>JARHVA010007167.1:530000-740066 GCA_037957365.1 Torreya grandis
TTTTGATTTTCCTTTTAGGTATTTTTAGAGGCATGCTTATATAAAACTAATCAATGCAAAAAAGTTTTCTAATGTATTTTATTACTTATATAACCATCTTTTGAGGGAGTGGTCTATAATTTAGGATATATTCTTGAGCATCTATCCTTCAATATGATTTTTTACTTTTTATGAATAGTTGTCCTTCAAGGGATCAATTTTCAAATTTTCCCTTTGCTTGATTTTTTTTAGATTACTTTTTTGATGTGGATTAGATTAAGGCAACTTAGGCTGATTTTAATAGAAAAACTATTACATAGGATGATGTTTTTATCCCCAAAATAAAATTTTCAGGCAAGATATTTTAGAAAATAATGATCTAGGGCTCCTTCCTATTATAGGCAAATCTTGTCAATTTAGAACATGTTATGAACAAAGTTGAAGTGTTCACATTTAATATTATGACATGTATGATTCAAGATAACCACATGATTATTTATCATTATTCAATATTTTTAAAGATAGGGGGTGTGAGTTTGTTTTTAAACCAAAGGAGGATAACATATGCTAATTATAGTTTATCAAAGATTATTAACAATAGAAAGGATGCAAATGTAAAGGTTTAAGATGTTCATGTTTTGGTTTCCCTTCAAGAGAGGCCAAGCAATATGCTCTAGATATATGTTTATGACTAATAATCTATGGTCCAAGCCAATTTGGAGAAAATTTTCCTAATTTACTTCTTTCCATATTCATGACATGTTAATTTTATTTAAGGACAAGGTCACTGATATTAAACTCTCATTATTTTAAATGTTGATTATATGCACATTTTATTCTTTCTTAATATACATGGAAATGGTTAAGGGATATTGATCAATGTTCATCTAAGAGTTCAAGTTGTGTTAATCACTCTTGATGATAATCCTCCTAAGAAATGATGTATTTAAGAGAAATACAAAGAGAAGTAATTTGAACCTCTAGAGGGAGGACAACTTATGTGCCATAGACCAAATAGAAAGGGGTATCACCCATATGGGTTTGAATGCTAGTTCAATAAGCCCATAAGACAAAATGAATGTGAAAATGATAGTTATTCCCAACCTCATTGACTACTTTGGTTATAATTTTTATAAGGTTTTTGCTAGATTCTCTGGCATGTTCATTAGCTTTTGGATAATAAGGTGAAGAAAAACTTAATGTTATAAGAACTATACAGTTTTTAGACCTGTTTATTTTTAAATGATTTCCCATTATCTATAATGATCTTATGAAGAATGCTAAAGAGAAAGATAATATGATGGTTAATGAAATCAATAATCTTATCTTCTTTGATCAAAATAAGAGTAATAGCCTCCACCCATTTAGTGAAATATTTGATGGAAGTAATGATAAAACTATGCCATTAGAAGATTTAGGATTAATCTATCATATAATATCTATTCCCTACTGAGAAAATGGCCAAAAGTCTTTGGCTACTTGTAATGGATGACTAGTTATGTGTGATACGTTAGCATGTTGCTAGCATTTTATGCATTTCCTAACATATTCATAACAATCCTGATTTAGAGTCGGCCAATAATAACCCATTCATAGAATTTTTTTGGCAACAACTAGGCTAATAAAGTTTCCACCACATATCTCATCATTTATTTCTTTTATTACAAGGGTAACATCAGGATCTTGGAGATAATAAAGGAGAAAACCATTGAATCCTCAATTATAAAGAACACCCCCTAGCATAGCATAATGGGTGGTTCGTTATTCAAAATCAAGTTTATTTGATTGTATTTTGGATTATTCTTATATTAACAATTTTAACAATAAAAACCCAAAATGCAAACAAATTCAAAGAAAAGGATAAAGAGATAATCATATATTTACATTAGCATCACTTACCATCCTCTTATCTATTATAGCTGCTTTCCAAGATTTCTAAATTGATTTTGAATGAAAAATAAGTGGATTATTAGATTGCTTGATTATGCTTGATAATGGCTTCAATGGATTCTTGATGGCTTTGACAAGGCTATGAGAATACAATAATGGATACAAGTAAGATCTCAAGGCTTCTAAGTTTAAAGTTAAGTTGGTCATGAAGGTATGGCTTGTTTATATAAGCCATGGGATGGAAAATCAACGGTTCAAATTTAATCTTGAGATCATTGAGATTAATAATTAGTGATTTTCCAAGGAATTTTTAATTCCTTGGAAACCTCTAGAATAGAGTATTATGGAGGAGAAGGGTTAAATTAGAGGAGATTATATAATTCTCCAATTTTAGAATTTCCATTAGGAAATAGGAGTGTAGGAATGGCTATTTTATTAGGGTGGTAGATGGGTAGGTGAATAAAAATTATTTTTAAATTCGCATGTGGATTAATGAGTAGGTTAGTGGCTAAGTAGGCTTAGATAGTAGCCTAATGAAGGTGACTAATTGGTTGCAAGGGTAAAATAAGGTTTATGGCATGTAATAAATTTGATGTAGGGATTGGGAAATTAGCTAATTGGCTTAAGTATAAGTTAAATTAGTGGAATTAGTATAATTATCAAGCTAAGTAGATTTAGGTGCTTATATTTTTCCACTCTTTGAAAGAGTATTGTGAGTGGATAGGGTATAAGGAGTAATAATCTTTCAAAGAAAAACTATGGTCATGAATAGAAATGTTGTTAGTATGTATGATGTCCCCACGAGGGAGAATACAGGGAGAATCAACCTAGATGGTCACTAAAATAAAGTACCAGGGGTGGGATAATACCAAGGTGATGAGTGATGCAAAGCGAATTTCACATCTTTACCAAACTCTGCCCTTTGTCCTCATTCCCTCATTCATACCTAGTCCTTTTTGGGCAATCATGCCAAATGACTAGAATGTACCTTTCAATGATTTATGATATCATACTATATTTATTTAAAATTAACATTATATTATCATCAAACCATCCAATAACATTCAATAAACTTTATCATACTCTATTCAGGAGCTCTCTTTACCTTCAAGACATCCTCACAATGCATTAATGCCAAAATGGCCTTGCATGGGAAATCAAAACACAATGAATATTTACATCACATAAAGACTTTACTCTTACTTATAACACTCCTTTTATCCCTGCTCAAATAACCAATCCAAACTTCTTGCTCTCTTTCTTCTTACAAGCCTTTCTATCTTTTTGTCTCCTACTAACCCTGTTTATGGGTAAAGCTTCTTGTTTAAATAATCTAAAAAACCTTAAATATAAAATAATTATATATTAAAGGACCCATTTGGGCCATAAAACTCCCACATAAACCTTTTAGCATAAATGTCAAGGTAACTTATACTTGTTTCTTTATGATTTTCCTTAATTAACTCTCCAAATGAGCAAACCTCCTTAGATTGAACTATGTATGGACTTACTATGAAAGATAATAAAATTTATAGATACCCATTAGGCTTCCCTAGGTGAATTAATAATTTTTAGATTCTATTATTTGGATAAATCCACTTTTTCTATATCACCCTTACTCCTTTCACCCTTTCCTAGACTTACCACTAGCACACAACCCTATTTATGTACTTATCCATATAGTACAACCCTAAAACAAATTTAATCAGCTAGGTAACATAATTTAATGAAATATTTTAAAAAATCATGATATTCTAATGTTTAAATCTCTTCCAAATGACAAAACACTAAAAACCAAGGTTTCTAGCAACTATCAAGGCCAAGAGGGCAAATAATTACATATCTTTCTCTATAAACCATTTCATGACAAAATAATGGTTGTTTTAGCTTTTTATAGGTATATATAAACTTTATCATGCAATTATTAAATTTTTATAAACCTTGTGAAACTCATAAACAAGAAAAATCAATCACTTAGGACTGTATTCTATCAACTGGGCACATGGTAGGCAAGGTTTTGTTAGCTTTGCCACACAAACAGATTCTATAATCTATAATGAAGTTTTAAAAATATTTTATATCTAATTAAATATTTATATATCTCCTTAAATGACTATTCATACCCTTCTTTCTTCCTTTGGATTCAAACAAGGATCAATGTAATTATGACAGAGCATATATTTTAGATTTTGGACTATAGGTTATCAATGAACAAGACTTATAACTCAATAGAACAAACCAATATTTGATCATATATATTTGAAAATATATATTTTAAACTATTCATATGTGGGTTTCACCATAGGATCTACAAGAAAATAGGATCAAATACTCAGTTCTCCATTTGAACAAACTATATTTATGCATTCATTGTTTGACATATTAGACTATCCCTAAATAAAGACTTTTATCAAGCCCATTTGCATTCACTATAAATAAATAGATGATATTCCTAATCAAAACAAGATAAATATTCATTCAACATAAATATCTTACCAATTATATTGATCAAACACACTAAAGATACTTTGACTCAGTCATGTAATTTGATGACACATAGAATTTTCATAACATAATATTCTTGATTCAACATGTTTCATTAATTAAAACTCTTTTATTTATCATAATAAAATGAGATGAGAGGTTACCACCTCTAAAAAAATTACTATCACACACTAAAAAACTCTTATATATATCAAAACTCTATAAAATAAGACCATAACTGATTCTTGATCAATATTTTTTATCAGCCTCTTAATCCAACATGGGGTGGTGGACTACCACCTCAAACTATATTTGATAAATATATTAAAATCCTCTTTCGAATTTAAAGAGAAAATAAAAGGTCATTTACAATAGTGGTTCTTCATAACATATCACCACACTCTCGTTGACCAACTATTATACTTTGAAATTCCCTTTTGGTTGGAAAACTACTTTGAATGGAATTCAAATTTGAACACACCTAAGACACATTCTAGACCACTTCAAGCATTTCAAGATGCCCCTACATAAAATATACAAGTTTGGGATTCCCTAAGTATTTATTCAACTATAATTGAGGTGTCCCAAGCATAGATTATAGGGATAAGTGGTTTATTCTTGAGAGATGGGTTTTAGACAAATGATCAAGGTCTAAAAAAGGTGATTGATAAGACAACATTCCTAGGATGAAGATATTATCTAAGAAGTAAAGAGTTGAGATAGGGTACAAGCTAGTGATTATTCTCATAACAAGGACACATGTCAGGGAGGGCTTGAAGTCCTATAATGGGGATCAAATGAGAAGAAGCCACTTGATTAATGATAAGAATTCACTTGACTTGATATGTATAGCTTAAAGTGATGTAATATTGTTGAGTGATTAATATGCTATGGGAAGGGGATTAGGGGTTAATATTGTTAAATAAATACCTAGGCACATAAAACTAGGGCCATGTGCTACCTACATAGTCTTAGGATACCTTAGGTTGTTGTAGTTCTGATTCAGGACTAGGTTGGATGATGGGGAGATAGAAAGACCATGCCCTAGATGACTTAGAGATGATAATAAATGATCAATTGAGGTAATATATTAGGTTGATAGGATTTGGGGATGACAAGATGAGAGAAAAAAGGTCTTAGGGGTTAAAGGGGTGATGGGGTGTTAAAAATGGGGGTTAAATAGGACAAAAATTGTGAAAAGGGGTTCAGTTTAACTTCTTACCTTAGTGAAGTAGTGATCTAAGCTAAAAACATGGATTGTATCCCATGAGATTCACAATTTGGTGAGAGAGTTTGAGATTTTTAGAGGATTGAGGATGTTGGATAATTATTATGTTACTAGCCTCTAACCTATGATATTTTTGAATTTTTACATTCATTTCATGGTTTTTAGATCAGAGGTGTTACGAGTCAAATACCATGACTGAGGGAAATACCCTTAGGTTATTTCATTCATGACTATGATAATAGGATGTGATTTGTGATATTTCAATACCATAATTATGGAATTATGGTATTACAAAACCATAAGTTAAGAATCATGGTATCATGATACCATGGATGAGAGATCTATAGTTTTACATAACCATGAGGTTTATAGTCATGGTTATGCAAAAACACAAGACATGATTAGTGATAACAATAATGTTGCTAGTTAGGGAAACATCATGAATAGAGATATTGCCATAAGTGAAGAAAATAGTTAATGGTTAAAGGATTAGAAGGGATAGGGAGGGGTGTTTAGGTTGTTAGATGAGATGAGTAGGATGGGAGGGAAGGAAATGGTGTTTAGTTAGGTTAATTAGGATGGGTAGTTAGTGGATTATAAGTGTAAGCAAGTTAGGGAAGGGAGTTAGGATAGGTATGAAGTGAGTAGATGAGGTTAGATGATTATATAAAATGTGGTTTTGGTTAGGTTAAGGATGAAAAGGGGGATGATTAGTTAATATTATAGGGTACAAGGTTTAGGGGGGAAGTTATTAAGGATTGTTTAGGGAGGAAAAAAGTGGTTAAGTGAGTAAGGTGGTTAGGTGAAATAAATGAAAAATGAATGTGTGATTGGATAGACTTAGTTATAGGCTATGTTATTGGTGTAAGAGGACCAGGGCATGACGGCATCTCAATTTTAGAATCTTGAGGTACTACATGATATGCACCTATTGACTTTGGTAGATTATGGTGTGTTAGATTCGATGGGGTTGTATTATATAGTGACTATGCCTATGGTGTGGATTGATCATGCATTGATTTCGACAATGATAGAGCGATGAAAAATAAAGATGAGTACTTTCCATTTCCTAACCATAGAGATGATAATCATGTTAGAGGATGTATATCATATTTTTTAATTACCAATGATAGGGGACATGATCTACTGGTGATCACACATACTAGGTGCAACAATGTAGATATTGGTATGAGGATTATAGGTTGGTGTGTAGGATAGATAGGTGGATATCGACATATATCTATGAGAGGGGACCATCAATAGGCTAATTCTAGTTTTGATGTCTTTTTTTATCATCATACTTTTACCAAATAAGAGAAGATAGTGGTTTCATTTGGGACTTGGAGATGTGGTTTCTTATATGGTTCAAAATTTCAAGGTATTTGTATGGGTGTTGGTAGCATAAGATCACTTGTATCAAGAGATACATATGGGTGTTTATAGTAGAATAATGAGGTTGGGTCCATTGTTAATTCTACAAATTTGGAGTTGGGAGCACATAGATATCTAGCAACCACTAGGTACTCGATCAGTGATGTAGCCATATGATTCCATTATCTTTGGATGGTATTTCTATTAGGCATGTAGAGAGGCCATGCAGGGGAGATGAGGCTATATATAGGCCTTAGATGGGTTTTGTCTTGAACATATGACTTGGATGCCATAAAGGGGATTATATTTTATATGGGAGGATGAAGTGAATGTGACATAGTACATACTAAATTTTACCTGACAGGGTGGAAAGACTTCATCATAGAGTGATATAGACTTGATAGACTATAGAGATAGTTTGGTCTCCTTAAGGATGTGCTAGGTGAAGAACATATTTTTGCATGGAATGATTGAGAGAGGCCATAGTGGGGGAGAATGGTAGATAGAGATACAACCTACATAGATTATGATAGCCTTGCCCCATTTCCATGGTATTTTTAGATGCCTATGTTAGATCCATGTGTGATGACTATGTATACTACATGGTGGGCATAGTGAATACTAGTGAGACTATTCAAGAATAGGGATAAGGTATGGAGATGAGTGGTGAGGAGAGTATTATAGGATCAAGAGAGGCTATAAAGATGGAGGAGAGGATAGGTCCTAGTGTAGGATTCCTAGATTGGACAAAGATGTCTAGATGTTATAGATGTAGATGGGGGTGATCAAGGAGGTCTAGATGGTGATTAGGGATTTGTAGTGACTTAGGCTAGAGGGAGTGGGACCCAAGATGGAGGGAACATCACATAGGCTGGGGTGATTAGGAAATAGGTGGGAGCTAGTGGGAGTGGTGAAGGGGTAGGACCATCTTAACAACCATTGATTGAGGATGAGAGATATTTATTAACACATCTCAAGACAAATTTATAGGTATGACTCTCTAAGATAGTAGGGATTACCACAAAGAGAGACCAACTCTAGGCCCAGTTATAGGGCAATATGGCATAGTGAAATAAGCAGTTGGTTTAGGTTCAAGGATAGATATCTAGTTAACAAGGATAGGTTACGACCTTACAATCTCAGATAGTTATGTTATAGAGATAGATCTAGATTTAGGACATGTATATTGTTGGGTTATAGGCATAGATTGGTTAGATGCATGCTTAGATCAAAGATATGACATGAGAGGTTTAGGTAGATGAGAGGTCCAAGGAAGAGGCATACATAGCTATGTTAGCAATTGAGATGAGTGATGTTATGAAAAAAATGAGGTTGATGTGTAAGGTGTCGTATGGCATATACTTATATGAGGTAACAGTGTTAATTGAGTAGTATGTGCCTATATTTAGATCTAGCTCATCAAAGTCAATAAAAAAATGACCTAGAGGACCCTCAAGAGCCTAGTCAAGACTATGTGAGATAGTATATATGGATTGTATATTTATTGTAAGAACATTTATGCTCACAGGACCCTTATATTGTATATTTTTTAATGACATGGACTCCATGTAGACATTTGATATTATTATATATGATGAGATTTTGAGGTGATGTGATGTGTTTTATATGTTTTGACTATTCATGATTATGTTTCTATGATATGAATTGATTATGGATATTTGTATGTTAGATGATTTGATGGATTTGTTTATGGATTGATAGATGCGTAGGATTATTTATGTGATGTTATATGATGTGATGTTAATTGTATTTCTATTATATGATTTGATTAGATGATATGGTAGGTAGATGATAATGGATTAATGTTTTAGATGGATTTACTTTGGTGATATATGGATGTATGATGTGATTAGATGCTTAGGTTCTGATTTTATGTATGCATTTGATTGGATGAGATGATTATTTGCATGATGAGATTATATGATTTATGGATTACATTCAGACTGATGAGATGTTATGATATGGATGGATTTCGTGATATTGATTATATGGATATAATGAGATGTGTTTATTTGAAATGTTAATCCATGTGTTTAATGAAATATAATCCATGTTTGATTTTTATCTCTCACAAATTGGGTATCAATGCCCCTACACCAAGGAGGTGGGTGGAGATGGGATGGTAGGATGATTCGATAGGATGATTAGGTAGGATGAGGGTTAGACCATATAGTGGTAAGATGGGGGGATAGGATAGGTGACAACATTTAAATCCTTTAATAATGTATGTAATCATTTTTAATATTACATTGGTGAATAAACGTGTGATAATGGAAAAATAAAATTAAAAAGTGCATTAAAAATATGGTGCATGTGAAACTTTGTTTTGAATTGACTTACACAAGATGATCTCAAGAGACACTTAGACCATCCTTTTTCCCATTAAGTAAAAATATAAAGATAACAAGACAATATAATTAATAAAAAAACCACACACATTAAAAAAATCACACATTAATATAAACACACTATATACACTTGAAAACTACACACAATAGTTTTAGATGTTGAAATGCCTTGGAACCCTACCCCACCTTGAAGCTAGTTGACCAACTAGTTTACTAAGCTCACTTACTAATTCAAAAATGTGAATACCCCTTTAGTCAACCCCTTTTTAAACCTATATTTACCCATTTTTATTTAGGCACTCAACCATTGACATTTAGCCTAACCATCGATAGTTAACCTGACCATCAATGGTTACGTCTTTAACCTTCTTAAAAAGCATTACCAACTATGTATGAGATAATCATGGCACACATTAATATGTCTACCTTAGTGATGCCAAGAAACTAAAAATCATATTAAATAAAAAAGTTATCCTCCTATCTAATTAGAAACTCCCTCCCATCTAATTAGCAACTTCTTCCTATCTAATTAGAAAATTCATCCTATACAAGGAGAGGAGTAGGAGGTGAATAAAGATCCATGTCCAAGCTATCAATATTCTTGCACACAGGTATCTAGCCTTCCTTCAATAATCAAGTAGTAGCGATAGAGATTCAAAGCTTTGTCTGAGTTGCTCTCTAGGCCAAAGTATTGTCACTCTGTCTAAATTGCTCTAGCCTTCCACCATTAGCAATCTAGAAAGTTATAGGTAACTTTATACTTATTTATTTATTTTGATTTCATTTATAACCCTCTTGACTGATTAGACTGATCTCCTAGATTCCCATATTTGACCAGAGCCATATTCAAATCCCTACCTAAACATTTATCCAATCTAAAATTTCCTTTTTGATCATTTCTACAAACACATAGATATCACCAATAGTCCAACCACCAATGGTTGCCTCAACTGTTGATGGTTACCCACTCACTTATGGTCAACGCAACTACTGATGATTAACCAAACCATCAATGGTTACCATGGAAAAAAATAACAAGTTATTTTCTACCCCTTAACCCCAACTAAACCCTATTTTATATGTTATTGTCTATTCACAGAGTCTTCCTTGATTTTTTGAACATAAACCTAGTTATCTTACCATGAGTATTGACCCACTTTTTCTACTTTTAGTTATTTTATTTGAACAATAATTTTAATTTATTCTTCTTTCATGCATTTAATTTTATGTTATTGAATGAAAGTATTCCTTTTTCCATCTATATCAACTTAATTGTTTTCAATAGTGGATTGACAACCTCCTAACAAACATATGCTTCTTAGATCTAGCTCATGCTAGACAATCCACTCAACTATCTTACTAACAACCCCTTTTCTAGTGTCTTTTTTATATACATGTTATTCATTCCAAGACAAAGAGGAGTTCCCATCATTGTTTGGATCATGTGTGTAGTATTATCAAGTATTCCTTTACAAACCCATTTTACGAGTTTCTTACTTCCAAATTAAGAAATGAGCATAAATTAAGAGAAACATTTTGGCACACTTGGTGGGACATAGAATCACTTTTTATTCTTTTATTATATGCTCATCCAATGAAATATGACTTTCTTTTGGGCTTAAAATAAACCTTTTGCATACATTGATTGCTTCTTTGTTTTAGTTCATCTAGTGACTTAAAATAAAAGTAATTAATCATATCTTTCACTCTTGTTATCACACACCTTTTCAAGACCACATAACCAATCAACACATCAAAAAAAACTTGAGACAAGGCCAGATTAAGATTTTATCACCTAGCTGTAAACCTTATCCTTTCCTGGCAAACCTACTTGGAGGTCATTACCAAGGGGAGAACCAACTCATCTCTTTAGTTGAGTACAAATTCTAAAATTTGGTATATTTTAGCTAAGCACCTGACACCCTTATCACTATAGTGTGTGAAGTGAGGGTGAATGCCCCAATATCAATCCATGTACTGAAGATCAATATATATTTTCTCTCTTAACTACCTAAACACGACTAGAAACCAACCTTAGATGTCCTCTTTAATACCTGATCTAAAAACCAAATTTTTTCTTCACACTTTCTAAGCTATAGTCCAAAAGTGATTTTAAAAAAATTCTAAGTTGTTAAATCATCTTTAGTGTATGTTTTATTTCTTTGAGATCTTTTCCTCTTTCTTGTCTTGTATTTATGTTTTGATTTATGTTATTTATTTTCTATTCCTCTCATGGTCTTTACTAGATAACAACTAAGGCATCAAACCAACCAATAACCACCTTCTTCTTATTCTTACTCCATGGAGTATACTTTTGATGTTGAGGGTTCCCCTCATTTTTATCTCCCTCCTACTATGCCTCAAATTATTGTTGAGGGTGATGAGGATTTTTATACCTTCCTTGATAATAATCGTGTGGCTCTTCAACATTACCTTAACACCTTATCTAACTGTATCCCTCTTTCTTGGGTTCCTTCTATGGTTCCACCTTATGGTATGCCTCCTCATCTTCTAGTGGGTGCCACTTCAACCCAACCCATGCTCACCCAATCCTCTTCTTCTTCCAATATCCCATCTACTACCACTCCCCAAACTTCATCCAACATCCCAATCAATAACCAAACACCCACTACCCCAACCAATACCTTCAACTAGATTAACTTTACCTCTTGTCACCTATAATCCTACCATGGGGGTATCTTCTACCCATATTTTTACCATTCCCATTAGTTTAACCAACCCACCAATTTATACCCCAATTCATAGTTTGGTACTTTCCATACCTCTAACCCTTCTACCCATTAGCACTTGAGTTACCACCCACCAACAACCAATTATCATTTCACACCTCCAACTCGATCTACATCCATACCACCATCCAACAACCCAAACATACCTCTAAACCAACCCATATCAGCCCCTACACAAGTACCCATGACATCCTACCAATATGTTTCTAACCCACAAGGATACATAGCACCTTTGACCAAACCATTTGTGCCAATAAAACCTTATGTGGCACCATCTCAACTCCCTATGACCACTTACCAATATTTGGATTATTTAGCACCTTCTACCACTTATCCATACATTGTTGTCACCTAACCTTGACAAAATTTACCACCTAACTATGTAACTTCCCAACCTCAAATAGATCTGGTCAAGATGTTAATGGATAAAATGACCAATCTGGAGTCATCTATCTTTAGGTCTTATAACCTTTTATCCTATGATAAAATTTATAATGAACCCATCCATCCATCTATTCCTATCCATTCTTATCCTCTTTAATGGGAATTACCCAAGTTTTCTAAGTTCCAAGGTAAGGAGGACCCCCAATAACATTTAAGAGCATTTCATCATTCTTGCTACTTGATTTCATATGATGATGCTTTCCTCCTTCGTACCTTCCCCATGTCTTTATCAGGAATAACCCTTGATTGGTATAATGCTCTCACCAAGCACTACATATTTTCCTTCTCCAAACTAGTCCAAATCATTTTAGAGCATTTATCAATAAATATATCTAAAAATCTTTCTATTATTAACCTCTATTCTATTAGGCAATTGGATGATGAATCAATTGCAAATTTTATAGATAGATGAATAGGTCTAATAAAAAAACTTTGTTTATCCTTACCCCAACCTGAGTTGATTAAAATATTATCTTAGGGTTATGCCAAACATATTTCCCCTACTCTTCAAGTTCAAACTTTCATAACTTTTGATGAGGCATTCACCATGGCACATAAACTTGAAAACTGATCCAGTGATGAAGGGAAATTGGAACTACGGAATAATAATTATAGATTTAAACCTAATGACCTTTCTTCCACCAAATATACTAATCAACCTAGCCATCCCAATACCAAAACCAAAGCATCTATAAACTTAATTGTCTTAAAAACTAATCCACCTTCAACTATCAACAAGCCCCATCAAATCAGTTCTTCCATATTTTCCAATCAACAAAACCAAAACCAAAACTGAGCTCCTTCAAAACAATATACTCCCATAGGGGAGTCTTATGCTTCAAGTTTGGACAAATTTCTCAAAGTTAACATCATCCAACTTCCACCTATCGAACCACCCCAACAATTTGATGCTTCTCACCCCATGCCTAGTTGGTACAATGTGAATGACCACTGTGCCTTTCACCAAGTTATTAGACATGACATTAGTAGGTGTAATACCTTCAAAATTCTTGTCCAAAGCTTAATTGATAGTGGAGTTACATTTTATAATCCCAATGCACCTCCTAATTATTCCCTTGACATCCTTCATAAATAGTTTCCCAATCATGCTCCTTCTACCCATCATCATGACAACAAACCAGAATCATATCACTCTCATGAGGCACACACTATCAACATTATTATTAGTGAGCCCATTGTTAAGGAGACCATTACCTCAACTACCTATTATTCCATTTCACTTATGGAAGTGGTGAATTCACCTCCTATTCCTTTGGATACCCAAATAGATGAATTGACCACCCCTCTTTCATTACTTGATTGAACCTTAGCTGTATCTACCTCCCATTTGATGGATACACCGAAGGAGACAAACTTTGCTTTAAACATTTCCTCTTCTTCCAATCCACTCATTTAAGTGGTAGAATTTCCCACCATTCATTTAGAAACCCAAAAAAAGGAAGAAAACATGTTTGTTACTTCACTTGAGGACACCACACCTACCTCCCCCATCATAGAACCATCCATTCTCCCTTTGGAAACCATCTCACAAGAGAAGATCACCTCATCCACCCAACCATCAATTTTGGAACCTTCCATCAAAAACAAAGATGAAGGAGCCATTCCATCTCCTTCACCTAGGGGCTTAACTTTTGAAACCAATGACCAAGGAACCAAACCCATCTACAAGCTCTTTTCTAGACTAGTCCAAAGTCTAGAATTCACCTCTCAACCCAACCTTGATAGATCCACCTTTTGGCATAATCTTGGGATCCCTTACCAAAACAAATATGAATCCTCAAATTCACTTTCATCCACCCTTAAACCCATTATTACCTCTTCATCAAACACTTCTTCCTTCAAAACCATAGGTGAACCATCCCAACCACCTCCATTTAAGATTGCAAAATCACCTTATTCTTCTCTTATCAAACCTATCAAGAATCTAGGAATCCTTCCCACACCTAGCCATACTCACCCTCTTTGAATTTGGATTCAACCCCATCTAGTACACTAAATAAAACCCCAACTAAACCAATCAAGAAGGTAAAGCTACCTAAACCTCTACCTTGAACTAGACCCATACTACCTCTTTCCCTCTTACCCTCTATCTTAGGACCTCATCCTTCTACCATCCCAACTACCTACTCTTCCTCTAGTAAACCATCCCCATTTTCTCTACCTATGCTTACACCCATCAAACCGTCAAGTTTCCCATCATTCTTATCTAACCTATCCACCTCTACCTTCCCACCTATCACCAAAACTTCACCCTTCACCTCTAAATCTTTCACCTCCAAACCAACCATTACCAAATAATCCCAACCAAAACAATTCCATCACCTCCAATTTCTACAATGAAACCTACTTCTAAGAAGGCTCCCACCTCTAAAACCAAAAACCCATCACCTCCAACACCTTTGCTTGAATATTATTCAACCATCTTATAAAGGTTATTGCAAACCTCTTCCTTTAGGTTACCACCTATCAAACCATTATACCCTTCTAGTACCAAACCCTCTTTTTTCAATGATAACTTGATATGTTCATATCATAGGGAACCTAGAAATGACACAAATAACTAAAAATCTCTTGAAGCACTTGTTCATAGCCTATAGGATGAGGATGATCTATTATCAAATGAACCTCTTTCACCCTCATTACCAACCCAACTACCCAACCAGCCTATCCAACATTTACCCACTCCCACACTCTCACCCAAGAGTGAGAATGAGTAATTGAAGTAACCACCTAGTCTATCAAATCCCCTCATCCACACTATCCACATGGTTACCCAATCTCAGGCCCAATATAAAGATAAGGGAAAATATAAAGTGTCCATTCCATGGACATACCCTTTATCTCCTTAACCATCCAAAAAAACCAAAACACCTTTATTCTCACTTATACCACCACCAAAACCCAAAGTATCCATTTTGGGAGCCTCTCCCTCGAACCCTTCTATATCCATCCAATAGATAGTCTTGAAATAACTTCACCAGACACCGATAAAAATGAGATTTTTTAAACTGATCAACACCTAACCCACCATCACCATGAACTAATAGAGGATTTGCAATCTATAGAGGTTCAACCAAATGACCCTCAACCTCTTGTACCCTTTGTTGGAGCCCTCTAAATTTTTTCCTTCATCATCTTTTAGGATTTTGAAATACCTATTATTCATACTAAGGATCCCAATCCTCCCCTCTTCATCATTTCATACATCAAAAAAACTCACATCAAAAAGGTAATGATTGATGTAGGAGCTAGTATCAACATTATCTCCTCCATACTTATGACCGAATTTAGCTACCCAAGAAAATCATTTTAAAAAGTGCAATAATCCTTCACTCCTTCAATGATACCATGGCTACGACCTTGGGGACAATTATCCTCCATATTTGCTTGGGACCTTGTACCATTCTCTAACAATTTTATGTTATAGAGGGCAAGTTATAATACAATGTGTTACTCAAATTCCCTTGGATCTATGTCATGATCTATTTCCCTTATACCTCACATCAATGTGTAGAATTTGAGCATGAAGGTCAAATTTGTACCATCAAAGTTGACCCTAGTCCTTTTTCCTCTTGTAATATGACATATCAGCCTAATGATGTTCTTATTCATCCCTCATCCACCTCACCATAAACTAATAACAACACTACCTCACCACCAAACAAAACCCATAGTAATACCACCCATAATAGTGATGAATCTTCAACTAGCTCATATATCCCTTCTTCTTAGATTCTCATAAAGGATCCCGTAGAACCCACTTTCTAATGTCTCTCCCTTAGGGAGTATCATCCTTTAGCCTTAGATGCTTTCCCTACTTTACAAGAGTATTGGAACCTTAAACATGACCCTTCCTACAATCCTAACATTAGAACCATCATCCCTTTCAGTCTCCCCAACCATCAAATAAATTTCATCTATGGGGGATTTGATCAGTCACTTATCACTTCCACCACTACCTTGTCCATCTAACCATTCACCATCGATTTCTACTACCTAGATAAACAAGCCTTTACTAAATCTTAACTTTATAGGTGTGCTTCGAAGGGGTTTGGACTTGGATTTTATGAAAAAGGACCTCATGAGTTACCCATAATCAAAAATCAAAAACCTCATGAGTTATTCAACCTTGGGTTCATACCACCAGAAGAACCCACCTCACCAAAACCGATCGCCACCATCAATGAGGATGTTCCATCCTTACCAACACTATCTCCCTCAAAGTCTAAAGACTTTGATATCATCCCACCTAATGATTTTCTTTATCAATACCATTATTTTAGGCCCCTTGACCTATTAAAAGGATGGTCAAACTAAAAGCCTTCCTCTCATCCATCCCAAAATGATAGAGAGAGATTTTTCTACCATCAACACCATCCAACATTAGGATGATGATTCCATTGTCACCTACCTCAATGCAAGGGATTATTTTATCCTTGAATCCCTTCCTCTTGAGAACCAAACCATGCTAAATGAATCCACTATCGATGTCAACTTGGGTACTCAGGATAACCCCTATATCATCATGATCAACAAATCCATAAATTCTATGGACCAATAAGATTACCCTTCATTTCTTCATGATCAGAGCATAGCATTTACTTGGTTCTATCAAAATATGCCTATAATTGACCCTTTTATTACCCTCCACAACATTGTCACCCATCCTAAAGTTAATTTGATTTGGTAAAAGCTTCATAGGATGCACCCTCTCATAACCCTTATTGTTAAATAAGAGCTTCAACATCTCTTATCCATCAAATTCATTCATCTCATCAACTATCCAAAATGGGTTTCTAACATCATTCCCATGACCAATCTTATAAGAGGACTTCACCTCTACATCGACTTTCATGACCTCAACCTTACTTTCCCAATGGATGACTTTCCTTTGTTGAAAATCAACCAACTTGTTGATCTTATAGTTGGCCACAAGATATTATCTCTCATGGATGGTTTTTTGGGATATAATCAAATCTTGATTGCCCCCAAATATAGTATAAAACCTCCTTTATCACCCCATGGGGAACCTTCTACTATAGGGTCATGCCTTTTGGTCTAAAGAATGTTGGAACAACCTATTAGCATGCCATGACCTACATTTTCATCATCTCATCCATAATATTGTAGAGGACTATGTGGATGATCTCCTTATGAAATTCAAACATTGTAAGGATCACCTAGCCATTCTCACAATCATCTTTGACTGACTAATGCATTATCATGTCAGGTTCAACCTCAAAAAATGTATTTTTGAGGTCTTATTGAGAAAGCTTCTTGGATTTATCATATCTATTTGAGTAATTGAAGTGGACCCTACCAAAGTTAGAGCAATCTTAGAGACTCCTCATCCTACTAACCTTAAGTAACTCTATAGCCTGCAGGGGAATCTCCAATCCATACATTATTTCATCTCCCATTTATCAGATAGATTGTAACCCTTTCACAATATCCTCAAGAAATACACCTCTTTTAAGTGGACCAAGGATTATCAACAAGCCTTAGATTTAATCAAGGAGTACCTTCTCTCTCCACTTGTCCTCATCCCTCTTAGGGAAGACCAACCCTTCTACATTTATATATCCACCATGAACCATTCCTTAGTGGCAATGCTCACTCATCATGATGAATAGAATAAAGAGCAAGACATATACTACATTAGTCACATAATTATAGCATATGAACCTTGGTATACCCATCCTGAGAAATTCTACCTCACCTTAGTCTTTATGGCCTCCAAACTCTGTCACTATCTTCTTAATCATAAAACCTATGCTATCACTAATACTGACCCACTCAAGTACATGAACTCTAAACCATACCAAAAATAGTGTATGGTTAAGTGTCTCATGCTCCTAAATAAGTTTGATCTTGAGTTCTTTCAAAAAAAATCCATTAAAGGGAAAGTCATTGTTGACCAATTGGCCAAAGCTCCTCTATAGACAATCAATCATTTCCTCTTACTTTTCCACTTGAGTCCATCATAACTCTTTCCCAAGAGGAACCCACCTACCAAATGACCATGTTTTTTTATGGCTCCAAATGCTGACATGGTGGGGGTGTTGGATTTATTCTCATACCCCTTAATGGTGAACCTCTTCCCCTTTCCTTTAAACTTGAATTTGAGTGTACCAACAACATGGTTGAGTATGAAGCCCTAGTCATAGGTCTCCAAACTACTCTAGCCTTAGGCTTTAAAACCATCAATATCTTTGGCAACTCCTAACTTGTGGTCAACCAAGTCAATGGACTTATCAATGTAAAATTGATGTCTTACAAAAGTACAAAATCTTAGTCTAC
This sequence comes from Torreya grandis, assembly GCA_037957365.1. Lineage (NCBI taxonomy): Eukaryota > Viridiplantae > Streptophyta > Pinopsida > Cupressales > Taxaceae > Torreya > Torreya grandis. Next base: position 548,837 of record JARHVA010007167.1, read on the forward strand.
ATGATCTTAACATCAGTCAAACATCACCTTATCCAGTTAGTTCCATGATCTACCAAAAAGTTCATGGATATAGTGGTTTCCATTACTTCCCAAATTCCATTTCAACCTATTAAATCTAAACTATTTATCACCATACATCATTTTATCACACCCTCATATATCAATTCTGACCTTCCTACCATTTGTAGTGTGGAAGCATCTCCTTTTGAAATTTGGTACAACCAAAATTTTAACTACCTTAACCTTGGCATTATTCCTCCCAACCTTTTGAGGAATGCCTAAAGAGCCTTTGGTTAGAGTACCTCTCATTACACCATGCTAGGGGGAATACTTTACAAACATGGCTTTGATGACCTCCTTCTCCATTGTTTGTGTAGTCATGAGGCTTCCCATTCTATCAAGGAAACACATAATGGAATTTGTGAGGGACACTTTAGTGGCCTAGCCATCACTAAATGTATCATTCACATTGGATACTATTATCCCACCCTCAATCAAGATTATTTTTATTATGTAAATAAGTGTGTCAAATGTCAATAACATGCTAGCTTACATCATGTACCACCCATGGATTTCAAGTATCCAAAGACTATTAGCCCTTCCCACAATGGGGTCTCGACCTTATTGGAGAAATCAATCCTTATTCTTCACAATGACACCAATATATAATTACCACAACCAAATGGGTGGAAGCCATTTCTATGATCTCTACCAAATCTAAAAATATTATCAACTTCATCAATCACCATATCATCTATTTCTTCAATCTTTCCCATAATATCATCACTAATAATGGAAATATTTTAGAAATAATAAAGTCTAAGGTTTTTGAGATGATTTGACATAAAGTTAAGCTTTTCCTCACCCTATCATCCATAAGCCAATGTAAAGGTGGAAGCCTCTAACAAAACCCTCACCAAAATGTTAGCCAAAGTATTAAGTGCTTTAGGTTGAGATCGGCACTTGAACATTTATTTTACTTTTTCAGCCTATCGCACTAGCATTTGAACCTCTACAGTTGCTACCCCTTTCTCTCTAGTCTTTGGAGTGGAGGTAGTATTTCCTCTCAAAGTTTAGATTCCCTCTCTTGGCATATCTTTGCACAAAATCCTTTCTAAGAGAAATTATCATCAAGAATGTCTCACACGTCATAAACCCCTTGATGAACATCACCTCATAATGCTTGACCATCTTTTTGTCTATCAATAATGAATCAAATGAACTTACAACAAACACCTAAAAGAGAAATAATTCAATATCAAAGACCTCATCCTTAAGGAAAATCAACATGTAACTAAATGGAGAAAAGCAAAAGAGGCAAGTTTTCTTTCAAGTGGCTTGGACCTTACATCATAACCCATAAATATGGATCAAGAGCTTATCATTTGTACTCTCTCGAAGGAAAAATATAACTTCAGCCTCTCAACACTTTTCATTTACATATTTTCTTTTGTTAACTTAGGATCATAGTCACCTTTGTGTCTAACTTAAGTTCATACCCTTGTTTCTAAGATTTTCACTTTCCTTACACATTCCCCATATTCCTCTTGGGGGATAATTGATTATAGCATAGAACCATATGATTATAAATAATAGTTATAGCCTAATCCTAAGCATGGATACCATGGCTCTACCCATGACATAGTTCTCATGGATAATTTTCATCTTTAATCATATAGAATCTCATGATCAGTTGTCTCTCAAACCACTTTTCCTCATCTATTATTAACCTTGTGTGCTAAAAGTCTTACCTCCATAAAAGTAGACCTATAATATTAAATAGACTTATCCATGTCTAAACCTATAATTCAAAATCAAATTGGGATACCAACATATCACTTGGGTCTATATATTTAGAAGTGTAGAGTACTCCCTTGAAGGATAACTTCCTAACAACTAAACTACTAAAAGAAAGATGGTTCCCTTGAAGGAAAACTATAAAAATCCAACTTTAGACTACTCCCTTGAAGGATGGATAAGTTAAGTTTATCAAAACAATAATTTCAAGATTCTTGCATCAATCAGCTTCAACAACCTATAAAAATAACAAAAGAAACAAACAAACCTAAGTCCAAATCAAAGCAAATAAGCCACAATCAGCTTTTATATATAGAATTAGTAGACTTTATGTATTGATTAGTCTATGCATTATATTAATACATGGACCTGTCTATTATAGTTCTTTGGTTACCTATAAAAGGGGAAATTTAACCCACATCAGGTTCCCATATCACCCATTTCCCATTTAAACATCTACCTATCACCTATTTCCATTCATACCCTCTCTAAAATCAAGGGACTATGAGCTTACTTGACACAAAGTGATCAAGATACCTTCTTTTTCAATCAAAGCATGCTCATGTGAAAGCATATGAAAGGCTTATTTTCATTAAGTCAATCCAAATTTGGTTTTTTTAGGCCCTTACCAATGAACATATATGCCTTTTTCTTACCCTCTATTCATTAGTTCATGTGGACATATGTCTCATGATTTTTTTCTCTTTTCCACATTTAGTGTGTTATCTAAAACCTACTTTATGAGATTTCATTATATCCCCATATCACATATCATATCAAAACATTCCAAACATAATTATCATCAATTCAATAATCCATATACATCATAACATTATGAACCATGTCCATAAACCATATCTTATCCATGAACAAAACATCAAAACCATACAACATCAATAATCACATCACCACATCATTATCATCAGAGCAATGATAATTTGTCATAGCATAAACAACATAAACCACATCAAATCAATAAACATCATAGACCATGTCATGTTGCTACTTCCCATAAACATAACAATAACTCAAAACATCAATACATAACATCTTAAACAACCATGAATAAATAATCTATTGCATATCCATACTCCTATCTATGAGACACATCATCATATAAACAAAAATCATCAAAAAAACCATAATTAAAACCATCAATCACATGTCCATGATCATATCTATGAACAAACACATTATCCACTATGTATAAAACCAAACATCACCTAAACTATATACATATTAAAATATTCATCATAAGATCAAACATCTCATCATAATCATGATTCAATTCCATCATCACATCATCATATAACATTTTAAAATCACCTATAATCATCAAAGTCACATCCATCAATGAACAATGCATATCATCCATAAGAATCATCACATGCCTCAAATACAAGTCCACATATCATCTCATAGAGCATGGGGTATGAGCAACCTATCATTTCATCATAACAAAACATACATCATGAACATCCATAAACATTACCACATATCTAAATGAACCATAATTTCATAAGCATCATCCATAAATATCTCAAAAAATCAAATAAACATAACAAACATAAAAACCATCAACATCAATAAACATTCGTAATCATCATAAAACCTCATCATCATATACATCATAATAACAATAACACATGTCAATGAGTATACAATCCTCAACAAGAAATACATGTAATAATGTATAAATCTCTCCCTTTCATATGCATATCATGTCATCACCATGCATGATGGTATCAAAATCAAAAACATATACATCATATAATCTCATATATCAAGCCTCTAGGGCACCACTACCACTATCCCCACCTGCACCTGCACATACACTACCATCTGGTGGTGGTCCCCCTGATCTCCCTACCTAACCCACTATAGAGGTCCACTATCCTAGAGTAGATATAGATGGACCACCTACTAAGCTAGACCTATACTATCCATATCAAATCTATAATGGAAACTATGCAAGCACTATCTCCTCATAATATCTCAACTCCTCACATATAACTAAGTACCATGCCATCAAATTCATATCAAGTGGTCCTCCTACTGGTGCTATGGCTGCTCATGCCCTCTATCTCAAGGAATCTCTCTCTTGGGTCACTAAACCAAGAGATATAGTTGCCTGATATCACTCACCTATCAAGGTGGCCACTTAACCATGTAAGGTGACAATCTAACCCTACAAAGTGACCACTTATACTTATAATCCTTTGATCTAAGACTGTGCCACTACTAGTGCTACCATAACCTATCCATCCTACCCACCACTCTATGCAGGTGCCTTAGCTAGATCCATATCCATCTACTATCTCCCACCATCATCCCATCCAAAATTAACCACTACATATTAGGCTTAGTACCATGTCAAATAACCATCCACAACATCTACATCATCTATCATGGCTCTCACTGGTAGTTCCTCATGGTCTAAAATAGTGTCCTATAGCTACAACTCTAGGAGAAATAATTTTGCATCTTCCCTCCTATATCTTGGGAAATCTGGTGGGATCTCCTACATGAGGCCAAACTACCTCTAAACTTGGTCTAATGAGATGAGCATAGTCTTACCATCCCACCTCCCATTTATCCATCTCTAGCTTTGAAGTGATAAAGTGTGATAACTATACTAAGCCCATCTAGGCCAGCCCACATATGGCCTACACACTATGTCACTCACCACTAGTCACTCTAAAGCATCCATGAACTAATCAATGTCCCTCAAACCACTACCAACCCTTGTTAATGCATAATCCCCTCTCCATCTTAAGAAACCCACTTTATAGTCCATTGAGACTTAGCCATCCCATGGTAACCCCAAAGGTCTCACCACTCAAATATTCTCATACACCCAAAAATGGAGAATAAAGCCCATACTTATCCCATATCATCTGTATGCTCTGAATGCCAAGACCTACCTATAGATATAGACTAGTAACACTTGGGCCCACCTAAAAATAGTCCTCCCTAGTAGCATCTCCACCAACACCCCTAGTAATATATATGGAAATAGACTGCTACTCAAATCTAGTAACATGAATTAGGACATGACCATCATCATCAACAACAAACATCTATCCCCTAGAGCCCTCTAATATAATGGCCCATAGTAAATACCACATGCATGATACTAGGCATGAACTTGATCCACTCTATTTATCAGATCCATGTGGTAGTCCCTCTCCTCACTATCTATGCAATAAATTAACTCTCCCCAAATGGGTATCTATGTAATCCTATGTAAATCCTTTAATATAATGTTTATCTTCCCATTTTGCAACAAAAACATGTCCATAACCATGTCCCATCTCTCAATAAGGGCCACAATCATATCCACATCTTGTGGTAGGTGTTGGTAGTGTTTTATGGCCCCTAATCTAACTTCCTTCATGTTTTCCCACTCATCATTAGTCATCCCATCATGAACCTATGCAAATATCTTAGGGACTTGGTCCTTCATCTGAATCTAGTGATGTGCCTACAAAACATTCACATTAGCATGCACACTTAGTTTTCCATAATCAAGATTAGTACCACCCTACACCTACCTTTTTACAACTTATTCTAACTGAACCCATTACATCTACCCTATCACCTCTATCAATCAAACAAACCTATACCTCTATCCAACACCAATCCTAACACATCATTTTAAACACCTAAATACTTATATTATCTATACTCTACCCACTAACCCCTCATCCTATCTAGCTTATGTTTAAACTTTTTACACCCTACCACTATAATCACCTCCTCAAACATTTATCCAATTTAACACCTTTTACAAAATTTATGCAACTTTTTCAACCAATTCACCCTTCATCATACTTTCAAACATTCATACACTTTAACACTTTCAAAAATTTAAAAAAAAAATAACCTTTAAAACACTTTAACAATTTTACCAACTATAAAGACCTTTTAAACTTTCACATTTATCATTTTACAAACTTTAAGAGCTTTAAAAAAATACTTTCAAAAATTTCAAAAACTTACAAGATTTAACCAAATTACAATTTTTTTAACTACCCAATTCCCAAACCCTTCGACCATTGATGGTTTCTTAAACCATCGATGGTCCCTTAGGATCCTCTTACCCTCATGTTCAACTATTAGTGATCGGGTTAAAACATTGATGGTCATTGTGTGTGACCATCGATGGCAAAACCCTCCACCATTTCCCACCTTAAATCCTCACCAAAACACCTTAATCCTAAATTTAAACTACCTAACATCCTCCTATAACCCATTACCAGTCCAAAACACACTTATAATCTCAATTTCACCCACTACTCACCTTATTTTAATATCAACCTAAAAATAGGACATCATAACCTAAGACATTCACATAACCAAATCTAACTCACTCAAACCTACTCAATGCAACTTCAACATAAATTACTTTGACTACCTCTCAAATTCACAACTCCCCCTACCTTTTTCTATGATCACTAACAAGGTCAAATCCTACATCCATATGCTCAACCTCACCCTCATTTACCCTCCATCTCATTCAACACTCGATCAACCTTAAACACATGTGTTCAACCACTCATAGCACTCCACCTCAACAAACTCAAACACAAAATGTCAAAATGCAAAAAAACACCAAAGCACAAATCACCAAAGTCAAAACTAAAATTGACTTTTCCTTTTCACTTTTTATGTTTTTGATTTTTAGGGTTCTTCTTTGATTATTGATAGTTAGGGTGACTATCAATAGTTGACCTTGAGAACCCCTGACTATATATGGTTAAGGTCCCCCACATTTTAAAATTTTTAAGTACCTCACCTAAGTACTCACTTTTTGATATCATCTAATCTCCACCCCACCCCACCAGAACTTGAACTTTTAGATATTACCCTTCTCTAACCACCCATTTGACCACATCCACCTTGATGTTGGATGCTTTTGACCTGAATTATTTGCATGTTTTATGATGACCCTACTTGGTCCTTTTGACTATATTGACTAACCTTTCCATGTTGCACTTTTGAAATTTGCACCACCTCATGCATGACTATACCATTTATTTTTTTCAAGGGGCACTTTCTACTTTGGATACCTATGAAAACACCAACCTTGTCTAGATGGAATTATAGGCATGACCTGATCAACTATGACCAACATTATGGACCAATTACCCCTATCATATATCCCTCTAAAACTAACCTTATTTTTTCCAACATTGGTAGCTTTAATCTTTGCACTATCTTTACTATCACACATAGTAACATTTTGTGCACATATTTACATTTTAAATGCCCAACCCTTTTTGTTACCCACCTCATGACTCACCATTTATGCCTTATCAAACTCTGAACCAATTTTAGTTTTGCCTCATCTACTCCTAGTTTGAGGGGGAACACTTCCTCTTATACTCAAGTATATAAAACCTTCGACCAAGCAATCTATTTTTATTTTGCATCTTGTTAAAATCTCCATAATAAAAAAGGGTAAAATGTAGACACTCAAAAACTACACATGATAGTTTTAGATGTCAAAATTCCTTGGACCCCTACCCCACCTTGAAGCTAGTTGACCAATTAGTTAACTAAAATCAATTACTAACTTAATCCTTTAAACACCCCTTTTTAAACCTATCTTCACCAATTTTTTTCTAGACACTTGACTATCGACAATCAATCTAACTATAAATGGTTAGTCTGATCGTTGATATTCAGGTATTCAACCTTCTTAAAAAGGTTTACTAGCTATGTATGAGATAAGCATGGCATAAATTAGTATCTCCACTGTATGTGATGCCAACCAACTATAAAGCATCATAAATAATAACTTTATCCTCCTATCTAATTAGAAACTTCTTCTTATCTAATTATCAACTTCATCCTATAAAAGGAGAAGAGTAGGAGATGAATAAGGATCCATGTCCAAGCTATCAAATCTTCTTTAATATAGGTATCTAGCCTTCCTTTAGTAATCAAGTAGTAGAAACAAAGATCCAAACCTTTGTTTGAGTTACTCTTGAGGCCAAAGTACTATCACTCTAGCCAAATTGCTCCAGCCTTATAGCATCAACAATCTAGAAAGTTGTAGGTCACTTTGTACTTATTTTTTTATTTTGATTTCATTTCTAACCCTTCTAACCTAATCAAACTTATCTCTTAGCTTCCTATCTCTAACCAGACCCATATTCAAATTCGTATCATAACATTTATCCAATATGAAATTACCTTTTTGATCATTTCCAAAAATACATAGGTAACCACCAATGGTTAGCCTAATTATTGATAGTCACCTCAACCATTGATAGTTATCCAATCACCAATGGTCAGCCCAACCACTGACAATTAACCCAACAACTGATGGTCACTATGGTAAAAATTAATAGTAAATTATTTTTATCCCCTTAACCCTAACCATACCCTATTTTCTATGTTCTTGCTTATTCACATATCCTTCCTTGATTTTTGAACCTAACTCCAACTATATTAGCATGAGTATTGACCCATTTTTAATATATTTAGTCAATTTATTTGAATAAGAATTTTAATTTCTTCTTCTTATATGCATTTATTTTCATGTTATTTGAATGCAAGTATTCCTTCTTTTCATCTATATCAACTTAATTTTTATCAATAGTGGATTGATAGTCTCCTAGCAATCATATGCTTCTTGGATCTAACTCAGTTTAGGAAGTCCACTGAACTATCTTGCTAACAACACCTTTTATAGTGTCTTTCTTATCTAAAGTTTATTCCTTCCAAGCCAAAGAGTAGTTCTCATTATCTTTTGGATCACATGCACACTTTTATTAGGTATTCCTTTACACACCCCTTTTACTAGTTTCTTACTTGCTTCTAAATTAAGAAATCAACAATAACTAAGAGAAACACACATAAGATAAAAATAAGACAAAATAGTATAAAGATAGGTATAAACAAAATGGATATATAGGTGATAATATTAAGTGATTTTAATTAATTGATTACGTACACTAGTCCTAATGATGATAGGAGATATGTACATGGGGGTATACTTTGCCTAAAATTAATGGATTGAAACAAGAATCCAATTGAATCAAAAGTAATTGTATATGGGATTTAGGATAATTGATCAAGATTTAGTGGCATAGTGTATACTAGATCCCAAATTAAGAGTTATCGTTGACCCTTCCATAATGATAAAGTTAGTGGGAAATTAGGGATTGTGGTTTAGGGATGGCAAGAGTCAAAAGAGGACAAATTTAGGTTGAGGCTAAGAGGAGACACACTCATCAAAGAAGATGTGATGAGGGGTATGTATGAGGGTAAAATAAGATAGAGGATATATGAAAATAGGTAGAGAGACTCCAAAAAACTCCTCAATAAACATTCCCCTCACACAACAAGCAATCATTTACCATTGATTGTAAATATTTGTCTCCTGATTCTACTTAATCCTGTAATAGATTCCCACTTTTTAAGACTATGGTTAGGGATGGGGGAATGGAATGGAATGAAAAGAGGAAGTGTGAAATGGAGATGATTATACCCCCAAGAGTGGGGACTTATAGATAGAGGTAGATTGGATCCTATTAAGTATAAAATCATTTTAAATACATTATATTCATGGGCTCATCAAAATCTTCACCATTAAATGTAGCTAACTAGTAGGATTTTAATCTAAACTTATAAATTATTATATAGGTCCCAATATAATTTGATTAAAATTTTCCCTTCTTATCCTTGTCTACATTGGTAATTTTTTTATTTTATTTTAGGATTAGTTTACCGACCTCAAATGCTCAGGACTAGATTTTCTTGTAGTATTGGACTTTTAATATTTTTTGATATTCCTATAGGTGATTTAGGTCCCTTTAAAACTTTTCATCTATAATTTCCAGCTCTTGTAGCCTTTCTTGTCTAAAATTATGGTTAGTGATGATGCCCCACAATGAGATGCATAAAGAGTGAAGATTCACTTATATAGGAAATATGGCTTATATTACATAAACCAAAGACTATGAAGTTTCCCTAGTGGGTGTTTGGATATTTGTTCGATAGGACCTTAGTGCAGGATATAATTGTAAGTTTCATTTCCTTCCCACATCATTGATAGTTTTCTTGAGAATCTTGACAAGGGTTTTATTTTTAGCTTCACCTTTTCCATTCCCCTAGGGGTAATAGGGTGTATAAATGTGTTGCTTGATATAATAATGTTTGCATGGGGCCTTAACTTCTTGATTTTTGAAGGACTTGTCATTGTCTGATAGGATGTTGGATGGAATGTCAAAATGGCAAATGATCTAATTCAAGATAAATTTAGAAATATAGAGACCTGTGGTATAAATAAGTGGCACAGCTTCTACCCATTTGGTAAAATACTCCATAGTTGTGATGATAAACTTATGGCTATCAGATGATGTGTGTTTTATCTTGCCAATAAAATCTAGTCCCCAAATGGAAAATAGCCATGGACTCATAATAAGATGAAATTCTTGTGCAAGTGCATGGATAAGATTACCATGTTGTTAGTATGCTACACACTTTTGCACATATTGGCAAGCATCATGTTCTATGATAGGCCAATAGTATCTAGTCCTTAGTAATTTCTTAGTTAGGACCATTCCACTAATATGTCCACTATAGATACCACCATGGACCTCCTTAATCACAAGATAATCCTCTTTCAAGGTTAGTCATCTCAACAATGTCTCTTAATAGCCTCTTTGATAGAGCATGTTACCAAAGATTATGTAATAAGAGGTATGGTGGATAAAGGCCTTGAATTGATGATGATTGAGGTTTGATTAAGGATGTTGTCATAGAGATAGTTATAGATATTGGGATACTAGGGGAGACTCTGATTAGGAATATCACAAATTTGTAGAAGATCCATAGATTAATGGGTTGGTAAGATCAAATGTTCAATAAAAAAAAATGCTTCAAGGACATCTTTAGGGAGGTCAATTAGATAACCAATAGTTTTCATGGAATCAACTAGTTTATTACTCCCTCTTGACACTTGTTCAAATGTAATAGACTAAAAACTCTACTTTAACTGATCTAGCAACTACTTATAAGGGATTAATTTCTCATCTCTAGTTTGAAATTATTAATTGACTTGATTGATTATTAGCTGTGAATCCTTAGATATTTGTAGGTGTTATATGTTCCATTAGATATCTAATGGAGGCTAGAAAATAAATTCTCATACTCAGAGATGTTATTGGTGTAAGGAAAATCTAGACAAAAAGCCTTAGGTATAATGTCTCCTTGTGGGGTTACCAAAAATATATTGGATCCAGATCCATGCATGGTAAAAGATCCACCAAAATATAGCTTCCATCCCTTATATTATATGGTATTCATTATGGATTCAACCAAGAAGGTTTTTAAAAGAGTCTTAATATCTATAAGAGGTGCCTATGCAATTTGATCCATAATTTTTTATCCTTTAATGGCATTTTGATGAACATATTCAATGTCAAATTCACTAAACAACATTATCCATTTGGCCATTATTCTTATGAGAGCTAATTTTGATAGTAGATGTTTAATAGGATCAACTTTAGTGATGAGATGAACATGACTATTTAGCATATACTACTAAATCTTTTGTGAAGTGAAGATAATGGATAGATAAGATTTTTTAATGGGAGTATAGTTTATCTCATATGGAATCAAGGTGTGATTGAGATAATAAATTTTCTACTCCTTTCCTTCATCATTATGTTATGCTAGAAGGGCACCTATCACACAAGGTGTTGTGGAGATATATAAAAGTAGGGGTCTTCCCTTAACTAGTGGTGATAACATAAGAGGATTTTCTAGATATTTCTTGAGATTATCAAAGGCATGATGACAGTCAAAGTTCTAATTAAAGTGGGTACCCTTCTTTAAGAGATAGGTTAAGGGGGAGAATTTTTCTACAAGCTAAGAGATGAACCATCTAATGGATTGTAACTTACCATAAAGACTCCTAAGCCACTTAAAATTAGAGGAAGTAGTTCCATAATGGATTTAACTTTAGTTGGGTCCACTTCTTTTCCTCTTCTAGATATAATGAACCCTAATAACTTGCCTAAGGTAATGCTAAATATAGATTTCTTCAGATTCAATCTAACTTTATATTCATAAATCCACTCAATGACTCTACATAGGATCACATGATGCTTAGATCTGATTCTTGACTTCCTTAAAATATCATAAAAATAATCCTCAACAATGTCATGCATCATAACATGGAAAATAATAGTCATTACTCATTGATAAGTAGTGCCTACATTCTTAAGATTGAAGGGCATGAATTAATAATAGAAGGTTCCCCATGGAGTAATGAAGGCTATTTTCTTCTGATCTTTGGGCATGATTTTGATTTGGTTATAGCCCAAAAATCCATCCATGAGGGATAACATTTCATACCTAGCTATTGAATCCATGATCATATCTATGTTTGGGAGATGGAAAGCCATATTTAGGACATGCCTTGTTGATGTCCCAGAAGTCATTAAAAATATAAATCCCTCCTTGTGGTTTAGCCATAGGAATGATGTTGGATATCTAATTATAGTAATCAATGGGTCAAATAAACCTTGCTTCCAAGAATTTTTATAATTTCTCCTTGATTAGTAGGGCCACTTTAGGGTGCATATTATGTAATTTTTTCTTGATTGGTTTGGAATTATAATGAACAAATAAATGATGCGCAACTAAGGAGGGATCAAGTCCTATCATGTTTAAATAACACCATGAAAATATATATATATATATTCTTTGAGTAGCTCAATAATGATATGAGGTTCCTCAAACATAAGAGTTGCCCTAATTTAATGATTTTAATATGTTCTTCCATCCCAATGTTGACTTCAATCACCTCCTAAATGAGAGAGGGTGATTGATCTAGATGATAGGTTGGAGGCAATGGTAAATCTTGGATATATGAAGCAAAATCTTTTTGGAGCCCTATGTCTATTTTAGTATAAAATTCTTAATAATTTGAGATAAGTGGAAAATATTTTGGAATTTGATGTGGCTTTTCTTCTTTGGATTCTTCTTCTTTAATCTGGTTAAGTGATGTTTGTTATTCTCCAAAATAAGTTGAATGATAGAGATTAATAGAAAATCCCTTCTTATGATTTTTAGAAGGCATGAAATATCATACTCCCAAAAATTATAAGATGGCCATGATCATCATTTTGAAATATGTCAAAAGATGGATCTTGACGTTAATCTTGTTCTAGTAATGAAGGGTGATGGAGGGATATATCGATGGTGGTGATAGTGGTGTCATTGAAAATGTTTATGGTAACAAACTCTTTATAAAGAATATAAATATATCATGTCTCAAATTATTCATCAAAAAAAGACTCCTTATGGACCAAATCAGTATCCATAATAATACTATTTAAGTCACTATCAATAATTTTTTACCATAAGCCAAGATATTATGGATGTTCTTAAACTATTGTAGTATGATTTTGAGCACACTATGAATTAAACAAGCTAATTCAAACTCAAAAATAAAACTACTTATTAAGAAGGATTCATGAAACAAATCAGAATGATATAGACCTTACCAAATTCCTTGCTTCATATCACCTCCTTCTAGAATGTTTTAATGGATTTATGATTGAATTATATACTCAAATTTTTGGCATAGTGATTGCATGATAAAAGTATTTTGATGATGGATGAAGGATTGATTCAAGGACTGATTTAGCATAGTTTCCTCAAAAAGTTTCTCCTTGGCCTTCCATGGAGGAGTCTTAGTTATATAGATGAAGGAGGGAAGATCAAGGGTTAATATTCAAAGTTGAAGGGATGAGATCAATGGAAATGGATTATTTAAGTAATATTAAATTCCTTAGAAATCTCTAGTTTAGATAATTTTAGAGTATTCGAGGAGATTATCCAATTCTAGAGGCTTCTTGATTAGCTTAGGGATAATGGAGGATTAGGTGGGGGTTAGATAGGGATTATGTAGGTGATTAGGAACTAGGGATGTAGGAAAGCCTAAGGTGTAGGTTAGTAGGTGGGTAGATGGGTTATGGGAATTTAAAATTCCCATATAATAAATAATAATGATTGGATTAGGATAATAGGGATTAAAAAGAATTAATGAAAGAGGTAGGATGAATAAGGTTAGTGAATGTAGGATAATAAAAGGGGATATTGGATAAATGGATAGGATGGGGGATATATTAGTGGAATAAAATATGTTAAATGTAATTAGTATCAACTAATAGGAATATTATTAGATAATAATGAAGTGAGTGATTTTAGGTGTATATAATTATTATGGGCTCAAGCCTACCTTGCTCGTGTCTCTCTAGTCCTTTTCCTTGATAATGCATATTATATAATGTTTTTTGAATTTGGGGGGTATTTATGTTTATGAAATGCAAGGGCCTTAATTTCTATAATAATCCATGACTCATCTCATTGATATATTCTTTTGATAAAAATCCTACACTATAAAAGGTTATCAGTCCAAATTGCTAGTTGATAGGATTATTATTCCTCATAGCTAAGGACCTATAACTAAGTGGGGAAGAGGAAAATAACCTACATAAAAGTATTTATATTTATATTACCCACATCTTGTAGATGTGATTTTAAGGTAGGTAACATCACGTAGTATACTATTAGTAGGTACTAGATCATTGGGGTGTACATTTGGTAGTCATTTGGCTTAGAGTGGAGATATCAGTTCTATGAAAATAACATGAGGATTGGGATTGACCCATTTGGTAGCTACAAAAATTACTCAATTTCCCAAAAATGGTGAATTCCATACCAAAGTAATGAAATTTTGGACATTGGTGATGGGTGGATTGGACTACTTGCATCTCATGGATCCGTGTTTGACACAATAGTAGATTATATGAAAAATCAACATTCACAACATAAATTAAGGTATGATGTGCAATGGGTCTAATAGTAATAGGAATATAGATGGTAAATATAGAAGGTCATTCATTGTCATCATATGCTTAAATCATAATTAGAGTAGGCCCCAAATATGATTTAGAATACCTTAATTTATTTAATAAATTTAGGTTACATACATTCAATGCAAACCCTCCATTTATGAGTACTTAAGGGATGTGATAGTTAGAGATGGAGATTTTTATGAATAATGGGTAGTTATGATGTGGGCCAATGCAAAGCATGTCCTAGGTACTAAATGTTATTTTATATGAAGAATAAAAATGACCCACTAATTTTGAGAACTAACTATGTCAATATATCTAGGGACTTTTAGATCATTCAAGACTTTATTAAGGATATCTCAATGTATAGATGATGTTTTGAGAAGATCCATGAATGAGATTTGAGTAGGATTTTTCTCTAGTTGCTATATCATATCATAAGACTTATTGAATATACAATGCCTTTCTTAGAGATATTGACCTTTTGATATCTATATGTAGATGGGTCCTTTAGTAGTGCCCCAAGAACTATGATTTTGATACATTGGGTAGTAACCACATAGTTAGCTATGGCTTGGTTGATCTTTAATATGGTGGATGATGGTGGAGTGGGCTCTTGGGGGCTATGTATTTTGATGGTATTGACATAGTGGTATGGGATGGAATGATAATTTGTATGATTGGACGTGGATGCCTGACCTTGGTCTCTAGGTGGCTTATTTTGTCTTTGACCATCTTGGGTAAAGGGTCCTGATAAATATCAAGATGCTGATTTTTTTGATTGGTTAGGAGTAATCTCCCCCTCTACTTCAATATATAATTTTATAATAATATCATTAATATAATGTTTTAATTGCATACATCTTTTTGTGTCATGAATTTTAACTCTATGGTATTGACATAATTCATCCTTGTGATATTAATTTAGTCGAGGTTTACTATCATCCACATGTTAGATATTAGGAAGAGTAATCATGTTATAAATGATCAATTGCTAAAGGACCACTTCAATAAGTAATCCAAGGTTGGTAAGAGTTCTAATTCCTATTTAGTGTTTTAACTTTCTTCATGGCATTCTGATAGAGGATAAATTTTGTTGATCTATGAGAGTCCTCTTTTACACTATTTAAGCATGTTGTTTGGAGCATATAACTCCATCTCCCATAACATTATTATTCTTATTAAATATTTTTTATTTACCCAAAAATGAGTTATCTTGATGTTGATTATGCTCACTTTGGGTGTATAATTTGATTATTTCATTTTTGATGAGTGATCTCTCAATTTGTATCCCTTTTTTGATATCATCAAGTGATTTAGCACATTGTAATTTTAATTGATATTTTAGCTTTGTATTGAGTTTGTCAACAAATATTTTGGCCAATTATTTTTTTAGTACTATACATCATAACTAGCTTGCTAGGTTTCTCCAGCTTTGTAGGAGAGAGGCTAAACTTTCCCCATTCCTTTGCTTAGTGTTGTATAGGTATATAATGGAGACATTGTGTTATATGTTGAATGAAAAATGTCTCACAAATTGTTTAGTCAGTTCTCTAAAACTAGATAAAGACCCCTTTGTTAAATTACATGAATCATTCTAGTGTGGGTCTTGTGAGACTCTTAGGGAAAACTCTTAGGATATAGGTGTTGTCATATGCAACCTCATAAAAAGCCACATAAAAATCTTGAACATGATCATGAGGATCACCTTTCCCCCTATATTTTTCAAATTGGGGTACCTTGAAGTGAGGTGGGAAAGGAATTTTTAGAATTCTCATATGTAAAGAAGAAGAGCAAAAATCTCCAAATTTACATTTCACCACTTGCATGCGAGGGTCAATCTATTGGAGAGTTTCTTTCACCATATTCCATTATTTTGAAAATGATGGATCCCCAAGAGTATTAGAGTTTTGTGTGTGGTCTATTAGTTTTATGGATATTTTGTCTTGGGGAGGATGGTCATTGATTTTATGTAAGGAATTGAGAGGCTAAGAAATTTAGTTATTATGTGAGCTGATCCAATCGATCATATGGGGAGGTTTGTCTCTTATTATCCTTGATGTGGTTATTTTGGAGAGGTGATTTTTGTTATTGGTCTTTAATTTTTTGTTCATGGTCCACAAATTCCTCTTCTTTAGGTTCTTGATTAGTATGGGTATGTTGATGAGTTGTATTAGGCTAAGTAGATAGGTAGTCTAAATGTTATAAAATACTATGGTCAAATATTAGGGGAAGTGTGTCCCCCAATTCAATGGTTTGATTAAGGATATAATCATGGTTTTCATATATATACTAGTTAAGTCTAGCTCTAACTTGATCACTATGGAAGAAGTCATTTGTGAATCAATATTTTTCTCCTCTAGGAGTGTGCATATCACTATGTGTATTGTCATGATCCTAATTTTGACCACCTAAGTTCCATAATAAATCATTCTCTTGGTTAGATCCTTATCTCATTATAAGAATTTGGACATGGGTTTGGATCAACATATTGGATGGCGAGGATGAAAAGTGCTTAGGTGTGATGGGTGATGATGTGGCTTTTTAACACTTAGTTGTCCTAAAGATAAAACCTAAGAGTGGTCAAAGAAGATCATTTGAAAATGTGTTTATTTTATATTTAGAGAGAAGTGAAGTTCTAAATGACCAGGTATTACCATAATCTAAAACCCTTAAAATGTTTAATCTGGTAAGAAGACTAGGAGATAGAGTGATGAAGTAACTTTCACACTAGAAAAGGTATGATTAGATGGGTGATAAGCATGAAAAGGAAAATTATAGGGAGGTGATGGGTGCTATATCAAAGACTTATCAAGATTATGTATGTTGATAATACCTATTCAAAGGATGATAATGAAGATTAGAAGGATGGGTGACCACTAAGATTCAGTTTCAAGACTAAATGTTATATCCAAAGATGGTGAAATGAGGATATGAGATGGATGTTTAATATGGTTTTAGAATGGGATTTTATCCTAAGGGTGTTTAGGTGTTTTATTAAAAAATGGGATTGGCCAACGCAGTTCACAAATAACATGGGTTTAAGCATGACACACAAATAACACACTCAGCCACAAGCCCTAATTTAGTAAAATAAAAAGGGTGTGTAACCTGATGTTCACACCATCTAACTGTAATATACCTAAGGAGGGATAGATTAGTAACATAAATAATAGAATAGTTAATAGTAGTTAATAGTAATTTAATACCATATCCATAATAATAAAGAATTGGGTAGATTAGAATAGTATAAAAAAGAGGGTTTAGGCCATTGTAATATTATCCAAAAAAATATATCAATCAAGAGCTAGATACTCTGATAAGGAGGTAGCCCCTCGAAGAGGCAAGAAATTATGGAGTTATTCCTTTTCACCAAAAATAAATATTTTATTAATATATTTCGTATTTGTATGTATTATTTAATAGTGGTTCTTAACATGTGGTATCAGATCACTTTTCAAGGACATTTTCATGATCCTTTTTGCAGGCACATTTTGGAGAGGCATATTTTAGAGTTTCATTGTATCTTGAAGATTTTCATTTTTTGCCCTTAAAATCATGATTTTTACTATTCAAATTGATCTTAAATGATAATGAATTGTGCCAAATATTTTTTTGGTTTTATGCATATAATTCCTATATTTTCATAACATTTTGAATTTTTTATTTTTGTTTAATATTGTAAAAGTTATCATAGTTTTAGTAACTAATTTTATGTAAAAAAACATAAAAATAAAATCCGACTGTGTTTCTACATTATGCTCTTAGACTATAGTGAATCACATCAAACCATTTTTGGGTTTTATGTGACATATTTCTAGAACATTTTGAATTTTTGAATTGTATTTGATAGTTTTAAAATTATTGTAGTTTTAGTGACTGCCCCTATTGTAAAAAGAAAAATTAAAAATAAAATTCATGGAGCCTTCTATTTTATCTAGAGTAATGCATTTATTAAATAATATTGAAGATATTTTTGATATAATTAAGCTTCACTTCCATATAATCACATAATATGATGTGACAATTCATGTATGGTTAGATTGGGAGCATAATTATAGCGAACGGTATGTGGATTCATTTCCTATAGTTGAATAATATGAAGTGGAAATAACTACATGGATGGAATTGGAGGACATTTACAGAGAATGGAATGAAGACATTTTTCACTTGGATGAGGGTGATTTTGGTCTTCTATTCACTGAAACTTCCATACTTATGGTATAAACTTTTTTTCTTCTTCCTTCTAATTATTTTCATAATTTAATGAATTCTTTGATGAGGTTAGATAATTCAACAAAAAGTGTATATCAAGATTACTTCTAAAGGGGATGGCACTTATCCTCAGTCAGTTCATCAGGTATACTATTTTAAACACCCTTGCTCTCACTTTGAAGTGATGATTGTCATGCTTCAAGTTACACTTCAATATTTAGTTATAGTGCTCATGCTCACCAAGTTGATGTATATGTTCACCTCCCAACATAGAAGGAAAAATTAAAAGAAAAAAGGATGCATGGATGGGCTTCTATCTAGTCTTCAACCTATTTTAATATGTATGGTTTAACCTTCATCCTCCTATTTATTATCATGTTTTGAGGGAAAAATATTTTTAATGGGGATGGAATGTAATATACCTAGGGAGGGATAGATTAGTAGCATAAATAATAGAATAGTAAATAGTAGTTTAATACCACATGCATAAGAATAAGGAATTGGGTAGATTAGAATAGTATAAATAAGAGAGATTAGGCCATTATAAAATTGTCCACGAAAATATATCAATCAAGAGCTAGATAATTTGATAAAGAGGTATCCCCTTCAAAGTGGCAAGCGATCATGGAGTTATTCCTTCCCACCAAAAAAGAATATTTGATTAATATATTTAGTATTTGTGTGTATTTTGTGTATTAGTTAATAAAGGTTCTTAAAAATAAAAAATTTATGGGTGAGGATATAGGCTAATGACCTGTTATAGAATCAACTAAACCCTCTTAACCCCATCTACACTTAATGGCTTCTTATGAGATAATCTTGACTCTAATAGTGGAATGTCTATTATGGCTGATGGGTCCTAAGCTAGGTTTACACAAAAAAATTAGGGGAGTCCTTAATATATGCTAGTTATGATGGGGCCCCAGTCTTTATATGATTATGTCTAATGCTTGGTTCAAATAATTAGCTCTTTCCCTTCACGAATGACTTATATGGAGTCAACCACTTGACCTGGTGACAACTATCCCTAATATTTATACTTTGCCAAAATATGGAGTTTGGTTGAATGTGTGGTGATGAAATCATGACACTAACCCATAGTGACTAAGCTCATGCATGGGGATGAAATCCACATCATGTGTTATCCTAGACTCAATGGGCTAACAAACAAGTAACAACACAATTAATTTTCTTGATTAATTACCTATGTGAGGAAACACAAAAATGAATAATCAAATCACACAACACATAATATATAAAAGAAATAAGACTACATTATAGAATTTTGTCACCTCTTCTTCAACCACAAAGATTAAAAAAACAAATTGGGTGCCTTTATCTTGAGAGGTCCTACACAAAAAAGGGTTAGTAGTATGCTTTAGGAAAAAACAATCACTCCCATACATAACCACAATTACATGACATGTTTAAAGAAAAACCACAACCAGAGACTATTATATTGTAATTATCAGACAAAACTACAAATAATAAGTTATGATATCACAATAAATAGCTAATAGTGATATTTTTTTTAAAAAAGACTCCTATAAAAATATGATTGTTAGTGAAAGACTGTGACTATTAAATCAATGCACTACTTTGATATTAACGGTATTGTAATAGAGTATAAAAATTTAAAACCTATGGTTTTTAATTAATACAAGTAACTAGATGGTTGTCCTAGATGTTTTAAGAGATATAAATGCTTATAGATAACCATAATAGATTGATATTTTAACTATGTATCAAAATATTAGTAAAAGACAACTAAATGAGATTATTTATCCAAATGAAAGGTTCCACACAAATTTACAAGATAGTGAAATATTTTATCATATTTTCTCTGACAGTCTATGTTACTAGCTAAATATTTTAAGTAGTAAATAAAACTATTGTCAGAGGTTTTTCAATGATGTCTCCAATGTGACCAAGGATGTTGATGAGGTGTCATGTGTGCTAAAATGACAATGACAAAACTTCAATGAGCTTCAGTGTTCCTATATGGTTCTTTAGTGTTTGAATTAGTGAGGAAATTGATGGATTCTATTGATCGTATGGACATGTTGTAGAGACTCTATGGGGTGTTATGAATTCTTGGAGTTCTTATAGAAGTAAACATAATTCATCATAGTAGTCAGATGAGTGTCTAGGTTTAATTAGTCACTTCATAGATAAGGCTAAGTAATCATTTTGATGATGTCATATTTCACACGTGTGAAGGTTTCAAGAGTATCTTGATATATGGATAGATTTCCCTATGTGAGGAGGCCATATAGTTCAAGTTTCAGATTTGGACATGGAGCATAACAAAAGGTATTAAGGTGATAAATTGGCTTCATAGACAGAGTTCAATAATTTCCCATACTTAGCTAAATTTATGATATCTTAGATCTAATGGTGAGACTTTAATCATGTGATTTATATCTATGAAGAGTAATTAATCTAACTAGATAAGGATCCAATGGAGTGCATGATCTTATCAGATAGTGATCTAATGGTACTCATGAAACTAATATGTCAAAGGTTCCTAAGATTGAATGTGATAGTGAAATGTGTCTCAATCATGATTATTTGATAGAAGATCAATATCATGTTAGTGTTTATGTAGATGTATATTGATGGTGTGATTTGAGTCAAATATTAAATGCATAGAAAACACATGGGGCTGTCAAGTGGCTTGATTGTGGAAGCGTAGATCAATGATCAACAGTGATCATTAAAAGTTAAAGTTAGGAGGCTTTTAAGGAGATTTATTGAGTGTAATTGATCTAGATTCTAGTTAGTATGAGATGATGACAAGTTTTAGATGTTTTGCATTTAATAGTGATCATTGGAATTTGAATATTTAAATTAACAAAGGAAAACCCATTATGCAGTATTTTGCTAATATCTTTTGATATATGATGAATTTCTTAATGGTGTAAAATGAAAAGTTGAAGAGGAATTCGAGGAACATATATAGAAGTGAGTTATAATGTTTTAATATATGTACAATCAAATATTTTAAGTTCTAAAGTTTAATGTGTGTTTGACCATGTTTTACAAGTGACTTGATAAGGATAATTGAGTTGTTCTTGATAGTATTTTGATGTCTCAAGATGAAATAACTATTAAAAAGTGTTTTAGAATACATGAGAACTATATGTATGGATTTTGGAGGTTTGACCAATCCATATTAAATATGAACAAAGGCTTAGAAGTTGACTATGTTTATTGAATGCACTGATAGTTTGAGTGATCATCTTATAGAGGTAAGTTGAAGGTGTTCTAAGCAGAGTTAAGGAAGGAAATGAGTATAAAGATGTCCTATAAGTATTTAAGGATTATGAGAAGGCATTTTTTATCATATTTTTCCCTTGATCAGATATGGAGAGTCAAAATAGTATAATTATATTTTGATTGTGTGTGACTAGTCTGAATGGTCATTTTGAGAGAGTCAATTTAAGTGCTTAGAACTTGTATTGAAGTGTTTAAATCACATGGAGTTATGGAAAAGGTCATTAAGTGTTAATAAATGTGATATAATCATATGGATATGTGAAATACTTGATTTTTTGCTTCATAATTTTGAGCCTATGTTTTCTATATATGAAGACCTGAAGAGCAAGGAGATGTAATTGGTAGGTTTGAGTGTTGATCTGGTGTTTTAAGTGGCATGGATGGATGAAGGAGTGATAAAGGGGATATTAGAGATAGTTTTTATATTTTTGAATCATTGGTAAAGGATAAAGGTGGTCCAAGTAGTCTCACATGTAACATGTGAGTATGAAGGCTTAATTGTTTTAGGTCTAACCAAGACCTAATGGTGGTTTGGGGCTAATGAGGTAATGACTAACACATGAATTGTGTGGTTATCACATGTAACATGTTTATGGACCTATGATAAGTGTGTTTCAAATATGTGCATCATCTTAGCTGACTAATATGGGTTAAAGAAAGAGAGTGGTATAGGTATAAGGTATAATTAAACTAATTGTGCTAGTTGTAGAAGTGTGGATTCAAGTGAAGGAGAGAAACTTTAAAAGAGAATGTACAAGTAATTAAGGAAAAAAAAAAGAGTGAATAGGATTATTCATGATTTTATAATCAAGTTGATATATGAAGACACATAGGTCATTAGACCTAATGAGCCTAGAAGATGTTATTTGAGCAAGTTAGTCCTAGAGGCAACTTGAGAAATACTATAGGTGAAGAGTGAGGACAAAGGTGGTCATCATTAGTTGAAGATAAAAAATAGGTGTTTAATAATATATATTAAATTTATATGAGTGGATGCTTATTTTATTAGGGAGTTTCTTCCTTCTCACAAGATAAAGCTTACTCAAAGGTCTAGTTATTATGGGTGCTCAGTTAGCTAGGGGTAGTATCTCCTTGTGGGATTGGTGTGTCACTAAACTAAGGGATGTGTGTTCCTTGATCAGTTGGTGTTGTTATAAATATTGGATATTTTTATTATAGGGTTTTCATCCATCTTGTAGGGTTTAATGGGTTTTATCCCCCAAGAGGGTTTCCCACATATATCATGTGTTTTGTGTTTGATCTTGTTTTATCTTCCATGTTCATTGTTATGAATGATGTGTATGCTTCATGATTATATGTGTTGAATGGTTAAGGATTTAAAGATTTTGGAATTGGATTGAATATCTAGCATCACTGATTCACCCCCCCCTCTCAGTGATTGTAACTCTAATGATTATACCCTAAAATTATCAAATTACAATACTATTAATGAAAGCACAATATCGCTAATAGTAAAATAAAACCATAGATCACAATTAAAAATATTGTAGTACTAGCTTTAACATGTTAATGATGCACTATTTATTTTTGAAGATTATCTTATTTATACCTCCTCTTCCTATCATCTTGTACAAAACAAGCTTAGAAGCACCATTTTCAAGAAAATAGTTAGCCAAAACTCAAAATAGTCAAACTCAAAACAATTAGATCTAAAATAGTAAGATTAGCTTATCAAAGAGATTATATGGTCACTAATTTATCCTACAATTAGATAATAATAGGATTACACCTATAGATTAGAGATTAATATGACAATTTTACTAGTTTAGATAGAAATCATAATTCTATAATTATGATGGCAATATCACAAATCATAAGTGAGTACCATGATTTCTAAAGTGGTGATATCATCCTTTAGTAATCACCAGCTAGATTCTTAATTAGACCTATTGCTTACACACATAAGTCAAAAATAACCCCTCCATAGTAATATGAAGTAGGTAAAAATAATACAAGGGTTAGCAAGATAAGAAAACCAACAATATTATATTCACCTTAGAATCCTACAAAACTGTAACTATAGATGCAATATCACAATTACTAGAGAAATATCACTACTTTCAAAGCATAAGTATTGAATGAAAGAAACAAATTTTTAAATATTGAGACCATTAGTAGTTAAAATTATGGTTATCATAATACCTCTTAAATGTTTGTAATGTTGTAACTACAATACCATGAATACTAGTGCAAAGTTGTAACTCACATGCACATGATGATTTTGTCAAATTTGACCTTTGATTATCGTCTAGTTACACTTATAAGCTACTAAATAACTTATAAAAAGCTCAAGAGGTTAGATTTATCAAGTATTTTTCCCACTATGGTTGCCAAAATGTTTGAGTGCATTTTGGATTATTCCTAAATTATTAATTTTAGCAATAAAAACCCAAAACACAAATAACTTCAAAGAATAGATAAAGAGATAATCAGATACTTACATTAACATCACTTAACATGCTATTATCTCTTATATATCCTTTACAATATTTCCAAACTAATTTTGAATGTAAAATAAGTGGATTATTGGATTTATTGATTATGCTTGATAATGGCTTTAATGGATTCTTGATGGCTTTGACAAGGATATGATAATGCAAGTATGCTCTCAAGGCTTCCAAGTTTCAAGTTAAACTAGTCATGGAGGTATGGCTTGTTTATATACACCATGGGAAGGAAAATTAATGGATCAAATTTAATCTTGAGATCATTAAGATCAATGGTTGCAGATTTTCCATAAAATTTTTAATTCCTTAGAAACATCTAGAATAGATGATTCTAGAGGAGAAGGGTTAAATTAGAATAGATTATAGAATTCTCCTATTCTATAATCTCCAATAGGAAGTAGGGGTTTATGAATAGCTAGTTTACTAGGGTGATAGATGGGTAGGTGAATAAAAAGTATTTTTAAATTAGCATGTGGGTTAATGAGTAGGTTAGTGGCTAAGTAGGTTTAGTTAGTAGACTAATGAAGGTGATTAATTAGTTTAAAGGGTAATATAAGGTTGATGGGATGTAATAAATTTGACGTAGGGATTAGGATATTAGTTAATTAGCTAGTGGAATATAGTTATTGGTTAAATTAACAAAATTAGTAAATTATCAGGGTGAGTGAATTTAGATGAGTAAAATGTTTACCATTTTTAGATAGATTCAGAGGGATAAGACCCTTTCAAAAATAATTGAATGTCTTATTGTACTAGAGATATAATTAGTTTTCTTCCAAATTTTGGATATAAGGAAGATCAACTTTGGTATAAGAGGGTTGGTTGACCTTGTGGATCAGGACAAAAAATTTATATTCCTAAGAGGAGGATGAGATAAAAGAAGCTAGAAGGCCCATGGTATCTTTGACTTTGTTGGTTGACCATGGAGTGGCTTGGATGGCATAGTGATCTAAGGTGGCTAATAATTGGTTTTCTAATATTTTTTATTTTTGGAAGATGTCTTTCTTGCACTAATGCATGTCATTTATCTTATTAACTATACAAATGTTTTTGTAAATTTAGAGCATCTGAACTCAATCAAGAATGATGAGATACTAAATAGTCCAAGATCATAAAATAGTGAGAGAATATGAAAAAGGGGGAATAAAATAACCTTAACAAGAATTGATCATGATCCACATAGTCCCAAAATTTACTCAAGTCATGGTAGTTCTACCTTAAAACAAAGGAATCTGACTAGTGTAGTAGCCAATTCAAACAAAATAGGCATAGTTGGCATAATGGCATAATACAACATAAGAATGGAAAGTTGGTATGCCAAAGCACAATAAAAAAAATTTGTCCCTAGTTTACCCATAAGAATTTAAAACTAGGAAATTACATAGATCAATGATACTGATTTTACCATATGCGGTTATAATTAGTAACAAGACCGGTGAGACATTGATTTTCCAAAAGGTTATTATAATCAGGACCACACAAATAAATCATGATATAGAATGGAAAAATAAATGAAGTATGAAAATACCAAAACTTTTATCATATTATTCCAAAATATGGCCTCTATCTGAAATAGTTGAAATAACTATTAAAAATGATCTAATTCTTCATGCTAAAAGCGGAACCAATGGATGAATCAAGGTCAAATGGGCTAGGTTAGGATGGTTAAAAACAAGTTGGTTGATATAAAATTTATGGTAGAATGGAATGGTGGAAATATAAAGTGATAAGATGCTAAAATGGTATGGTATGAATAAGAATATCGATAATATGATACCATTGAGGATGATGATGGTATGAAGAATGGATAAAAAATGGTAAGAGGGCTGCCCCAAAGTGGTAAGGAAAATGGTAGGGTATGAAACAATTAAAAAAAAATGTCAAAAGAGAATGAAAATGGAAAATGTTATTGGCTAGGGTATGGTAAATAATTTTATTGTTCTTGTTGATGTGGACATGCACATCCTAATCAACATATGATATAACTGGAACAGTCAATCATGTAAATTGTTGTCCCATACCTCTTCTAAATAGATTTTCATCAAGAACTAGATGCATATTTTGATTCAAATGATTTCATTATGATTTTTCTTGGTCATTTATTATGTTTCATTTAAATGTCAAGACAAGGTATATTTATAGCCTTTGTAAGGGAAAGTGAGGCTAGGGATGGTAAATATAGATAAATGTTGGATGATAGATTTGATTGGGAAATGGAATGGTAGATGATAATGGGATGTGTAATGGTTGGGAAACAAATGAAGATAAAGTTTTTTAGTTACACATAATGTTGTTGCTTTTATATTTGACATAACTTTGGATGTGGTGGGGTCGAAGACTTCTGAATATGCTCTTGATAGGACCACCAAATTTTGTTGTTGTTTGGGCCTGAGAGTATCTACCAATTTATTAGGCTATATATTAGAATCTATATTTATTTTATCTTTGATTTTATCTTCTTCAAGTGGTGAAGGACTATTTTGCTTAGCTATTGGTTCCTCAAAAAAAAATTCACCAATGAATTTGTCCTGATTATCCCATAGCACCTCCAAGAAGGTTTCACTAAAGAACATTAACTTTTGAATTTGATTGTCTTCTAGAACCTCAAAAAAGATTTCACTAAAAGATGTTGGGTTTGAATTTTGATTGTCCCATAACACCTCTAAAAAATTTTCACTAGGAGATTATTCTTCTTCTGCATGAATGTGGTCTTGGCCTCCCTAATTTTTTGAAACTGATATGTCACCATAGATGCAATTCCATAAGGTATGATTTTATCAATCATAATTGACACTTGTGAGAGATGGAATGTTAGTAAAATGGAGATGTTGGTTAGAGGTAATGGCATGTGGAATGGTAATGGAATGGGGAGAGGAAACACAATCCTCATAAAATATATTAGGATAACTTATGTTGAAGTTGAAGTAATCATCCTCAAAAACTGTAGAACGATCACAAATGTATTCAAATTAATTTGTGAGGCATGCATAACCAATGTTGTAACAACCATGAACATATTTTGATTTTGAATATGATTCCAACTGAAGGGACTCTAAATCTAATGTTGAGACTGACGTTGATTATGCTTTTGATGCTAAATATGATTTTAGTTTAGAAATAAAACCTGATCCTAATTCTAATTCTTCATCTAGTGTGGATGCTACTATAATGATGTCTTGTTTAATGCTTGGTATTAGATAAGTAATGACCTATGATGGCATGGTGGGCTTCACATAGAATAGTTTGTCAAATTGAGACTCTTTAATAATGGGACAAAGGTTAAGATACAAATCCTCAAAGACTAGATTTTCAAGGGGAGGTTCTTTATAAATAAGCATATGGTTGACGCAATGATTTTCCAAAAAGTAGTTATAATAATTAATAAGCGACTCAATAAAGATTGGCTCATCAGAGTGAGACTCCTTAATAATAGTTTGACTTATCATAGATGGTTGGTTCAACAAAAACATCTTGGATTGGTTGGTTTTCTTGGCCTTATTTTATAATTGGTTGTATAGTACTAGTTTTGAATACAACTTAATCCTTGAATGATTACTTAGTTAGAGATGAACATTTGGTTGGGGTTATCTAAAGTGGGGAATGAATGGCAATAGTTTAATAATGACTAGTGGTTGGATAATTCAAGGGCACTATGGAGCTTGATTTCTTGTACAAGCCAAAGCATAAAGCCTTGAAATGGTAATGGTAGGGCATCATACAACTAGATTAATTGCACAAAACAAAGGATGAGGTCCTGAAATAGAAATGGTAGGGCATTGTGGATCTTGGTTGCTTACACAATCCAAAGGATGAGGGATTTTAATAGAAATTCTATGGTGTTTTTGAGCTTGGTTGATCACACAAGTCAAAGGATGAGGTCCTGAAATAGAAATCATAATGCATCATGAAGCTTGGTTGTTTGTACACGCCAAAGGATGAATTCCTGAAATAAAAATGGTAGGGCATCATGGATTTGATTGATCACAAAAGCTAAAGGTTGAGTTCATAGAATGGTATATGCCTTAGGATTGATGAGTCAAAATAATAATTTTCCCATAGGTGGTTATAATTATTAAGATGTGCAGGGTTTAAACAAAATTCTTGAATAAAGTCATCAAAATCAAAGTTAATTTGTGTAGCCATTCTATCATAACTTGGATTGTATGTGGATCCACCATAAGTGTAGCTATACATATCCATATCAATAATAAAATGTCCACAAAAATATTAGATGTCTACAAAATCTAATAAACTATGTCTAAAAAGACAAAAGGATTCAAGCTAGGTCTAACTTGGTCTAGGGTGGATTTGTATCTCCAAAACATATATGCAAATACTTGGTAAAAATATTATAACATTAAATGTATAATTTTAAATTTATTACACAAACAAGGTTAAGTAAAAAGAACTAAAAATAAGATGCCAAAATTTAGGTCCAAATATGTTCTAAATAAGTCTAAACTAGGAAAGGGAAAAGAGTTTCTAGGACTTTTGACCAAATGAAACATCTAAATCTAGGCTCAAATAAGGCATATGTCAGTAATTTTGGCCAAATATGGCATAAAAATCTATAATTGAAACAAAGAGATGATTTTAATCTAACAAACTTGGAACACTTTCACATAAACAAGGTACTTGATTTTAGATATAAACATGATCAAATAGGTATAAGGCACTAAAAAAAGGTATTTGAAGATAAACTGATTCTATCAAACAAAGGCACAAATAATATAGTTTCCAAATTTTATAATGGATTAAACCAAGTTATGCAATCTAAAATAGAAAGATATGTGTATTAACCCCTATGAAATGAGGCCTAAATAAAAATCAATCAATGTTTAGATCCAAACTTGTAAAATTTTATCAACAACTCAACTTAGGTAAACCAAGGTTTTTAATGACCAAAAAATTAGCTAAATTTAAACATCATGACTATGCAAAATAAATATCCAACAAGATACATGAATTTTGTTTCAAAAATGTGAAACTTAGATACATGACAAGACAAATCTTTTGAAACAATTTGAGCAGCATAACGATGTTAGTACTCTCAAAAGGTGTAATGATGTTTTATTTCAAAGACTCAAAAGGCACAAAAGATTGAAACTAATTTGGGTAGCATAATATTACCCATTTCAATCAAGTGACACACTTAACATTTTTGACACAAAAAGTCTTCTAAGTTAAATCAAGGTGTCAAATAGATGGTATAATGCCTCCTAAAACAATAGAATAGTATAGAAAAATAAACTCATTCATGATGTGTTATAAACAAAAAAATTTAAACACAAAACACCAAGCAATAAAGGAATAAATAATCAAAATGAAACTAACTATAATCATCCTAGATCCTATCAATGTGTGGTAAGTGGGTTTGACTAGAACTTATAAGTTATGAATGTCTTGATTGATCCTAAGTGTGGATAACATAAGAAAAGGATCACATCAAGTGAGTTCATACTAGTCAAATTATTATGCAAGGGTCTATTTACTGGCATGATTATTCCATCCATGGACCACTTAGTGGAATCCCTTGGTTAACTAGACCTAACTCAGGCCTTCATTACTAAAGGAGAGGTTAGCCACTCAACTTCTTGGCTTTAGCAATATGCATACCCTAATTTTTATACCCCACCATGCAATGGGGTTAAAAAAATACTAGGAGATGAAGCCCTAAGTTAATGATTCCCTAGATAACTTATGAAAGGTAATGACATCTCCTTCACAAGCCAAATTACATTAAAATAAAAGACTAGTAGAAAGAATATAGGGTTATTTTTTGATCACCCAATACAATACAGGTTTTGAGGAGAGCCTATACAACTTTCTTTCTATGCCTTGGACTAGACACAAATACAATGAAAAGGCTATTTTAATCAGATAAGTTCCCTATATGGGATGGGGGAAGAGGATACACATGTTATTATTTTTGCAAAAATAAACAATCAACAAATATTTTAAAAGCAATTCCAATTGAAATTTGATTTTAAGCACCAAATTCAAATACAATGATGTTATTTACTTAGAACCTTGGCTTAAGTGTGAAAGATTGAAAGAATTTCATAAAACAACTTAAGAAAAATCATTTATGTTCATTTCAAGCCCAAAAGTTAAATGTTCAATATTTATCCTTAGTTCATTTTTAAACACTAAAAATAAGTGTTCAATACTTAAGCAATCTTTTTAAGCACCAACAATGAAGTGTTTGAAAACATTAACAATCTTAACTTTTTTT
Organism: Torreya grandis; assembly: GCA_037957365.1. Taxonomy (NCBI): domain Eukaryota; kingdom Viridiplantae; phylum Streptophyta; class Pinopsida; order Cupressales; family Taxaceae; genus Torreya; species Torreya grandis. Next base: position 579,715 of record JARHVA010007167.1, read on the forward strand.
AAGCACCAAAGATCAAATGTGCAAGACTTAACATGTTCATTTTAACACCCAAAAAAAGTGTAAATTATTTATCTATATTCCTTTTAAAATCCTAAAATCAAATGTTCTTTAATTGAAACTTGTAATTTTTTATTCAAATCACGTCTTGGACCTATAATTGTTAGATAGCCTCCTTCTGCTTAAAAGCACTTTTTATTGTGATAAAGTGAACTTTGGATAAGTATCTCTTAGGTTTTTATTTTGAACACATAATGACCATGGTTAGTTAGAGCTGACCAATGTTGGTTCAAGGAAACTAATGTCAGTCAGTCTCAAAGAAAACTGATGATGGTAGTAATGAACCAATACTAATTGACTAAGATTGATGTCGATTAACTTGTGAACTCAAAATCAAAACCATAGTAGAGTAAAAATGTTAGGTTGGCTCAAAAATGATAAAATATCTTATAAAACTAAAAAGACATGATTAGTCTAAGAGTTTAAATGCTACTAGAAATAACTAATAAAAAAATGAATGTTAGAAAGTTTCAAAATGTAATCTTTATAAACTATGTTTTGCCTTGCATATTGATCGATGTTGGTTATGTAGAACCAAGATCAGTTGGGTTTAATCAATAAAAATCACATAGAACTGATGCCAATTGAACCTAATTGATGTCAGTCTCTATGTATATCCAAGTTAAATCAAGAATTCAAATTATGGTTAAAACAAAGACAAAATTGTAATTTTGATGATATTAATGCATTTTTTTGTCAATTTTTGAGTTGTATCTTCATCTCTTTGCTACATGGGATGATTCTTATCCCATGGGTCATGCCATTTATGATCAATAAATCCAAGAAGGATGGTTAAATCATGTGTTATATTCATAATGAAATCAAAAATTAAGGAAACACACTAACATGCATAACACTATCTTGCTTAGATCAAAAAGGGGATCTTAGTGAAGAAAACCAATTGACAAAGCACAAATAAAATGTAATAAAAATAACCTTTCTTACTTTCCTTGAATGCTTTAAGATATTTCTTCATTGGCTTGCTCAGATTATGCTCAAGGGGTCTTTGGCAAATGGAGCTGTGTGGCTCTTTCTCCCTTTGACACCATGATTTGGCTCATGCTTGCTTGATGTAGCTTAATGGATTGATGGCTTGGCTTGTGATTAATTTTTTTTTCATTATAACTCTATTATTTCTAATCTTGTCATAAAACTAGCATTATAACATTACTATGTCCAAGTTATCATAAATGAGAGGTAAACACTTATATTTATAGGTTTAGAAACTAACCCCAACTCAAGGTGAGTTAAAGTGTAGTTAGAGCTTGGAATGGGTTCAAACCTAACCTTTGTGAGTTGATTAACCCTATTTGAGTTAAAAGGTGTAAAATGGTCATGATTAACCATTACATCAACATATAGATCAAGTAATGCATAAAAAATTAACCATACAAGCATGAAATAAGAATACACAATACAACACATCATATATGTGGGAAACCCTCAAGGGGAAGAAAACCCACTAATAACTAAAAATGGACTACATTTTTATAAGTCAAAATATCACAATTTAGTGAAACACCAACTCCACATGGAGAAACAACCCCAACTAGCGAAGCACTAACCTAGCTAGGTTTTAATAAGCACCAACTTGTAAGGAGGCACCAACCCCCTAGATGACTTAGCACCAATTCATCCACCTAAAAACTTTGATCACCTAAAAAATACCTTGTTTCTCATACAATAGATGATGATTACCTTATTCATCTATTCTCTCTCTTCTACCCCTCTCAAACAATCTTCTAGGCTTTTTTTCCAACTAACCCTCTTCTTAACTTAATTAGGTCATATGATTTTTGTTTTTATAAATATAACCTATGTCAAATATTAATCATATTTTTTATACACTATTCATATGGTCTATAATACCTCCTTATACTTACCAATGTACTATTTAATTTTTGTGAGCTCTCTCATTATCTAACTTACTCATTAGGCTTAAAAGGTCTAATTCTTATGCTAGGATCATACTAACACACCTCTTGGTTAGTCAAAAAAATTTAATAACTTAGATCACCATTAAAAAACATCTTATAACAAATTATAAATAAGAATCAATCTTTAAAATAGTTGGCCAGACCTTCATTGGCCCTTATCGTTCTTTAGGCCTCATGGAGAACTAATAGGCCTTCTTAGCAACATGTTACCTTATTTTCTTCCTGCAAAACTTTACCTTAAATGAAAAAAAATATATATATTATTAAATTTATCAAATATACCTCAATACATATATTATAAGGTTCATAACACTTTTTATCACCAACCCCTTCATGAACACTCCTTGTAGCACTATTCATAATTAGGCCTATAAACCTTCAAAAAGCCTACCAAACAAAACTGAATCATGTACAAAATTTAGTCACACAACCATTAAAATAAACTCCATGACATTAAAAATATCTCCATGTTATTTACTCTTCAAAACCTATGGAAAAAGGACTCAAACACTTCTCTACAAATAACCCACTCAGAACTACCAGAACACTATAAAAACTAGTCATGAAAGACTTGAACTTAAACACCTAAAATAACACTTTCCATGGCCACTATCACTTAAAAAATATCCTTTTACATCTATATACCACTCTCAAATACAAAAATCATAAGGTCTAATGTCAAATATTGGTCTTGTAGACCAATCTTTTGACCTCACTACACATAGTCAAACCAAAACCAGACAAGACAATTTGGCTTCAACATTTAAACCACTTTAATTGATTACATAACCTTATAAAAATCATGTATATGACATAAAATTCCCAAATAAAAACATTGTTTACTCAAATGCATCATTCTTTCATGAAAACATACCAAAAACCAACTTCTCAAACTGCCTTGGTTTTGCACTATGCTTCTTCATTAGGCCTATTAGTGACTGACCAACTTGGATCACAAATTTGGAACACTTAATCACTATAAAAAATCCATAAAACACCAAGGACATCAACTATGAGTCTCAAGATTCAACCTTCATCAATTTCAAAACTTTGTCAAATATAACTTTTTATAGCTACAACTTCTTCAAAAAGAAGCTTGTATCTTCACATTTTATATGTCCTCTCTCTAACCACCATGACATGGAGGTACTTGGGAGAATAAAATACAATAAAAAAACAATTAGCTAATACTAAAAAATCATTTTTAGGACTTTTTAATCATATCTTCAACATTATAGGGTTCTAAGAGGGTTTAAACACACTTCCACTCTTAACAATTATTCATAAATCATAAGCCCTCAATCATAAAACTAATGAATATAATTTTTATCTAGGACCCTTACCCATATAACATTAATATATTATATTCACATGCAAAGGTTTGACAAGATAATAAACATAAAAAAAATCCTTCTTGGGTTGAGAATCCTTCATTTTGTGTACTTGAGAGATGTCAAAGCACTTTTTATTATGTTAACCTTCAAAATTTGACCTTAAACTCAATGAATACACCTAACAAAACGTATCACACATCTGAAAAATATCACATGTATACTTTCCTTGTAAATTAAACATCATGCCTTATTAGGCCATGCTCTCACCACCTTGCTTTCTACACCTGAGTCTTCACACATCATTAGGCCTTGGACTAACCTTCAAACATATTTTAAATCTCTTAATACTTTAGTCACATTCTCACACAACATCTCACATGCTCAAAAAATTTCAAATGTCCTTTTACAACCTTATCTCACCAAGCAACCAATCTTATGCCTTCATACAAGGTCTCTTCATGCCATAACTAAGCTTCATAAGACACCTTATCCTAAAAGACATTTGATATCAATATTATATAACCTTTAAAATCTTGAGAACATGCATATCACCATGTCACCATGCCTCTTAATACACAAGACTAGGAATCCTATGGACATACCTTCTGAAGACACTACTAGGCTCAAGTGCTTGACAACTTTGACAACAAGGACCTTCCCTTTTGACCTTCATATCACTCATGTAAACATAATAAAATATAGTAATAATATATGACACTCTTAGAATCACTAAAACATTGATCAATATAGTTTCTCATATATACACTCTTCAATGACCCCATGAAGACCTATGACCTCATAACCATGCCAACTGACCTTCAACACTTTAGCTTATTACAACACAACACTATATAGAGAACCACTAAGACATCAATGACAACAAAAATTATATCAACCTTCTCAATAACCTTTGACATCAATGACAACATCAATGCCAAAACTTAACAATAGGAACAATTCTCAAAAATCTCTCATAATCTTGTGCTTATTTACTTTACCAGACTTCACTATGCACACCTTCTCATAGGGTCTAGACTATGATTCTCAAGGAACCTTTTACTCAAGAATGAGGACTCAAAAATTCTTTCCTTAATGATATCAAATAATAACACTCTTGAGATAACACTCTCAAACCACTATAACAATATCTTTCTAATCAACATTATCTCATGACCTTATGCAGTCCTAGAACCTCAAAACCATGTTTCAATGCTCACTTGACCATCATACCTCTTTACGATAACACTATAAATTTTAATCTAACCTAAACCTTGACATAAACCAATAGAAGAGACATTAATTTCATTCAAATTCTCTCTTTCCTTCAAATCCATCTTGTCACATGGATTCCTTATCACATCAATCACACAAGCTCATACCTCAAAAACCATTCACCATGCATCTTGACAACAATGACATCAACTTTCAGATCAATTATAACAACCTTGACATCAATGATAACACTTATCAATAAACTCCCCATTTTTCATTTATGGTAAAACATTCTTCATTCTGATCACTCTCATCTCCCCCAATCTATTCAATCTCTCTTCTTGAACTTTCTACCCCTTTAACACTAATGACAAAGAGACACCTATAGAAACTAAAATTACACCTTTTTCAACTACAACTCAATAAACAAAAACTTCTTCCTCCTTTTTACTATCTCCCATTTTTAGATCATTCTCAACTTATGGAAACACACTCTCTCCCTGATGGCAACCAATTTTAGAAACATCAAACCTTAGAGATATCAAGCTCCCCCTTAGACCAAACATATACCAATCAATGAAACATATTCAACAAAAAAGTATCACATAGCATATCCATGCTCCCCTATGCTCATGTTCAATCTTCCAAAGAACTCTAAAACTTAAGAACACTCACCTTGTCCTTGACATGACTAAAACCAACACTCTTGACACCAATTGAAGCATGTGAGATTCACACTTTGTCTTCATAACTTAAGCCCATATTATGAGTCATCAAGACTCATAGACTAATATTAACTTGACTAAATCACCTTGATACTAATACCAAACCTCAAAATAAGTCAAGCTCAACTACTAATCAAAAATAAATACCAAAACTTACCTCTCATATACCAAAATATTACTTTTTGACCTCAGAAGCTTGATGTCAACCTTATAACTCTCTCCATGTTTATAGATAAACTTTTAGTTCTATCAATAACTTATTAACTTATCTTCATAGCCATTTTAGTCTTGTATACCAATCTATATCCCATATATTTTTAGACACAATCATATGATCATAATTGCATTCCATACCATGGCACCTCAGATGCCACAAACATAGGAATGGATAAAATCCATCTTTATCTTCTTATTGCAACTAAAAAACCAAGCTTCCATCATGATTTTAACCTTGTGGACATTCTTCAACCTTCCTACATGTCTATCAGAACCTCAAAACCTTCTTGGCACTAATCATCTACTCTTAGAGTTGATGAATCACCTAATTGTATCCCCCTTGGGCCTAATGTATATTGACTGATGAGTGTCTCCATAAAGCCTAATGAAATTATCCCTTTCCATAGGGCTCTAAAAACCATGAACTTGGGATATTCCCACATATCCATGTTCTCATAAGACTAAATATCCTTTAATGTCCTCTTAGGCTTGATTAACATTTTGGACTTGACCTTTGACTTGGCCTCTTAATTATCATTTTGAGTTGACAAAGAATACTCTTGATATTTTTTTATATTTGACTCATGATCTACAGTATCAAACCGTCCACCTTGGTTTATGAGTTGATCATGACTCACCTTGACTGATTTTGGCTTCCATACCTTGATTTTATTTTTCTCCTTTATGATAGAAGATTCAAACTTCTTGTTTTCACTAGCATTCTCCTTGGCTTGATCTTAAGCATTTAACTCATCCACCTTGTCATCCATCTTCTTCTCAGTCAACTCTTCATCTTTAATACTTTGAACATCCTTATGAAAACCAATACCTTCCTTGCCTTCTATCATGTGGCTTGAGAAACCACTATATATGAAATTTATTCTAAATAGTAATGCAATTTGAGCTAGCATATGCTCTTATCCTTTATATTTATTATAGGTATTCAATTTGATTGATACCTAATCCAATTCTACCTTCAAAGACTCTACTTATTTTCTAAGCTTGTTGTATTCTTCCATAAGACCTTTCCCTTTTAAACAACATTCATTTCCAGTTTATATAGACATGAAAATTAATTCTTTGCTCTCATGATAAACACAATAATATTCACTATCAAAATCACTTATTGTCAGGAATCTAGAACAACAAACATGCTCTGATACCACTTGTTGGGAGGGGAGGATGGAAGATAAATCCAAGAACAAACACACCTGTTCTAATTCCACCTCCTAGGATCTTGCTCCTCAGAAAGAGCACAGTATGATTACCGAATATAAGCAATTGAATATGCGGAAATAACCAGAAACACAAGTAACTAGAATTCACCAATAGCACAGAATATGAGAGACAATACACTATCTTGTATTAACACTAACAGAAAAGAATACAACAAAGAGCCGCCACACTCTTTCACCTTACAGAGATTCGCCACACCTCAAGTGTTCAGTAATTCTTCTCACACACACTCTCCTACACAAAAACGGTCCCAACAACCAACTCACACACAGAATTGGTGTTCACCTCACCAACCAGTCAGTAATAACCCCGCCGGTACACCAAGCACTCTATAGCACTTCAAGCTGATCTCTCATGAACCTGCAACCTGCAATTCAAAGACCAAACTTACATGTAGATCCCCAATGAGCTTGCAACAACCTGCAACTCACAGATCTTACAACTAGAAGGAACTCTTCCTTTCTATTTCATGCTTATACAATACATGCCAATGGGTCTATAAATAGATCCCTAACTCAAACAATAACTTAGACTCTTAATTTAGACAATTGTCCTCGCAGCACAAGACTCTAACTGGTCTCAACATGCAAACTCTTCGTTCACTTAACTAACTGTCTGTGAAAGGAGCAGTTCTGGAACACACAGGCGACTGACGTCGGTCCCTACTTGTCTGGTTTTGTCGACGTCGGCCGACTTCCTGCCGTCGCCGATGGCCTTCTGCACTGGTCTCTGCCGACGTCGGTCCTGCTACCAACGCCGGTTCCTGTAGAACTCAGCAACCATCTATTCCTCAGTTTGCAAAGGGTTGAAGCTTTTAGCTCCACAACCTAACAATCTACCACTTGGAGATAAACAGCTGCAACCTGTACATGTACCTGTACACCGTCTAGTTTGTTACCTTGGCTATGTATCCATCTTCAAAATCACCCTTGAAGACCAACCACCACAAAATCCGTGGTGCAAAACTTGTCATCCAAATTACCTGCCACATCCGCATCTACAACCATGTAGAAAAAGAACTTGACCCTGCATAGCATGTGCACCTGCTGCTGGTCCCACTGAACTGCCCTTCAGTATTACTTTCCTGGATTGACTCCAAACCTGTGATAACTCCCACTGCTTGGGAAAACTCAGGTTTAGTACATACCATGCACTCAACCTCATTATGTGAATCAAGACACCTGTTCATAGAACTATCTAACCATCGGCGTGCTAACCGGTTTCACACAATCATCCTGAAACAAAGTCAACAATGACCTACCATGTCTCTAAAACACACTCATGCCAAAGAATCTTGCTGCTCCCAGATTCTCCATGACAAACACCTGAACTAGCTTTACCTTTAGTTTAGCAATACCTGTATATGTAACCCTACAACAAGCACATCATACAGAAAATAGGATAGTGTAGCTAATACTATCCAACCTAGTAAAGAGAAACACAATGAACAAACCTCCATTGCTCTGCAACTAATACAAGATCAAATACCCTGATCTTCCATCTCACGTATCCATTTTAGCTCTTCTTCATCCTTAACATCCATTCGTCTCTCAGTGCTTACTTCCAGCTGGAAACACTACCCAAAACACCTGTTTGGTTCTCCTCCAAGGAATCACATCCTCATCCATGCCTAACTCCCACTGTTTCCTGGATCTACCTATTCTGCTTCTTCAATAACTTCCTGGTCCTATGCCATAAGTGAGCAACAAGTAGTGTAAAGAAGGGAAATGACGAATTTAAGAACTTACTTACACCTTCAGTCCTCCATATGGGTGCTTGAGACTCCATGACAGCTTGCTATCCACCCAAAATTCGTCTCAGTGACCGATGCCGGTCACATCTCAGTCTACAGTCGACCGATGTCGGTTCCCTGCGACTGCCTCCCTACCGACGTCGGTTTCCCCTGGCCGACGCCGGTCTCTGTCTGCCCCGAGTCACCGACGTCGGGCTGCACATAGCCGACATCGGTCCCTATCTGGACACCGATGCCGGTTTTCCTGCCGACGTCGGTCTCTGTGTTTTTCTTGTGAGACCTAACTTTTTCCCGCGAGCTCTTTTTGGATCAAACCCTTGTCCAAAACACCCTTGCTCTTCTCAGAATTCCTCTGCATCTTGTGCTGAACTCTGTCTGTCACTTTCTCCTTGAAAACCAAGGCTTTCCTATTCTTGTCACTAACATCGGATTCCTCAAGAAACCTTACCTTCTTCTTCTGCATACAGAAATCATGATCCATACCTTCCAAATCTGAAAGCATATCCTTTGACTCAAGAACCAGCATCTCCTTCTTATCTATGTGACCAAGCCTATTAAGCCACATCTCCGAATCTACAACTGAAGTAGATAACCCAGAAAGAGAATCAGTAAAACAAGTAGATAGATAAAGCGTACCTACTTTCTTACCTCTAGCTACAACAAGTGTACCCTTGGTAACCTTCCAAGAGTCCGCTGTGAGAGTTACTGTGCAACCCTCTTCACCCAAACTTCTAACAAAAATCAGATTCTGCTTCAGAACTGGGACGTGCATGACCTCCTTTAACACCCATGTGTTACCTGTCTGCAGTTTCAACTTCACTTTGCCTTTGCCAACAATTTGACAAGGCTTACCATCCCCTACACAAATTTCTCCAAAATCTCCCTGGACATACTCATGAAAAAATTCCCTATGTGGGGATGCATGAAAAAAGGCACCAGAATCTAATACCCAAGATTCTACTTTATCCAAAGAACATACCAGAGCATCCTGTGCAATGTAACCCGCAACATCTGCTTCTTCTTCATGTTCTTCATGCTGATCTGTACCCGATCTGCAATCTCTCTTTAAGTGCCCTTGCTTTCCACATTTCCAGCAGGTTATTCTGCCATACCTGGACTTGGATCTCTTGCCCGTCTTCGACCTTGATCTCCCACGCTCTATCTTCTCTCTTGGCCTTCCTCTTCCTTCAACACTCAAAGCATCTCCAGATGATTCCCCTATGCTTTTCCTATGTATCTCTTCGTTCAAGATTACACTCACAATATCATCCACTTTTAAGACTTTTGAAGGAGACACAGTATTAGAAACTGCCATTACCAAACCTTCCCAACTTTCAGGTAATGAACACAAGATTAAGAGAGCTCTTATTTCATCATCAAATATAATATTGACTGAACTTAACTGGTTTACTAAACCATGGAAATCACTAAGATGGCTATGAACAGATCCACCTTCCAACATTTGCAAATTAAATAAACGCTTCATAAGAAATACCTTATTCGAAGCTGAGGGTTTTTCATATAAATTTGCCAAAGATTCCATCAACTCCATCATTGTCTTACACTGTGATAAGCTGGAAATCACAGATGATTCAAGACTCAATCTAATAGATCCCAGAGCCTTCCGATCAAGAACCTCCCATTCTTCATCTTTCATATCCACGGGTTTGCTAGCAACCCCACCCAATGATAAGTACAAATCTTTCTGATACAGATAGTCCTCAATCTGCATCCTCCATAATTGGTAGTTCTTGCCATTGAACTTTTCCATTCGTAGTTGACTGCTTTCTGTCATTGCTCAACTCCCACTCAAACAGAAACCCTGTGAGTAACCTGTAATCAAAACACACTACCCATATCTACACCAATCTGTTAGTATCCCAACCAAAAGCTCTGATACCAATTGTTGGTATCAAGCTTAAGAACCTAAAACCTGGCTCTGATACCACTTGTCAGGAATCTAGAACAATAAACATGCTCTGATACCACTTGTTGGGAGGGGAGGATGGAAGATAAATCCAAGAACAAACACACCTGTTCTAATTCCACCTCCTAGGATCTTGCTCCTCAGAAAGAGCACAGTATGATTACCAAATATAAGCAATTGAATATGCGGAAATAACCAGAAACACAAGTAACTAGAATTCACCAATAGCATAGAATATGAGAGACAATACACTATCTTGTATTAACACTAACAGAAAAGAATACAACAAAGAGCCGCCACACTCTTTCACCTTACAGAGATTCGCCACACCTCAAGTGTTCAGTAATTCTTCTCACACACACTCTCCTACACAAAAACGGTCCCAACAACCAACTCACACACAGAATTGGTGTTCACCTCACCAACCAGTCAGTAATAACCCTGTCGGTACACCAAGCACTCTATAGCACTTCAAGCTGATCTCTCATGAACCTGCAACCTGCAATTCAAAGACCAAACTTACATGTAGATCCCCAATGAGCTTGCAACAACCTGCAACTCACAGATCTTACAACTAGAAGGAACTCTTCCTTTCTATCTCATGCTTATACAATACATGCCAATGGGTCTATAAATAGATCCCTAACTCAAACAATAACTTAGACTCTTAATTTAGACAATTGTCCTCGCAGCACAAGACTCTAACTGGTCTCAACATGCAAACTCTCATTCACTTAACTAACTGTCCGTGAAAGGAGTAGTTCTGGAACACACAGGCGACCGACATCGGTCCCTACTTGTCTGGTTCTGCCGACGTCGGCCGACTTCCTGCCGTCGCCGGTGGCCTTCTGCACTGGTCTCTGCCGACGTCGGTCCTGCTGCCGACGCCGGTTCCTGTAGAACTCAGCAACCATCTGTTCCTCAATTTGCAAAGGGTTGAAGCTTTTAGCTCCACAACCTAACACTTATACCACTAAAGAGATGAGCCTTGATGGATGAGAAACCTCCTTGAACATGACAACTAGCCATACATGTGCTTCTAAGATCAACTTCAAGCTATTCGTATTGATTCAAAAAACATACTATGATACCAATTATTGGAAAAAAATGACTAAGAGTGGGGTGAATCTATATCTTACAACTTTATTTCAATTTCTCCTTACCATACATGAACCATCACATTAACATGTATATCAAGCAATGCATAAGCAATCAAACATATAAGTATGAAATAAGATTACACAAGATAAAAAATAATATTATTAGGAAACCATCAAGGGTAATAAAACCTAATGATACCTAAAAATTAACTAAAATAATATAAGTTAAAATATGATAATTTAGTGAAGCATAACTCCACATAGAGTACCAACCCCAACTAGCTAATCACCAACCCAGCTAGGCTTTAACAAGCACTAACTTGAAAGGAGCACCAAACCCTAAACGAATCAACACCAAATCATCCACCTAAATCATTTAATCACCTATATAATAAATTTTTACTCATAAAACAAATGATGATCACCTTCTTTAGATCTTTTCTCTCTTCCACCCCTCTCAAATTGTCTTCTATGATTCTTTATCAACTATCCTTCTTAAATTGATTAAGTCACATGACCTTAATTTTCATACTTATAACCTATATAAAATATTAATAATAGTTTCTACACACTCTTAAAATGGTCTACAAGACCTATTTCTTCTTACCAATGTATTATTTTATTTGTTTGCTCTCTCTCATTCTCTAACTTACCAATTAGGCCTAAAAGGCCTTATTCTTATATTAGGCTCATTCTAACACACCTCTTGGTTGGTAATAAAATTTTAATAACTTGGATAAAAATTAAAAAACATATTATGATACATTAAAAATAAGACTCAACCTTCAAAATAGTCAGCCACACCTTCATTAGCCCTTATCCTTCTTTAGGCCTTATGGAGACCTAATAGGCCTTCTTAGCAACAAGTTACCTTATGTTATTATTTAAAAAAATTACCTTAATTAACAAAAATATATTTTCATAAATTTATAAAATATACCTAAATGAACATATTATAATATCCATAACAATGTTTATCACCAAACCCTTTATGAACAATCCTTATAGCACTATTCACAATTAGGCTTATGAACCTACAAAAAGTCTGCCAAACAAAACTAAATCATGTACACAATTTAGTCATAAAAAATTAAAAATAAATCACATTAAAATAAAATAAATTACCTTAAAAACATCATCATGTAATTTATACTTCATAACTCAGAGCAAAAGGACTCAAACACTTCTCTGCAAATACCCCACTTAGAACTGCCATAACACTCCAAAAACCAATGATGAACAACTTGATCTTCAAAACTTGAAATAAAAACTCCAATGAACATTGAAAATTTAAAAATATATTTTTAAATATATATTCCATTCTCAAATACAAAAATCACAAGGTCTAATGTCAAATATTGGTCTTGTAGACCAATCTTTTGACCTCACTACACACAGTCAAACTAGAACAAAACAAGCCATTTTGGATTAAAAATTTCAAAAAAATTCACTAATTATAAAACCTTATACAAAGAATATTTTGGAAATAAAATTATCAAAAAAACACCATGTAATATAATGCATCATTCTTTCATGAAATGATACCAAAAACCAACTTCTCAAACTAGCTAGGTTTTGCATTGTGTTTCTTCATTAGGCTTGTTAGTGACTGGAGAACTTGGATCAAAAATTTTGAATACTTAAGTATTATAAAAAATACATAAAACACAAATGAAAATAAATATAAGTCTCAAGCTTCAACCTTCATTAATTTTCAAACTTTGTCTTATATAACATTTTACATCTATAATAACTTCTTTAGAAATAAGCATGTATCTTCACATTTTCTCTTTCCTCTCTCTAACCACCACCACATGGAGGTACTTTAAAGAGTTAAATATAATATATAAACACTTAAATTATAATTAAAAATAATATTTATCAATTTTTAATCGTATCTTTAACATCATGTCACTATTCGGGTTGTAAGAGGGTTTAAACACACTTCCACTATTAATGATTGTTCATAAAGCATATGCCATCAATAAAAATAATAATTCATATAATTTTGATATATTATTATTACTCATATAACATTAATAGATTATGTTCCCATGAAAAGGTTTGATGAGCTAACAAACACAAAAAAATCCTTCTCAGGTTGAGAACTCTTCATTGTGTGCACTTGAGAGACCTAAAAGCACTTTTTCTTACCTTAACCTTCAAAACTTCACCTAAAAATTCATTAATATACTTGTTAAAACCTATCACACATATTAAAAATATCACATATGCATACTTTCCTTGGAAATTGAACCTCATGCCTCATTAGGCCATGTTGTCACCACCTTGCTTTCTATATGTGAGTTTTCATACCTCATCAAGCCTTAAACTGACCTTCAAACCTATTTAACTATATTAATACTTCACTCAAATGATCACAAACATCTCACATGCTCAAACAATATCAAACATTCTTCTACAACCTTATCTCATAATGCAACCAAGCTTATGCCTTCACATAAGGACTCTTCATGCCATAACTAAACTTCACAAGATAATTTGTCCTCAAAGACACTTGATATAAATATTTTATAACATTTAAAATAAATATAACATACATATCACCATGCCACCATGCCTCTTCATGCACAATACTAGGCATCCTATGTATATACCTTCTCAAGAAACTACTAGGATCAAGTACTTAATAACTTTGACAACAAGGACCTTCCATGCTAACCTCCACATCACTCATGTATACATAATAACATATACCAATAATATGTTAAACTCTCATAATCACTAAAAAACTAATCAATAAACTCTATCATAGTTACACTCTAAAATTACCTCATGAAGACCTATGAACTTATGACCATGCCAACTAACCTTCAACACTTTAGTTTGTTATAACACAACACTCACTAGATCACTAATGAGACATTATTAACAAAAAAATGATATAAACCTTCTTAAAAACATTTAAAATCAATGACAACATCAATGCTAAACCTCAATAATAGGAACAATGCTCAACAATCTCTCATAAACTTGTGCTTACTTACTTAACTATAATTCACCATCCACACCTTCTCATAGGGTCTAGACTAGGCTTCTCAAGGCACCTTGTAGTCAAGAAATAATATGAAAACATGATTACCTCAATGATATCAAATAATAACACTCTTTCGATAACACTCTCACATAACTAAAATAATCTCTTTCTAATCAACATTCTCTAATGATATCATGCAGTCCTAGAGCCTCATAACCATGCTTTAATGCTCACTTGACCATCATACCTCTTTGTGACAACAATGAAAACTTCAAGCTAACATAAACCTTGACATCAACCAATATAAGAGACATTAATTGCCTTCAAATTATCTCTTGCCTTCAAATTCTATTCCATCTTCAAATGCATCTTGTGACATGGATTCCTTATCACATCAAACACACAAGATCATACCTTAAAGATTGCTAACCATGCATATTCACCAAATTCACCTTGACATCATTAACATCAACTTTGACATCAATTAAATCAAACTTAACATCAATGATAACACTTCTCAATATAAGTAATAAATTCATTGGGTAATTTGAAACTATATGGTTGACCTCTTGCAAGAGGCTCTTTAGCTAACTAATCGATGATGATATGGACTTTAATTGACTTTTTATGAATAAAATTAAGGTTAAATTTAGCTAAAATTATGAGCCATCTAGACATTTACTAATTTTGATAAGGCTTGGAATGCATAAACTTAATAGGATTGGTGCTCATTTTTATATAGGTTTTGTCATTAAGCAAATAATAGTGAAGCATAGAATCCACAAAGACTAGATTCAGGCATAATTTTTTTATGTGTATAACATGTCTCATATTCAATGAGAGTATGACTTATGTAATAAAATCTCTATTCTATGTGTTTCTCATCATGATGGGAAAGCATAGTACTAAGGAAATGATAGATGTCTGAGATATATAAGAAGAAAGGTCACACCTCCTTAAAAATAATGAGAACCAGAGGGGAGAGGAGATAGTTTTTGAGGGATTCAAATGCCTCTTAACAATTAGAGTCCTAAATGAATCAGGTATCTTTTCTTAATAAGTGGTGGAACAGTTGACATCGATCATATAACTAAGAGATAAAATGATAAATAGATTGTAGTTTTCCATGTAGGTTATGGAGTTGCTTAAGATTGGATGGGGGTGGAATATCTATAATAGCCCCATTTTTTTAACTTTGATTTCTATCCCAAGAATGGAGATGATGAAACACAGGAGCTTACCTATCAAAACCTTGATAACACACTTTTTAGAATTGTGATGGACATGAAATTGGATCAAACAGGCAAATATTATTTTAAAAAGAGAGAGATGGTATTTTCAAAGCTTTAACTTTAGATAAGGTCATCCACATAATCTTCAATGATTTTGTGGATTATATCATGAAAAATATGAATCATGGCTCTTTGATAAGTTTCCTTTGCATTCTTTAGGCTGAAAGTCCTATAACAAAAATTATCCCAAGGGGTAATAAAGGAAATATTATGTTGGTACTCTAGGGTTATAAGGATTTGATTATATCCAGGGAATCCATCTATAAGAGACAAAATGACATGGCCAACTATCAGGTCCACTAGTTGATTGATGTTAGGGAGAGGAAAATAGTCTTTAAGATAAGTGAGGTTGAGGTCTCAAAAATTAGTATAGAGGTAGATTCCCCTTGTGGGATTTATGATAGGCATAATGTTGGAAACGCATTAAGGGTAATTGATTAGATGGATGGAATTAATGGATAAGAGATATCATAGTTATTCATTTACTAAGATTGCAATGTGAGGGTACATTTTATGCAATTTTTGCTTCACTAGTTTGGCTTTAGGGATGGTGACAACATTGTGAATGATAATAGTAGGGTTAATACCTAGGATATCACTATACAACAAAGCAAAGGCCTTACTATGGTCTACTAGGAATTTTTTGAAGTCTTGATGATCTTGAGGGTCTAAATATTGAATAACCTTAATAATGTGTGAGACCTCCTAAAACCCTATGTTAATGTATATAGTAGATTTATTCAAAAGACTAGATGTTTTAGTTGGAATATAATTACACAGGTGAGAGTTTTTTATGCCTAAATAAATCAAGATAAAATCATCATCTTGACACTGAAGAATGAGGATAGTAGGAGAATATTTATCTATTCAAATGGGTAGGTATGGAGAATGGATTTCATTTCCCCATCAAGGTGATACATGAGAGGTCCTATATTGGTAGTATTGACTTTTAAAAAGTTGGGAGGAATGGAAATGACATCATCCATCTCAAACAATATGTTGGATAATAATAACATGATATCATCTTGAATATTGGATAGAGGAGATGCTTCAGGAGTAGTTTGAGGAGTTTTATTGAACCCAAGGTCATCTTTTTATGGAGTTTCCTAAATCCTCCTAGCATGATATCATATGGTCTCTGATCATAATTTCCTATGCCAAAGTCTTTATAAGCACATCATTGTAAGTATGTTTGATCAAAATGTGGTTTTTATAGAAACAAAAACTTTTAGGAGAATGGTTTGGCATGAGTTTGGATATCAATACATGAGGAGGATCTATCAATCCCCCTATAGCCTAAATGAGTACAAAGGAAAGGAGGACCAAAATGGATTGCATATCCAAGGTTAGGGTGATAGGTACACTTTTTATCTAGTGTCTATACACTTGATGAGTAGGAAGGGAATTGAGTGTCAATAAATGATACCCTCATACCTAGATATTTTGGAATATGAATTAAGGGGAATCATTATTACGGATTAGTGATAAAAGGATTGTCAAACTATTCAATGCTTCATTGGATGATGGTGATGGGGTTGCATTTTTAGATGGAGTAAAACATCATTGGTTTAAAAGGTTAGGTTTGAGATTTTGAATGTATGAATATCATCTAAGATGATATAGTATTGGCCTTCATACTTGTATTTGAGGCATCTATTCAAGGTGGATGGAATGTAATGCATAACATAGGTCTAAGGACATCATAGGAGGATATTGTATTAAAACTCACCCTCTATAATTTAAAATAACTCATGAAGGATATGTAAACCTATTTGGATAGGAACAATGACATTTCATAGAGTAGGATCCATTATATCATTGAAATCCTATAAGATGGTTGGAGATTGGGCCATAATAGTTTATATAAGTTGGAGTTTCTTAAATGCATGTGAGGAGATAATTTTAATGGTATCTCCATTGTTAATCATGACCCTTTTGGTTTGAGTTTAATTAATTTGAGAAGTGATGAATAGGGTTAGATCCTACTCTTTAGATGGTAATGGGACTATTTTTGAATCACTAAATTTAATAGATGAAACCATCTACAAAGATACAATAAATGTTATCAAAGGTTGGGGTTCATCAAGTTGCACTTAAATGGCCTCAAGTGCCTCTATCATGGCTTAACAACTAAATAAGCTCATATAAGGATATATTTATTTGGGTTTGATGGATTTGTTTTAGAACCAATATCTATATGGACACCAAAGAGTTATTCTTTTGAGTTATCCCTAAAATGGATATTTTTGGTTTTAGAGTGGAGGGTTTAGATGTCTTTATGGTTGAGGTAAGAGCCTTGAAAATGGAAATTTTGACCTTTTTTGGATTGTGGGTTTTGTGGGTTTGTGTTTGAGACTGTGTGGCTATGTTTATTATATCAATTTACAATAGTGGATGGTCTATAAAAGTTTTAGAGTTATTCTTATTTGGAGGTCTCGAGGGTATGTTGGAAAGGAATTGATCAGGGATGGAGTTGAGGCTATTACCCATGCATTTTGATTCTTTTTTTATCTTTCTTGTAAAGGATGTAAGGTATTCACCATTCTAGTCTTAGATATAGTTGTGGCTTTAGTGCTTTCATCGAAGAGAGGATCAGGACAAGGGTGTTCAATTAAGAGGTAATATTCATCCAAGAGA
Organism: Torreya grandis; assembly: GCA_037957365.1. Lineage (NCBI taxonomy): Eukaryota > Viridiplantae > Streptophyta > Pinopsida > Cupressales > Taxaceae > Torreya > Torreya grandis. Next base: position 598,139 of record JARHVA010007167.1, read on the forward strand.
TCTTAGATTATGACTTTGAGGGAATTGTAGCTCTTAGTATCATGTATATGTATCTTGTGGTAATTGAAAGTCTTGTTTTCCCTATACCATTTTAGTTTTTGGATATGGGTTTGACTAGTTTGATAGGTAGTAACATGATAAGCGATCTTGGTGAGATTTTGTCATTTTTTGGGGTATCTATTTTTTAGACGATGCTTACCTTTGCACTATCATTTATTTTTTTGATTGAAAAAATGGTTTTAATGGGTGGTAGAGGGATCTTAGATAAGTTTGGGGGGTAAAATAATATGAAGGTTTGATATGGGGTATTGGTGTTGATAATTTGTGTGGAGATTTTTGAGCTATCTAAAGTCCCTTAAGAAGTGGTTCTCTAATTATGATCTATAGTTTAGAGGAAGGATGAGATACTAATATGGATGGTTTAGTTTTAACTTGGGGCATAGTAATCTTCCCTTTTTCTATCATTGTTAGAGGTTGTAGGAGTACCTTTATGAGCGTATTCATTTTTAGATGTCTAGGGAAGTTCAAGCCTTATAAGTAGGTGTTGTAGGTATTTACCCTTTGACATACCAAGTCATTTGTCCCATGTGGTTGGAGTAACCTTATTATATTTTTCCTTCCTTTTTTATGAGTTATTTTTAGTGTATTTGGATGAACCTTCCTCTAGAGGATCCCATGTAATGAGATCAAGGAGGCTTGAGTGGATGATAGAAATGGGTTTAACTAGTTCATATGGTTCAAAAATATTTTTTGTAAGGAGGTTCAGGATTATTATTACTTTGAAATATGATTTAGGATCACTATTGACTTCTTTAGGTAAAAATTGATCATAAATAGTGATTATTACATGAGCTTCCTAATCTGAGGTGTTTCACATATTTTTTGTATAGAACTGGATGAAGATGGATGGTTTGGGAATGGATGTCTAAAGATATTGAGGGATTGGTTTAGAGGATAATTTATATTATCTAATTTTAATTCCCTTTGATCTACAAGTTTTTGGACCAAGCTCTTGAAATATTGACATCTATTGATCTCATGACTAGGTATGTAATGGTAAGGACAAAAGTCACTCTCTTTATACCATTTAATTTTAGAATGAGAGTCATCAATGAGGCCAATTAGAGGAATTTGAATAAATAACACTTTTAATAGTTTATCCAATATGACAATGTAAGATTCTCCCAAGGTCATGTATTTCTTGGGTGGAAATCATGTTAAGCTTTTTTGTAGTTGTGTTCAGGAAGTAGAAGAACCTGATTGGCTTATCATTGATGGAGAAGATGATTTTAGGATAGCAATATTTCATGTGCCTTTTGGTTTAGGATTGTTGGTCCCTTTGGAAGGATCAATTTTAAAATTATTATTTAGTAACTTAACATTTCTTTTTTCTAAGGATTATATTTCTAGCTTATAAGCCATGATAAATGCTTCATCAAAGGTCTTAAATTATTGAACTTGGAATGTGGATGAGATATGATTTGTACATGAATTTATAAACAACTCAATTAATTTAGGATAAGGAAGGGAAAATGTTAATTGATTTATGAGGCCTCACCATATGGCCATGGAATATACAATTGACTCATCTTTAAATTGATTAATGTCATACAGGTTGGTGATAGTTATTTTCCTTGTGATATAATTTGAAAAATGCTTCAGGAAAATATGAGATAATTATCTAAAGGAAAATAGGAAATGTCCTGGGATAGAGCTATACCAATCTAAATATGGTCCAACTAGTGACATGGGGAAATTCCTCAAAAGGAGGGAATCATCATGGGCTATAAGGTAACATGCATGCCTAAATGACCTAATGTGTTATTATGGGTCCTCTTGGTTTTTTAATTTTGTAAACTTGGGAATTCCCACTATTATGGATATGGCCTAATTATAATAGTGGGGTTGATAGGTTCATTAAAAAATTGTTTTTATGAGAGCATATTCTTCTACTCAGAGGTATAAGCCTATGGGTTTGCCATCTTATCCATGAGATTATGCGTGAGGTTAGGTTTGGCCTTATATTGAGGCACACCCACTAAAACATTTTACTTAAAATGTTGATAAGGTGGAAGTGAGGTAGAGAATGGATCTAAAAGGGGATAACCAATAGAATTGGTAATGGTTGGTTGAGATGTAGTTGTGTACTATGAAAATTGGGGGAGGTAGGCTTTGTTGTTGAGATAGATTAAGATAGGTGGTTGTGATGGAATCATGTATTGAGTGTTTAAGGGAATATGTTATTGGAGAGGTTGAATCAAGGGGTTTTTTTGTGTGGATTATAATGGTTGAGTGGTGTGATAGGGATTTGTGGTTACGTGTATTTGGATTGATGATAGATTCATAGGGATTGAGATCACTATGTTGGAAATATGATTGTCATTGATGTCAAAAGGGAGATTATGGGCATTATGGATGTTATTAATGTTTAGGGTTGAGTATGGTGATTTGAGGATGTGCAAGCGATCCTATCATAGGTCAAAGATGATTGGAGTGCTTATTATCATAAGTGTAATTCATCTAGTTCTTCATTTTTTTCATCTAGATATTTTGGGTCCATGATAAGAAAATCTAAATAGGTAGTTTACTGATGTACCATTACCACATATTAATTAGTCTAGGGAAGTTGGTCATATAGTTGTGATCAAATTAGTCCTTAGTTATTATGCACCACATTTGAAGTCATGCAATGAATCATGGTAGAAGATATGAGGATATAAAGTTGGCTACTTAGAAAGAAATCACTAAGTTTCTATACTTGGCCAAATTTGTAAAAGGTTTCAAGTAGAGCCAAGTAAGCATGTTAATGAGGTCAACATGTGCACACATGTAGGTGTCAACAAAAATGATCATATGGGTTTGTTCATTTTTATGCCTAGTTTAAATGCACTAAATCTTACTTCACGTGATGTGTCACAACAAAATATATGCATGTGCAAAGATGGGCTCCAAGGCATTTTGACAGTGTTTTCCCACATAGCTAAATTTGTAGGTTGCATAAAAAGTTGAGAAGGAATTTTGATGATGTAATATCTTACACATATGAAGGTTTTAAGAGCATATGGATATATGGATAGAATGCCCTATATGAGAAGATAATATGCACTAAAATTTAGATGATGCAATTAAACACAATAAAAGTTATGCAAGAACAAAGTTGGCCTTCCAAGCAATTCTAAGCATAGTTGGATATATGGCAAAAGAATCTCAGTGAGAAAATTAATGGTATTATATCTCACATGCATGAAAGCTTTAGGAAGAAATGATCGTATTGGTTTGTTGATTATAATACCTAGTTTATATGATCTAAATTTTAGAATAGGTGATTGATCGAGGCATAAGATATGTCTATCCAAAGTTGACCTTAGAAGCATATTGAAAGGGTCCCCATACTTAGTTAAATCTATACAAGGTGAAGTTCAAGTAAATCTCAAAGAGATCAATAAAGTGCATTTTCTCTAAGATGTTAAGATGCAACAAGATGAGGATAAGTGGTTGAAATTTAATGTTAAGCAGAGATAAAGATTGATCTTGTCAGAAGATCTAATTGAGAGTGTGTAATCATGCAATGAATATCTAATAAATCAAGTAGACTCAATGGGATCAAGTGCTTGATGTATAACAAGATAGAGGTGATTTAAAGACTAAGCTAGTTTAATGAGATCAATGGAGTGCATTCATTCTAAAAACATAGGAAGCAACGAGATAATATTAAGAGGTCAATGTTTAATGTTAGATAGAGGTAAAGTTTGTGCAACTTTGAAGATCTAATGACACATGGGAACTTAGATCAAAAGATCTAATGGATGCATTTGAAAGTTGGAATGTTATATACTAGAAGTGTATAAGGATCTAACAAAGTGTGTGATCATTTCAGAACTTGATTTAATAGACACATTTTAAATTTGAGAAAATTGAATATGGATAATTAGATCATGGTGTGAAACAAAAGATCTATGGTTAATATTTAAATATATTTTCATCCTAATGGTCAAGTGGTGAAACATGCAATAACATTTAGTTAATCCATAAATTATGATAAAGACAATGAAATTGATTATGATGATCAATAAAATTTATGTAATAATGCATGTGCATCAAAAATAGATCCCAATATATACTAAAAATAGTAATAAGACCAAGAATCATGGTGGTGGAGCATGATTTTAAGACATGGAAAAAAATTTGTTCAAAAAATATGAACTGAGTCTAGAACTAGCATGATGTGTTAGTAAAAAGTGTGAACATAGAGAAGATATGAAACCCTAGATCAAATGATTGTGTGTGTGTGTGTGTGTGTGTGTGTGTGTGTGTGTGTGTGTGTGTGTGTGTGTGTGTGTGTGTGTGTGTGTGTGTGTGTGTGTGTGTGATAGGATACAATAAAAGGTTGGAGATGTTGTTGTTGAATAGATTCAAATTGAGAGAGAGAGGCAAAGAGAAATAAATTGATAGTGTGTCAAATATAAAAATATAGAGACACAAAGATAGAAGGCTAGAGATGAAGAGAAGAGAAGAGATAAATGTGTAGACCATGAGCAGTTATAGACTAGACCTATGATAAAGAACTAAATTGGATTCATTTATGAATCAAAATTTTAATTTAGATTTATAGCTCCATAATATAGATTTGATTGGTGGGTACCATCAGATAAACTAAGTTGGTAATTAGTTAGGGAGTTGGTGCTTCCTTAGAGTAGGTGCTCTTAAATTAAGGGATTGGTTTCTATTTAGGTTTGGTGCCATTAAACATTATAACCAGTGAGGTTATTAATTGTGAGGCTAGATTAGAACAATAGATTCTAGCATCTATTTTCATGGTGGTTTTTTCCATATTAGGTTTTCCAAGGTATATCTAGTGTTATGCATATTTGTGTGTATGTGATCTCTACATATATGTTTAGTCTGCATTAAAAGTTTTAAAAAAGACTAATTTAGTTAATCTACTGATTCAACCCCCCTCTTAGTAGATAGTTGTGTTATAATAATTGGTATCATATCCTTAGTTCCTTAAAAGAGACTTAATCATCTTAGGTAGATCTTGGATGGTGAACACAAATGGCTAGTCAAGAAGGCTCTTCCTCAAACAAATCATCTCTCTTTGATGGATCAAACTATGCATTTTGGAGCATTAGAATGGAATCATATTTATTTACATTAGGTTTTGATGTATGAATGTCTATTATAAATGGATATACATCTTTTACAACAATTCCTATTGATCAGGATGCCAAGAAAACATATGAGAGCAATGTTAAGAAAAAGAATGTTATCCTTTATGGATTATCTAATTTAGAGTTTTTCAAAGTGATGCATTATCAAAATTCATAAGATATAGGGAGAAAATTAAATAGCATCTATGAAGGTGACGGTGAGGTAAATTAGGCCAAGATATAAGCATTCAAAGGCAAGTTTGAAATCCTTAAAATGAATGAAGAAGAGATAATTATAGACTACCTCCTTAGAGTAGATGAAATAGTCAATGCAATCTGAGGCCTTAGAGAATAGATGAAAGATCTGATCATTGTTAAAAAGGTTCTAAGGTCTCTACTATCAAGGTATGACTCAAAAATATCTACAATAGAGGAAACAAGAGATCTAGATAAACTCATTGTTGATGAGTTGAATGGAACATTCAGAACCTATGAGATGAGAATGGGAGAAATAGATACCTTCAAGAAAGAAGCTACATTCAAAGCATCCAAACCAGTTAAGGTAGAAACACCTACATCCAAATCTAAGGAGACTGGTGAAGAAGAAACTAACTTTGTTAGAAGATTAAAAAGAGGGTCGGAAAAGTACAAAGTTAAGTTACCCTTTAAATTCTTTAACTATGTTAAAGTAAGATATTTTGAATATAAATTCCCTTATAATAAAAAGGATAACTCTAAATAAGAAGTGGATAATTAAAATATGAAACCTCACTATTCTAAGGAGAAGAAATTCTTCAAAAACAAGAAATTCCTATACATAAAAGAAGATAGTGATTCATTACATGATTGTGATAGTTATGAAGATGACCATAATGGTGCCTTTGTGATTAAGGAAAATGAAGTCCTATTCATGACTTTAAGATCAGATTTTATGGATCAAAAAGAAGTTGAAAAATTAGATGAATAATATGAAGGAGAAGTGGATATAGAGTGTGAACTCATCTATGCTCTAGAATAAATTTACAAAATGAGAAAATAAAACTAAAAACAAAAGAATATTGGACAAAAAGAAATTGAAAAACTATTCAAAAGTCTAGAAAATTTTGATCAGATGAAGGTTAGCCTAAAGACACAAGTTGCAGAAGCTAAAATAATAGAAGATGTAGTCAAACTTGAACTAAAATCTAATTTTGATGGTGCATGAGTTAGAAGTAGAGATAGTGGATTTTAGAAAATAACTTGACAAATATAAAGGGCAAATAGACAAAGGTCTAAATTTGATAGGAGGATCATACATTCTTGTTGAATTGATCAACTCTCAAAAGACTTAAAAGAGAGATTTGGTCTTGGTTATGAAAAAGGGAAAAATCTCATGACCATTACATCTACTAATCTATTTAACAACTTCGAAGTAGAAGGAAATCCAAGAACAAAGAAATCTAAAGGAGAAAAGAAGTATAAATAAAGGAATAAGAGTAGTGAGTAAATCTCTACAAACTCAAAGAAGATGTAGAACACAAAGGTCGCTAATGCAGATGGTTACACAAGAGTGAAAGACTTGAAAAATATAGAGTTTAGAAGAGCTCCTCATCCCACACAAATAAATTATATGACTAGGTATTCCTCATATTTCTATGGTAAATGTTATACCTATAATCATTTTTATCATAGGGATATTTATTGTAGAGTTGTATCTAAAAGGAGAACAAACTTTGTAAGTAGAAATTAATTTTATCCCTTGTTAGAAACAAATGTAATATGTTATAATTGAAATAATTTTGGTCACATCTATAAAAAATGTAGAATTTTTTTTAAGACCAAATATGCAAAAGAATAACATGCCTCCCAATGTGAAAAAAGGTTCACAAGTCTCTAAAAAATAAAAAATAAGCCAAATAAGAAACCCAAGGATGTGTGGAAAATGAAAGATCAATCTATGATTACTCAAACTCCACTCCATGTCAAAGAGAAAATTTTTTTGGTAATAGACAGTGGTTTTTAAAACACATGATTGGTGACAAGATCAATTTCATAAAACTAAGCAAATTTAAGGAAGATTTATCAACCTAGGAGAAACACTGTAGTAAAGATCCAAGGTAAAGAAAACTTAAACATAGATTAAAAAAACTACTTACACATGATGTCCTTTATGTTGAAATATTGAAACATAATTTTCTAAGTGTTAGCCAAATGTGTTACAATGGATATAAGATTACATTTAATGTAAAAGGTTTAAAGTTAATGAGATTTGGAAGACTAATTATAGAAGGGAAAAGAACTGAAAGCAATATCTATAATCTTGTTGAAGTGAATGGTAATAAATGGCTATTAGGAAATATTGATGAGCATTGGTTATGGCATAGAAGCATGAGACATGTCAATTTTGATAACCTGGTAAAGGTGATCTCAAATAAGTGTGTTAGACACATGCCTAAGATAACAAAACCTATAGACACTACTTGCATGGAGTGTCAACAAAGCAAGTAAACAAGGGTCAGATTTTAAATAAAGAAGTATGAAACTACAAATCCTTTAGAATTAGTTCATACTAATCTTTGTCCTAATAAGACAAGATGATCTAAAGGAGAAATATTCTTCATGTTATTTTTAGATGATTACTTAAGAATGACATGGGTAATCTTTTTAAAGGACTGGTCATAGGTTGTTTGAGAGATTAAAGATCTTTAGGGCCATGGTGGAGAATGAGATTGGAAAAAAAAACAAATGCTTAAGATCTGATAAAGGTTCATAATTCATGTCAAATTAGTTCATAGAGTATTGTGAGAAGCATGGAATCAAAATTCATTACTTTGCAACAAGGAATCTATAATAGAATGAAATTATTGAGAGAAAGAATAGGACAGTCAAGGAAATGGATAAAATAATGATAAAAGAAGCCAAGTTACCTAATGGATATTGGAGAGAAGTAGTCCAAACAACAATATATATCTTGGATAGAGTTCAACTGAGGGTAAACAGTGACAAAACTCCCTATGAACTATGATATGGAAAACCTACCTTAATGAAGTATTTTAAAGTGTTTGGTAGCAAATGCTACATTAAGAGAAAATAATATAAGTTGGGAAGCTTTCAATAAAGATGTAATGAAGTAATATTTCTTGGTTATTCCACCTAAATTAAAGCCTACATATGTTTTAGATTATGGTAAAAGTAGGTTTTGAAGGGACTCTAAAATCCTTTAACAGAATCAAGAAAGATAAAGCATTAACAACCACCTAGACAAGCAGTCTTAAAACCTACTGCAGAGCAGCATCAAAATCAGGTTTTATAGGGACCTAAAACCACAAACATAGTCCAATAAAAGTACCTAGGTTTTACAAGGACCTGAAATCTCAAAGAACATGTAGCATAGGATAAATAATGCTAAAAAATATATATCTTTAGCATTCTGCCCTGGCCAACAATGCAGGTTGCCATTGCAATAACGATACACAAGCATTAATCGAGACATTAAAATTCCAAAAAATACCTTTGGTTTCTCTGTCCCTTTGATTTGACAGAGTCACTGTCAGATCCAATAATAATGATGGATATGGCCATGTTAAGAAAAAGGCCATGCTACACCATGCCCTCAAACCCTAAAATTGTACTACCTGCATCCCTGACGTCCTTACACCAGCAGATGCCCCTTATCAAACACCAAAACCACATTATTCAGCCAGTTCCATGCCCTGCATTTAGGACCATGTTCTACACCCCTATTATGTTTTGTAGCTTCATGTGTTATAGGAAAATACTACACAAGATTATAGAGATCATCAATGTCAAGGATGAAGAAGGCTTGAAACATGTTAAACCTGATAAAGACATATATGAATAATATTCATAGTCTAAAGAGGATCATACTAATGAAGAACCTGAAGAAGTAAATGAAAATCCACCTACAAGATTTGTTCAAAAGGATTATCCTATAGAATATCATTGGCAATAAGAATGAAGGAGTTCAAACAAGGAGAATACTTTCAATGAATAAACAAAAATTAAGTTTTGCTCTAATGTCTAAAACCAATCCTAAGAGCTATGTTGAAGTTAGCAAGGATGAGAATTGACTAGAATCCATGGAAGAATAACTGAGCCAAATTGAAAAGAATAAAACTTGGGAATTAGTTCCAAGACCTACAAACAATAATGTAATAAGTGTAAAATGGGTCTTTAGAAACAAGCTTAATGAGGATGGAACTATCATAAGAGATAATTCAAGAACAATGTGCAATATATATGCACAATTTGAGGTCATAAATTTTGAGGAAACATTTTCTATATTTGCTAGATTAGAAGACATAAGAATGTTTCTAGCATTATCTATTTATAAGAAATTCAAAGTCTATCAAATGGATGTTAATTCTACTTTATTGAACCTATAAGAGGAAGTATATATAGAATAACCTAAAGTTTTTCAGATGTCAAAGGAAGAAGATTATGTGTGCATACTGAAGAAAGATTTGTATGGTCTAAAACATGCACCTAGAGCATGTTATTCAAGATTAGACCAGTACCTACAAAAATAAGGATTCAATAAATGATGTGTAGACAATAATTTGTACTTTAAATCAAAAGGTGAGCATATGTTAATTAGTGTTGTATATGTTGATGATGTGGTAGAAATAACAAAATGTGCAAAGACTTTGCTACTAAAATTAAAAATGAGTTTAAAATTTATATTCTTGGAGAACTTTCTTTATTCTTAGGTCTATAAATAGCACAAATTGGTGAAGAGATATTTATATCTCAAACCAAGTATTCTAAATAAATGCTCAAGAAGTTTGGAATGGAAGATAGCAAACCAGTTAGTATTCCCATGATAACTAGGTACAAGGTGAGCAATAAGGATGAGTCCCTTAATGTAAACTAAACTATGTAAAGATAAATTATAGGTAGTTTGTTATACCTAACTACATCAAGACCTAATATCATGCAAGCAATATGCATGGTTATAATATTTTAATCCGATCTTAAAGAATCACATGTCAATGTAGTGAAAAAAATATTTATATATATCAAGAGTACAATTGACTATGGTTTTTGGTATCCTAAAAGTGAAGATTTCACTTTAAAAACATACACAAATGTTCATTGGGTAGGGAGTGTGGATAATAGAAGAAGAACTAATGGTGGTGTATTTTTACTTGGAAACAAACTTGTTTGATGGCTAATAAAAAATCAAGATTCAGTTACTCTTTCTACAAAAGAAGCAAAGTATGTGGCAGTAATGGCATGTTGTACTCAAGTATTTTAGATGAAGAAAACACTCAAATACATCAAGGTAGAGTAAAAATAAGCTATCTCTATTATTTTTGATAATTCAAGTGTTATTAACATATCAAATAATCTAGTGATGTATTCTAAAACTAAGCACATATCAATCATCACTTCTTAAGAGAAAATGTTGTAGATCAAGAGGTCATAATGGAATATGTGCCAACACATGACCAAACTGTAGACATATTCACAAAACCTCTTCCCAATGAATAATTTGAATATCTAAGATAGAAGTTGGGAGTGGTCACTCCTACATCATATCACTAGTTCCTAATGATAGGGCATGAGTCCAAGGGGATAATCAGAGAAGATTTGTCAATCCCTAGAAGAAGAGAGAAAAGGTAACTCGTGTATGTATAATTTTAAAAATTTATAATGGGTTGATAATTTTATATTCTTTGACAAACTCCTTTATCTAATAAAGGGGGATAAAATTTTGATAAAACAATGAGAAAGAGTCCCTTTGCCATTAATGTCAAGGGGGAAAAAAGTGCAAATATTCTTTATGGGGAAAAAGTGCAAATACTAGCTTTAAAAGTTTATCAAAGAAGAAGTAGAGAATGTGTCCAAGTTATGTGGAAAAAGTGCCATTTCCAAAGGGGGAGCAAGATTGGTATGATTAGTTTTAGTTCAAGTTCATCAGAAGCCAATACAAGAAATTCCAAAGGAGAAGAGTATTAGAAGATCAAAGCATCTAGTTTGCCATCAATGAAAAAGGGGGAGATTGTTGGTAATATGATTGTCATTGGTGTCAGAAGGGAGATTATTGGCATTGTGGATGTCATTAGTGTTAATATATGATTATGGTTACTTTTGGATGTTCAAGGGATCCTATTAGAGGTCAAGGATGATTGAAGTTCTTATGTGCATGAGTGGAATTCATCCAGTTCTTAATTTTGTTCATCTAGACATTTTGGTTCTATGATAAGAAAATCTGAATAGGTAGTTTAATGATGTCACCATTTTCGCATATGAATGAGTCTAGGGGAGTTGGTCATATGGTTATGATTACATTAGTCCATAATTATTATGTGCCATATTTTAAGTCATGTAATGAATCTTATTAGAAGATATGAGGATGTAAATTTGGCTACTCAAAAAGAATTCACTAAATTTCTATACTTATCCAAATTTGTAAAAGGGTTATAGCAAATCCAAATAAGCATGTTAATGAGGTCAACATTTTTACACATGGAGGTTTCAAGACAAAATGATCATATGGGTTTGTTCATTTTTGTGCCTAATTTTTGTGTGTTGAATCTTAGGTCATGTAATGTATCACAACAAAATATATGCATGTGCAAATTTGGGATCCCTAACATTTTGATAGTGTTTTCCCACATAGCCAAATTTTGTAGGTTGTAAGAAAAATTAAGAAGGCATTTTGATGATGCCATATATTTCACATATGAAGGTTTTAGGAGTAGATGGATATATGGATAGAATCCCCTATGTGAGAATATCTTATGTGATAAAATTTAGGTGTTGCAACTAAGCACAACAAAAGTTCAAGAAAAAAGTTGGCCTTCCAGGCAGATCTAAGCATAGTTGGCTCTATGGTAAAAGAATATAAGTGAGAAAATTAATGACATTATATCTTTCACATGTGAAGGTTTTAGGAAGAAATGAGCATATGGGTTTGTTCATTATTATGCCTAGTTTATATGGTCCAAATTTTAGAATAGGTAATTTATTGAGGCATAAGATATATCTATCCAAAATTGACTTTCTAGGCATATTGAAATGGTCCCCATAGTAAAATATTTACAAGGTAAAGTTCAATCAACTCTCAACAAGTTTGATGGAGCGTGTTTGCTCCAAGATGTTAGGATATAATTATATAAGTACAAGTGGGTGATGTTCAATTTTAAGTAGAGATAAAGATCAATATTATCAGAAGATCTAACATAGAGTATGTGATTGTGTAATGAATATCTAATGAAGTAAGTGGTCTCAATGGGATCAAGTGATCAATGCATAATGAGACAAAGGTAAGTTAAATACTGAGCTATTTTAATGATGTCAATAGAGCATATTCATTCCAAAGACTTAGGAAGTAGTGAGATTAGATTAATAGGTTGATGTTTAACATTAGACAGAGGTAAATTTCATGAAACTTTGAAGATATAATGGCATGTGAGAGCTTGGATTAAAATATCCAATGAATGCATTTCAAATTTGGAATGTTACATCCTAGAAGTGTATAAATATCCAATGGAGTATGTGAGATTATCATAACTTGATCTAATAGATGAATTTTAAATTTGATCAAATTGAATGTGGATCATTGGATCATGCCATGAAACATAAGATCTATTATCAATATTTAAAGATATGTTCATCCCAATGATCAAGTGGTGTAATAAGTGGTTAAGCCATAAATTACTATATAGATAATGAAATTTATTATGATGATTGATAAAATTTATGTAATAATTCATGTACATCAAAAATAGATCCCAATATATCCTTAAAATAGTAATGAGACCAAGAATCATGGTGGCAGAGCATGAGTTCAAGATGCAACAAACTTGTTGTTCAAGAAATATGAACTGATTACAGAACTATCATGATGTGTTAATAAACAAGTGTAAATACAAAGAAGATATAAAACCCTATATCATATATATATATATATATATATATATATATATATATGATATAGTAAAAGGTTGTAACTATTGTTGTTGCTAATGAATAGAGAGAGAGAGAGAGAGAGAGAGAGAGATGAAGTGTGTCAAATAGATAAATATAGAGACATAGAGACAAAAGGGCATAGAGAAAGAGAAGAGAAGAGAGAGATGTGTAGAGCATGAGTAGTTATAAACTAGACCTATAATAGAGAACTGAATTAGACTGATTTATGAATCAACATTATAATTTGGAGTTACATCTCCATAACATAGAACTAATTGGTGGGTGTCATCAGATAAGTTAAGTTAGTGATCAACAAGGGAGTTGGTGATTCCTTAGATTAGGTGCTCTTAAATTAGGTGATTAGTGTCTCCTTAGGGTTATTTCCCTTAAACATTATAACCAATGAAGTTCTTGATTGTGATGCTAGATTGGAATAATAAATTCTAGTAGCTATTCTCATTGTGAATTTTCACACATTAAGTTTTCCATAGTATATCTAGTGTTATGAATATTTGTGTTTATGTGATATCTACATATATGTTTATTCTACATTAAAATTTATAAAAAGGACTAAGTTATTCAATCTACTAATTCATCCCCCTCTCAATAGATAGTTGTGTTCCAATACAGTAAACTCTAGAGTGAGGAAGAGAGTGGTTTATTGGATTTGAGTTGTGATATGGTAACATTTTGGGTTTGGGTAACAGTTGCATAGAGGTTAATAGATACAAATGGTGGTTTATTATCTATAGGTTATATCACATTGGTATTGGAACTTATTAGTGGCGGTGGGATGATAGAAGAGAAACCCATGGCTAATGTATGTTCCTTTGATCCTTCTGGTGGCATGCCATAGATAAATTTTGAGCATTGGGCTCAAGGAGAAATAAGATTTCATATAGTTCATGCACTAAGGTAATGACTTAGGGAAACTGGATTACTATCCAATAATTTGGAAAAGTTGGGATCTCCCTATGGGTAAAATTAAGGAATGACTTCCTCGATGGATTCAGAATAGGTAGGAGGACTTGTTATATGTTCCATTGAGGAAGATGAAGGTGGTGACCATGTTTTTATCTATTAATACTGTTACAACCATGTAGAAAAAAATAAAAAAACAAAGAACAAATGCAAAATAACACAAAACTTGATTTGTTTATCTCATTTTAGTGAGGATAAATCACAAAATTTACTTAAACATAATTATTTTCTTAATAAATATGTCTTAAAATATGGTGTGATTTTTATATTAATAAAGGACATTATAATAGGTAAACTAAGTCTAGTTTTAGGTTCGTTTAAGGTAGGTATCCTTCATATATGTGAAGTTAGGATGAGTCTTGAATCTTTTTTGGTGGTAATACATGGCTTGATATTGGGGCCTGCCCCCTCACTTATAAATACTATAATAATAAATGTGTCAATAAATTAGACTTTATACTACCAACTAATTATGTATACTTGGCTAGAATACTGAATCGGCTTTCCCCTTGGTGATGAAATCCAAGTGGGTCCACCTCAGAAGGATTTGTTTGATTACTTATTTTAATATTATTATGGTTTAGTAGTGTGTGAAAGAGAAGTGTGACCAAAATGGTGAATTAATCCTCTAATTACACCCCTAAGGAGATGCCTTTCTCTCCTAATCCAAGTGTCATAATAGAAACAACTCTCTTGCTATGGGTAATAATTAGGTGAGATGAATCTCTAGAAGGGATAGTTCCCTTGATGTACTCTTTGAAACACTCTCCTATTTATCAACTTGGTATGAAAATGGTTAAGAATAAAAATAAAATTTGATGCACCAATATTGAATTTCCTTCTAATTATTGAAATTATACAACTTAGAGCAAAATAAAGCTTTCTTCACACAAAACTCATAACATAAGACATATTGTTACATCAATGTTTCATAAGATATGTTCAAAAGGTATCTTGATACTTAGGAGTGTAATGAATGATTCCTTGGGATAATATAGTCATGAAACACCTATAATACACTTATATACTTGAAATATAACACTAACAAAGACTTGTAACAATTACTCTTCTACACACTTGGTGAACAATCAAGGATAACATGCTAGAAAAGATCATCTTCTACTACATAAGACCAACAAGATTGAAACAAAACTCAATTATATAGAATGTATGTAGGAAAAATTACTTGTTTTATTGATTAAAGATAAATTAAAATAAAAAATTGGCTAGGGTTTCACCATCAACTAATGGAGGCTGCTCCAAAGAGCTAAAAAGTTTAATATTTATAGCATTTGGAAGAGGGGAAAGATAAGGGAAGTACAAAGGTCACTTGGAAACTTTTGAAGCTAAGAAAAGAGGTTAAATTTGCATGATAAAGATATTTTAAATGAGCCATGAAATTTTAATAAATCCAAGTGTCCATACAAGTCATGAAACTTATGAAAAATGGCATGAAATTCCTCATTCTGGCTTAAAAACTTGCCTTCATGATTTAGACCTATTTGATGATCCCATAACTAACTATAGATAAGCCTGATGACTGGGATGATATTAGATTATTTTATACATTCCTCTTCATGCATTGGTTGTAGTCCTACTTATCTATAAACTCTAGGAAGGAAGCCATCACTGCCTATAGTCTAAAAAAATCCTTTTTTGGTCACCCCTCACACTTGGCCTCAAAATTAGCATCCATTTTCCATGAAACTCCATGGGAAGGAGTGGATGACACTTGGAAAGACCGTCCATGGCCTTATACTACTCAAGTTCACCTTAAAATGACGTACACTTGATGTTTTCACACTTCTCACCCTTATGTTCACTATGCTAAGTTTGCCTCGCTAAGATGAGAGCTCTAGTTTAGACAATTAAAAGTTTTCCCTTGGAATAAAATGACCATAAATATTTATTAAAATACCATATCTTCCTACCAAAGTTTATTACATCTTCAAACCTCTTCTAACACCTATAAAACATAAAAAATGGTTTAAAACCCCTATTTTCCCCCTTGTTTGTACAATTTTGCACAACTCAAAATCATGTGAGGGATACTGAGTGAGAAATCTATAAGTTACAATAGCTTTAATGGTCAAATTATGTCATCTAGATAGGTCTCTAAGCTTCTTTTCTTGATCAAGTCTTGATCGAGGGTTTAATAAGGTTTTAGGTAGATTTTAGTCTTAAGCATTATTCATAAAGTTCTGACATTGAACTTGCCAAAAAATTCCAAAAACTTGATTTTAATGGACCATATTAATCCCTCCAAACTCCTTTTGTTCCCATGCAAATTTTTAGAGGAGATGAACACTTGAAGACACTCCATCAAGCTTGTTTCCACCTTTTTTGCATGTTTGAACTCTCTCAGAGCTATAAATAGCTTTATTTTAGGTTAATCTACCTACTAAAAGTTAAAAAATGTCTAATTACATCTCCCTAAAATTTACAAATCAACTAAATATCCCACCAAGAGTTAGAAATGAAGATGGACCCCCAATTGGCTCTAGGTCTCTTCAAGGCCTAATGGCCTAGCATGTACCTAGCTAGCCTTGGCTACTTGGATTGATATTTCATGGTTGGGATGATGTATTATTTATGATCACATCTCATTAAAACTTAAAAATTCATTACATAACATCCAAAGCACCTATTTTCACCTTTTCCTTTCATTCACCAACTAGACCTAAAAGAAACTTGTCTAGTTGGACTGTGTGCAAGGGGATTCTGGTCATTTTGAGAGGTCTAAGTCTAAAATAGTGAACCATATCACCTATTTTCCTTTCATAAACATAAAAAAAATCTTATATATGTTTTCCAAACCTTCCATCTATTTTTTATCCCTTTTTGACCTCATTAGCTTGCTTTGTTACAACCCGATTTTCCTAGACTAGCTGACCTCTTAGACAAAATAGTGAGGTATATCCCTTTTCCCAAAGGAAAATTTAATATTTTTGGAGTTTTAAAAGGTAATAATGAGAATTTTTTATAAAAATATTAGTTTTATTCCTTGATTTAGGCACCTAACCATCTCAAAATGCCCAAAAAAGGCCTCTAGAAAGCATATTTGCCTACATTTTCCTCAAATCCTCCTAAAAGTGACTTCTCCAAGATTAAAAATAAATGATCCTAGGCTCATCAAAAATTTTAATAATAAAAAAATAATTATAATTAATCTTTTAATTCATCCAAAACACTTCTCTTTTATATATTATTCATTTTCACCTATTGAGCATAGAGTTGTAGGACTATTAAATGGACTAATAACTTGGTTAGGAGGAAAAGTAAATGACCAACTTGGAAGATTCATGGAGATTGTGTAATCACATTTTTTATCCATCATAAAACATTTTTAATTTATTTAAACTCTCTCTTTCTCCCTAGGCCATTTCATCTCTTACCTTCATCTCATGCTTAAGATTGCACATGACTGTTATAGGTGCATATAGGGGTTTAAGAGGCCTTTATAGGTTTGTCTCATCATGATTGGAGATTATGAGGTATAAAAAGATACAAATGGATATTATCATATTTTATTTAATTATTTCAAATTTCTCTTTAACCCCTCATATGAACTTTAATCCTTGAAACTGAGTCCCTTCCTACCTGATCGAGAAACCCTACATTTTGACCCTGCCTACTTGGGTTATGATGTATGAAGAATTCCCTTGAATACCTTGAGGTCTTGGGTTATGATGTATGAATAATTAAATTGAATAAATTTAGGTCAAAATTTATTATTTTTAACTTAAACTCAACTTTTAAATCATTTGAACACCACTTGGGCATCAATTTAGGGTTGCTTTCCTATACTCTATTGTAGGTGCATATTTCCCATTAGGACACTTGTAGGTGTCTATAAGGACTAAAATATCACATTACAATATCATGATGATGATATTCATGTATATTTTAACATTTTTAAAATACTGGGATCATTATAACTATAATAAAATTCTTTTATTTCTTAGTTTGAACTATAATTGTCACCCACACTTTAAAACATGTAGATAAGACAACATGCCTTCAATGTTTTTTAGGGCCACTTTGAGGCTTTCAATTCCCACATTAAACTAACCTTATGGACTCCATTCTTGTAATATGTATTTTATATTATATATTTCAAAAAAAATCCTCTTTATATGCTTTGATACCCTTATAAAACATGTCATAGGAGGTACACAAGAACCCCTTGGACCTTTATTTTGACATTTTATAGAAAGTTTCCCAGAATTTAGTCTTTGCTCAACCAACCTAATTACTCCTTATTTTTCCATTTTGACACATTATAAAAAAAATTCATGACTCCTTCACATGATATTATTTGCAAAGTACCCTATAATGTTCTAAATTCCCCATTTGAAGGCCTCCACAATTCTGAGGTACCACCTGAAGGTAGTCATCAGTACACAAAAGCAAAAAATGTAAAACTTTGGGAAATATGAGAGATGGGTAGGTTTATGGTCACTCTAATGTTTAAAAAAAAATTATAAATTAACAATTATAAATATTATAAGGTTTAAACCTATTTCAATCTACCCCCTCTCATCATGATGTAAGCAAAGGCTCCTATAGGTGCATATAGGTTATATGCAGGCATGTTGTCTAGAATGGAGTATAAAATGGATGAATGAGTCTTAAGACAACTCAAAACAATTTTAAACCTTCAAGTACTTGATTTACACCAAGTGTATATTGAAACCACTTCCAAAACATCATTTTCAATGTGAAAACTAGTAGCATATATATGGAATAGAGTGAGCAGAGGCATCTTATGATTGTTTGGCATGATGAATCAGCATGTCATCAAACTTTCAATTTACCAAAAATCTCAATGAACTATTTTAAAATCATAATTCATTTGAAAACTAATACACCCTAATTACCATTCCATGAACAAGTTGAACAAGCTCTAACATGTGACTACAAGTGAAGTTAGGCTTGGAGTTAACTGTGAGAGATGTGAAGACTGTAAGCTACTCAAAACATGATATGGTGAAATTAAAACATGGAATGAGGTATTAATATGAACTTAAGACCTATGTAACATCATTTACCAACTACATGACACCTCTATAGGAAACCAACATTCTACAAACAAGAACTTTGACTGAGACTACATATGGTGACACCTTCCTTTCAATATGGACCAACTTGCTCATCAAAACACCATGGAACATGAATAAGTATTAATATAATATTATAATGTATCCAAAATCCTCTAGAATCAACATCACCAATTGGTTTGTATGGATTTTACCAAAATGATCAAAACCTATAGGGTACATGAAATAACTAGCAAAAAAAGTATAGTCAACTTCATGAAGATGGTTCATAAATCACAGTTGAAAAATCTTTTCACTATTGATATTTAAATTAATTTATCTAAGTTTATTACAACCTCCCAAAATCATTTGAATTGAAACCTCTTTAGTTGTTTGTATTGAGCAAAAAGTTGAAGGTCACTTCTACATGTCTAAGAAAGCAAAGAAGAAGTAGAATGGTTTTGGATTTAAAATGGTACTTATAAAGAAAAATAAACATTGATATGAGTGTTAGGAAGGTTAATATGCCTTACATGATATTCTCCCATGTGGTGCGCTTCCCCATGGGCCATACAAGTGCTAAATACTCCTTTTTTAGTTATTTCTTGAATTTCAATTAGACAACTCATAATATTCTAATATAACTGACATAATTGATAGATAAAATGACTTATTAGATGTTTTAAAATAAAAAAAGGGACACATGGGCACCTTAGGAACAATGCCACTTGCAATTATGACCTTTAAAATCCCACTAAAAGACTCAAAATGAGAAATAAACTTATTAGACCATGACTAAGGCTAAAAATGCATTAGATGACATCAAATGAACATAATATAGCCTATTACAAATATTTATACCCATAAACATCGAAAAAACCAACTTTTTTACCTATAGGGGTTCAAGTTTGACCTAAATTCAAACTTGGTCAACAAAATGGTGACTCATAGGGGTAGTTTGACTGTTATACTAAAGACCAATAGCCTTATCCTATCATGGGCTAATGGATTCAATGAGTTATTGAAGAAAACTAGCAATTAATTGCCTAAAATACACACAAAACAACCATAACACACCAAGCAAACATAAGATAAAGCAAGACACCAACAAGACTCACACATGTGCATAAGCACTTAGGGAAAACAAGGAAAAAAACAACTATGTACAAGGAGAGATGAAGACCTTAGTAGAAATTTTTGAGATATATCCTATTGACTAAGATATGAATTTCCTCTCCATCTAACTTTAAGAGTTGGAAAGCATTGTGTTGTTTGCATTGAGTGATGACATAAGGGCCAATCCACAATGCATCAAACTTTATGTGTCTTATAGGATTATCCCTATCTTCATCCCACTTTAGAATAATGTATCCCTTTTGGAATCTTATTAGCATGGATTCTTTTCAAAGTATCTATTTTTTTGATCTTGATGAGCCCTCATAGTTTGCATAGCTTGATCTCTTGTCTCTTCAAGCTCCATCAAATCACACAACCTAACTTCTATGTTTTCATTTTCCATCAACTCTAGCTAATAGGTGAGATTTAAGACTGGTAGCTAAAGTGAAATGGGTATTCTATCTTCTCTCCCATAAACAATTGTATATGGTGAGTTTTCAATTGCTCTCGTAGAGGTGATCCTATCAGCCCAAAGAGCTATCTTCAACTTGGAATGCCAAGTCATTTGCTTTTCCTACATTGTCCTCTTTATGAGCTTGATTATATTATTATTGATGGACTTATATATTCCATTCCCTTATCGATAATATTTGGAGTAATTACTAAGGTAAATACCATGCTTCAATCCCCACTCATGTGTCCTCATTCCAAGGAAATACAATGCATTATCTAAAATTATTATTGAAGGAGCCCCAAACCTTGTCACTATATCTTCATAGAAGTGCAAAACAAAAATTTCATTCACTTCTTTGATAGATACAACATCTACCCATCTTTTAAAGTAATCTATAATAGTCAACACCCACTTGTGACTAGAACTAGAAGGTGGGTTGATTAGGCCTATGAAATATAGACCCCATTGCATAAAAGGTTGGTCTATTTGTATTGGATGAAGAGGAATGGATGCAATATTTTTTTTACCATCAAAGAGATAAAAAAATTTCCACTTCCTTACCCAAGCATGGGTTTCTTTAAACAAACTAGGACAAAAATATCTAGCTCCCATAATCTCAATAGCTATGGTTCTTGGAGCAAAGTGACCACCAACTACTCCATCATGAATCTCAAATAATATTTTCTCAACCCAATATGATTCAACACATCTAAAAATCACACTTGAGGTGTCCTTTCTAAAAAACACTCCATCAATAAGTACGTAAGGAATATATTGTAATTTGAAGTACCTTCTTTTAGCTTTATCTAGGCCTTGTGAACACTCATCGATTTGAAGAAAATATATCATTTCTTGTGTCTAAATACTCATTGATAAAGATGAAGATATCATAGTATCATCATGGAGGGATAAAAAAACTTATTTTTATTCTTTAAAATCTGAAGCAAGGTGCTCACATAACCCCTTTCCTTTAACTAGCTTGGTTATCTTGATTTCTACATCATACTCCATCACTTTTGTTATCCAACCAACACTTTTTTCATTCAAATATCTACTCAATAGGAAGTATTTGACACTAGGATGAGGTACCAATATATTAATCTTGTTGTTAGAAAACAAATGACTAAACTTTATTAGGATTCTAACAACTTAAATTACTTGCTTATCTACATAGGTGTATCTTACCTCATAGCCCTCCAATCCTTAACTAAAGAAGGCAATAGGATGCTCCAAGTTTTTTTCATTTGATTGAGCAAGCATTGAAATAATTACCTCATCATTTCCAAAGGTATAAAAGTTAAATTCCTTTGAAAAATTAGGACTTGAAAGAGTTGGATCTTGGGCAATGGTTTGTTTAATCTCTTCAAAACTCTCCTTCCTTATTCTTGTCCAAGTGAACACTTCATCTTTCCTTAGCATAGAGGTTAAAGGATTGACTAAATTAGAGAAATTAGGAATGAACCTCTATACTAAGGAAATATGAAATGTGGATTGAATGAATTATAAAAATTAGGAATGAACCTCCTTATAAAATTTATTTTTTCAAAGAAAATTTTTAAATCTTTCTTGTGTTTGAGCAAAGCCAATGCCAAGATTTCACTCACCCTTTCAGGATTTATGGATAGGCCCTTCTTTGAGACAATGCGTCCTAAATGTTTACCTTCATGGATAATAAACACACATTTATTTAGGTTAAGAGAGATTCAAAAATATTTACATCTCTCAAAAACCTAACTAAGGTGATTCAAATGATCCTTTGCATCCTTAAAAAAAATAGTGATATTATCATTAAAAAAAATAGTGATATTATCAAGATACACCAACACAATGTCATTTATTAGACCTTGAAAATCCATATCCATTGCATGTTGAAAATTAGCTCCCACATTAGACAATCCAAAAAGAATTTTACTAGAATAATATGTGCCCAATTTAGTAGTAAAGTTTGTCTTATATTGGTCACTTTCCTTTACCAAAATCTGATTATACCTAGAATATCCATCAAGGAGAGAAAACCTTTCACTACCTACCACAACTTGAAAAATCTGCTCCATGTAAGGAAAAGGATAATGATCCTTCAAGGAAACTCTATTCAAGTCCCTAAAATAAACAATTCATGATTTACCCATTCTTATTCCATACCAAGACTAAGTTTTCCAACCAAGATGAATGCTTAATAGGAAAAATGATCTTGGACACAATCAACTTTGTAATCTCCTTTCTCATGAGAGGCTCAATCTTAGGATTGATTGGCCTTTGTCTTTGATTAATAGGATTATAATTATCATCTATATATATGTTATGTTGAGCTAATTTTGGATCAAATCCCTTTAAATCACTATATTCCCATTCAAATACATTAGAAAATTCCTTGCATAACTCAATGAAAGCATGTTTCTCTTCACTAGTACATACCTTCCCAAGAGCAAACAACTTATCTTTTGATATTTATACTCTTTCATAGTTTTATTACTTATTAGACATGCTAACCTTTTCCTTATTCAACTGATCATCATCATTGAATATACTCTCAAGTGTGGATAAGCCTTTAGGGAGCTTGTTTGTCTTCAATAATACAATTTTCCCTCCATATTGTTGCTATAGTTTGGACTAGTTATTGGAAGAAAACTTAGCCCCCTCTTATAGTAAAAGAGA
Source organism: Torreya grandis (assembly GCA_037957365.1). Taxonomy (NCBI): domain Eukaryota; kingdom Viridiplantae; phylum Streptophyta; class Pinopsida; order Cupressales; family Taxaceae; genus Torreya; species Torreya grandis. The sequence goes on from JARHVA010007167.1 coordinate 621,451, forward strand.
TATTTATTGGACACTATCAAACACTTTCCAATTATTGATATTAATAGGTATGGAGGGCCTTATAATCACTTTGAGATGTGGTTGTTTCTTATCTTCTCCTATCTGCTTTGGAACATCAAATTGAGTTCCAATTGCTACCAACCTATCAACATGTTTGTTGTCATCTCTTAGGATAGATTAGATGTTGAATGCTTGGAAATATTCCAAAATATCCCACACTCTATGATTATATGACTTAAGTGAAGAGTTCTTAGTCAAATTTTGGCCTCTTATTTGATTCACAACTAACTCACTATCACCATACACTTGTAACTCTTTTACACCTCTTTTCTTAACCCATTCAAGTCCATGAATAAGGGCCTCATATTCTAACACATTAAAATTACAAGATAAGTGAAATTTAAAAGTGGAATAGTACCTTTATTTAGATGGTGAAACCAACATTTCTCCAACACCTACTCCAACCTTGCTTTTAGATCCATCAAAGAATAGTTTCCATAAACCATCCATGTTTTCACTTGGCTTCATCAAGTTTGGCATGAAAGAGTCCTCCTCATGAATTCAATACACTCCAAGACCATATTCCTCTATGAATTTTTAAGGATCATGTTCATAATGTTCAACTCCCCATTCATCTAAATACAAAATAGAAACTCCTTCTAGAGAAGAGGTTGGAGATTGGTCCATGTGAAGCTCTTCCTCATTAAGAACTGCATAATTGACATTTGCAACTTTAAGAATGTAGGGCTCTAAATTATTGTGATGAATAGGCTATGATTCAGTCTTCACCTTAGTACCATACTTTGTCTTAAAAACCATATAAGACCAATTAGTTTCCAAGTATCCACCTATCTTGGTTATAAACTCTCTTGACAATCAAAAACAAAGTATGGTGGTAAATCTACCACAACCACATCATGAGGGATGGAAAAAGTAGGACAAGCATGTAAAATCAAATTCAAGTCCTTGACTACTCCCAAGGTCTTTGTTTGTAATCCATCTAATTATATTACTCCTTTAGCCATTGGTTCATACTTGAGGCCTAGTTTATCCACTATTGACTTGGGCATAACTAAAGTACTAGCCCCACTATATATGATACAATTATGAACTAGGAAATCAAAAATGATCAAAGATAGATAAATATGAGGATTCTTATCAATTTTATTCACTTGTCCATCAATGGGATAAGTTCCATTCACTAAAACAACATTCTCACTCCTAGTTGATCCAAATTGCTTGTAATTCGTTTTGAAGCCTATCTTTTTATCCTAGTATTATGAATGATAAAAAGGAGAAGTCTTATAATTTTTCTTCACTTGTCCATAAATGGGCTAAGTTCCATTCACCAAAACAACATTCTCACTCCTAGTTGATCCAAATTGCTTGCAATTCCTTTTGAAGCCTATCTTTTTATCTAGGTATTATGAATGAATCCAATAATGAAATATTCATATATAACTTCTTCATCTAATACAAAAAAATCATAGAATGATTGCTTACCTTGAAAGGCTCTTTGTGATGAGCTCAGAATATGGCTCATTATTAACATGTTATTTCCCTCAATTCATCTCTCTAAGGATATTATCTTATGCAAATTTTAGATTGTTAAATAGCTATTACATGGAAAATAGATATTTGTCTTTTTTATATTGAACCAAAGACTAAGCCTTTAATTTATCATTAATGTCTAATACATAGCATGTTTTAGTGATTTTTGTTGTGAAGAATGCTCAAGAAAAAGACACAAGCAATGTAAAGTGAAAGTGCAATTTTGATCTTCATCCAACAAAACTATGGACTCCACAGGCTTGGTTCTACAAACTCTACAGGCTTGGTTCTACGGATCCTATAGGATTGGTTCTATAGACTCTACAAGATTGGTTTACAGACTCCATAGGTTCATTTCTATTGACTCTGCAAGGTCAATTCCAATAATTCTGTAAGGACAAAGATACAAATGGCGAATCCAGTGGCTAGATAGGATAAGTGAGAATCATTATAGCTAGAATCAAATAAGGAAAATAACTACCTACTACTTTTTAGGATTTGATTTTGATAAAGTTGTAAATATATTTGATCTTAAGACTATTATAGGATATGATATCTATTTTATTGGAATAATTGGATCTCTTGGAAATCCAATCTCCCTTTTTTGGATGAGTGGATCAATTAATGAATCCTATTCTTTTGCATCTTATTTTGAGTTGATTATATTAGTATAAAATGTAAGATTTTCATATATTATATATATTAGATATCAGATGATTGAGAGTAGATAATAGAGGAAAAGATTTGTACAAGCATATTATAGGTTTCAGACAGATTGTAGTCATTTCAATTTTATGAATTAATACTTTAGTTTCTAACACTGATTAATCTTTGTTCTTGAGTCTGAGAGGATCAAGGGCCCACTCTCAGAACCAGGAACTATGCATGGTATTTATGTTATGTTTTACTAATTCATTGTTAAAATTAATTCTAATATTGTTACTCATAAAAACAATGAAATAAATTCACAGTTTAAAAAAGCATTTTCTTATTTCAAAGTTATTTCATTCTAAGTAATGTGTGTTTTCCTTTACAACAAATGTGTGAAACAAATTTCCTTTTGTTAGTGAAGGAGTTTGATTTCACTTTCCATGCAAGCGTAAATAGGAGTGTGATCTTTTACTTTCATCAAAAGAGTGGATTGATTTTATTTCTTCCTTTTTAGCAAAAGAGTGAATCACATAGTTTAGGACACATTTATTTCTCTAGTGAAAGTTAGAATAAGACAATCAAATAGCCCCATAAGCAGCTTTCTAGATCTGCCATCCCATACCTTATTGCAGATAGCATTGGACACCAGCCCTGGTTCATAAGACATAAATTGAATATTGATTAAATGAGGAGTTGAATGACACTCATCATTTTTGGCACCATTGCCATGGAATATAAGGTGTTAGTAAGGTAATAATTATTGGTTTAGAGTGAAAAATAGAAAACATTGTAAAAACCCATAAAATTTTAATAAATTGATGTACCATCCTAGAGATTCTAAAGGATGATTTATGCCAAAGTTTACACCAAGAATACAAGTGGACACTCCTTCAACATCTTTGAGTAGTGAACCAAAAGATACAAGTGAAACCTATTTGCAAGAATCTTCTAAAACTTGGATTGAAACTAGGCCATTGCCATAAGCAAGCCTCATAGGACAAATTCCTCAGGATCAATCTCTTGTAGGAAGACACTATTTATAAGTTGCCAAGGATTTAGAATACGTATTTAAAAAATCTATAAATAAATAAAATTTTGATAATTTTGAACAACTCATAACTAATACCACAAATATTTAGTGGGAAGATCATCCTAGTTTTGAAACATCATCAGAAGAAGAAATGGCTCTCCAAAAATATCAATAACTTGTACAACCAAGAAGGACTTTATCCTTTCCTATTGTTTCAGATCTTAATGATCAAACCCCCATGAAAATCACCAGCTAATTTGTTGAATTTCTAGGGAAGATCTACATAAGATCCTGATCAATTCCTATTTGAGTTTAAGGTGCTATGTCAAACCTATGATTACACAATAGATGGCCATAAATTAAAACTATTTCCCTCTACACTTAAAGATGTAGCTATGAGATGGTTCATGGATTTACCTCACAATTTTATTAGAACATGGGATGACATGGAAATAGAATTCTTGAACAAATACCAAGATTACTACTGAGTGTGAGAAAGAAAAGAGGATTTCTTCAAAATCAAACATAATGAGGATGAATCTTTAGAGGATTATTTGGATAGATTCATGTTCACTCATAAAAGGAGAAATTATCCACTCACTGAAGATAATAGAGATGACTTAAATCTAATGGGTAGAGGAGATATAAATAAGTTGGATTTTGATCAAATTTCTAAGCTTTCTACTAACTACTCTTGAACAAAACTTGGAATTAGGAAAGGAAGATTTGGGAAATCTAATGAAGTGGGTAATTTAATGGAAGAATTTCCTAATCTAAAGACACATATCTTGGTTACATTAAACAGTACCTTAGATGGCCTTCAAGCTAAGGCAAATGTAATAGAACCTTTAGCAATCTACTATCCTAAGTGCAGATAGGAACATGCCCTTAGAGACTATCCACTATATAGAACCAATGGTTTATCATGTGGAATTTGTGATGTAATAGATCATGATACCAAACATTGCACCATTCTACCTATTTTAAAGAATAAAATGAAAACACAAATCTAGTTGTTGGGTGTCATTATCCCCTTCATTTAATCAACTTTTTGTTGATGTCATATTTAACCAGGCTTGTGTCTAAAGTTGTATGCAATAAAAAGAATCATAACAATTTAGTAATTGAATGGGGGTATTTGTATATTTTTTATTTTGGGGGTTTTTAATGTCTTAAGGATTTCTTGGTTAAAACCTTATTGGAATAAAACTATACAAATCTGCTAGAAATAAACACACATTACAAAAATGAAATTGATTGCTAGAAATAAACATACATTGTAGAAATGAAATTAATTGCTAGAAACAAATACATGTTGCAGGAATGAAATTGATCGCTGGAAACAAACATACATTTCAGAAGTGAAAATTTAATCTAAAATGCCTGTCGAAACAAATTTATAACAAATCTTAATTTTAAATAGTTGGAAACATTTATAAATTTAATAGAGTTACCTATTTAATTTTGCTAATAGAAACATAAATACTGAAAAAAATGAAGATCCTAGTTCTTTGGAGGAGTGGGCCCTTGCTCCACCTAGAATAGGATTTGAACAATTCAATTTACTTTCAAAATAGCAATAACTATTTTATTGATAAAAATGTTCTATATCACAAATGTACTAAGCTATCCTTTATCTCTCTATGATTTTCTCTATCTTCTATCTTCTTTCTCTATTTTCTATATTCTATATCTATATCAAGTTTGTATATATAGATGCTTTGATGGCTGTAACTATTTCATAGATATGATGGAACTAAATTGTGCCTAGAATAGATGCTAAATCAAGATGTGGATGGATGTCCAATTGTGTGATAATTGTCTTGATTCTACCAGTTCATAAAATTGAGAATATGTTCTTGATTTAATGGGATCATTGGTCTTTGACAGATGGTCAGCCATTTGGAATAGATCCTCATTAGTTCCATATCTAACTGTAAAAGTTTTAGAACTTATCTGAAGGAGTACCAAAGTTAAATATAGAGTTCTAGAGCTAAGTCCAAAAATGCGACAACTTGAAATAATATGATGGAGTTTCAAAACTAACTGTGATGGTTCCAGACAGATTCTGTAGGTTTTGAAACTAACTATGATGGTTCTGAAATGGATTCTATAGGTTCTAGAACTAATCTAAATTGAGTCTAATGCTTCCAAAAACATGTAATCCACTTCATATTTGTTTTTTAGCCTGATGATGACCTAATTTTATTACAAAACTAGAATTTTTCATCACACTTGTTAGGAATTAAAAGTCTTTTAAAATGTTAGAATCACAATCAACAAAATATGGATAATCACATCCTAACTCATCTCAGATCAAAATAAAAGTTACAAAATGCAATCAAACTTAATAAAAAGAGAAAGTAAGATGAGGTCATTTATTATACATTTATTGGGCATATCCTAGCCTCATAATTTCCCCCATACTTACTTGTTTGTAAGTCCCTTTACAAACTTCATTCTTCAAATTTGGGATTGTATATCCTACATTCCATTTGATTGCTCAGATCAAATGGCTGAAACTAAATATCCCAATGTTTTGACTCAGAAGTACTATACCCTACTCCTACTTCTACTTTTCTTTTCCATTCCTCAAACTGAGTGGGATGTTCAGGTTCTCTATTTTTCCAAGGAGATATAGGGGTGAGAAGTAGAGGTGGCCTTGTCCGCATTCCTATCCATATGCTCAGGTGAGTTTCATTAATCTAGGGAATTATTGTGCATAAAGCTTTTGCCCTTTATAAAATCCAAATAAAATTTGAAGGGGTTATTACTTCAGTTCTTTTCAATGCCACTGGGAGAAATTCCCATCTTTTTAAACATGCATCATAGATATTATCAAAATTTTCCCTTTCATAGGAGGTGAAGACATCCATGCTTTATTGTAAACTAAAAAGATAAGGTCCCTTGAATTTATCATTAAATGCATGGGATTGGAAATATGTAGCAAAGGCGGATGGATTACTATAATGTGTTGTCCCTGAAAAATGCCACTCATTTCTGGGACAACCTACAGCTCAATTTCTCTCTCCCCTTCTCAAAATTTGTTGTGAGCTTTCAAATTCCTCATTTTTAAGCTTTTTTCGTAAAGGGGATTCAGTGGTTCAACGGGTTCAAAATTTCAACATGGTTCGAACAACAGTCAACCAATGACGTCCCCACAGATGTCAAATTTAACATCAGGGAATATCTATTGAAATTCAAATAAAGCACAGAACTCAAAGGAAGGACCAAGCGATTGGCTAGAAAGATAGCCCGATAGCTCAAATTGTAGTAGGAAGAGACAAAGCTGGAGAAGCCCGACTGAAGAGAAAAGCCTGCAAAAAAGCACCCGATGGAAGAAGACAAAGTGCAGCAAACGTGACAAGTGTTTGTGTCCATGTTCCCCTTTTGAGTTGCTCGGGAAAAACGTGTTGTGGACTCCATTTTCTATGAGTCTCTAATGAATTACATAATAGTGGAACTTGCCACTTGTCAAAGACACAGAAAAGACCCCCCCAAAGACATGGGCAAGAAGGGATATAAAGAGCAAAGGAGTGCTTAAGCAGTGAAGAGAGGAGTGAGACCGAAGGATCAGAAATATCTTCGAAAGAGTTATTTCTAGTAGGTGAAACAGTGGATCGAGTAGACTTTTGAGCACACAAAACCAAGGATGCAGCCTATTTTCTTCCATAAAGTAAAGACAAATATGAAAAGGACCAGATAGTCTATTTTAAGGAGAAGACATATGGGATGAAATAGTTAAGATAGCTGCCCTATTTTTAATGCAGTCCTTTGACAAACCTGAAAATGCATTCAAGACGTTGAATGCATAGCATGGGCCATTCTTTGAAAAACAAATACCCAAGTCTTTCTGGGGGCTCTATATATTGTAATCTCTCATTTTGTTGTAGGAGAGACTTATCATTTTTACAAGAATGAAACTCTGCCCATTTTGAAAGAAGAAGACTGAGACTTTGAGGTTAGGTTGTAATTTCATTTTCCTTGTTATTTGAATAAGAAAGCAAGTTTTTCTAGACTTTGTGTTGTTCTGACTTGTGTCATCTGAAGGTGTCCTTATTCATTTAATTTGGTGTGTAAAATTAGTAAAGGTAACAAAAAAGTGTCCTGAAACCAACTGTGAAAAGACTTTGTGCTTTCACAATTGATTTCAGTCTGTATTTTTCCTTTCCTTTTTTGTGTTGAGGATTCTGGGGTGACTTTGTGCCCCCATTATCCTTTGTGATATACTCTTTGGGTAGTCAAGGTGGAGACTTTGTGCTACATTTTAGGCTGTTGGTTACCCTGTTACCGGTTACTTGCTACCAGAAAGAGTCCTATTGTTTGCAAGAATAAGCACTTCTGAAAGAAGAGAAGTGCCTTCTGTTGCCCCACCAAGATTTCTACTATTTAGGAAGGAATCTGGCTCTTGGCTAAAAGTTGCTTCTAAAAGAAGAGAAGCACCTTCCCCATGACCCAGTATTTCTCTTCTATTTATCAGCATCATCTCTGAAAGAAGAGAGATGGATGGTTTGTCCTACCCTCTGTGTCTTACTTTCTATATATATATATATATATATATATATATATATATATATATATATATATATATATATAGCCTCCTGCATCTCGTACATACCTATAGGGAACCTCCCCTTGATGAGAGGAGAGATTTGTCTCCTGTTGATGTAGTAAACCTGAACATTTGGCTGATTGATCTCCCTATGCTATGGTGATAGGAACTATTTTGGTCACCAGTTAGTTGGCCAACAAAATATTCACCCAACATTTTTTTAGCGACTCCACTAGGGATCTGAACAAGCAGTCCCTACCCTTATCCATTATAGAGTCTAGCAACTCCCATCTAGGCCTTACCCACTATCATTATAGCCTTACTATCTCCCTCCATCCTCCATATCCATTACATTATCTAGTCTACAAACTAGATCTAATAGAAAGGACAAGTAGTTTGAAGCCTCAAGCTCCAGGCTGAAGCAGGACAAGTCCTTTTCCTTTTTTTTGTTTTAAATCTGACAACTCCATGCTACACAAGAAGCCAGAGATCTAAGGGTGTTTTTGACCCTATGTTTGAGTTGGCACAGCAGAGCCATTTTGATTTGTTTCCTCCACCACCTTTCCTCCAACGATCTAGGAGTCTTCCTCCTAACCTTATCAAGTCACCAACATAAGGCAGAGCTTCTTTTCTTGTTGTTAATAGAGCCTTGCCTATAAATACTTCACCCAAATTTGTTACCCCCACTTTTCATAACCCAATCATGGCAGCTCAGGGCCCTTGGGGTAACTCATTTAATCCACTCAACCTTACTCCACCTCTACATGAGCTTCCATGCAGCTTGAGGAAGAACTTCCCCAAATTCCTTGGTGACGGGAAAGTTCACCCCGATGAACACCTCACGGCATTCAGCATAGCCTGTGGCATGATTGGATTAGAGTATGAAGATATAGCAGTCAGGTTATTTGTGGAAACACTATAAGGTGTTGTTGCTGACTGGTTTTACCACCTACAAGCCGGGTCAGTGACTGACTGGGATATGCTCAAAGCCAAATTTGAAGCAAGGTTTAAGCCTTAGAGGATGCACATGCCTTGCTAGCCCAGCTCACTCAGATGAAGAAGGAGCCCCAGGAGCCTATGAGGGACTTCATTTCCAAGTTTGACAAGTTGAGGAATAAAATTCTTGTAATTGCCCAACCAACACCTCAGAACCTCAAATGCTTCTTCATCAACTTGCAGCTTCTTGAAGTGAGTTTTTTGTTGAGGCGTACTGGCCAAATAGACCTGGATGAAGCTCAGGACCTAGCCACTGAAGTGGAAGATGACCTTATCTTGGCTGGAAAGATAAGGAGAGACCCTAATAAAGGTAAATCCTCTTTGTCTTTTGAGTATTCACCTGCAGTCACCACCGACCCAATGGTACAAAAGCTAGCAAATGAAATGTTGGCTCTCAGAAAGCAAATGGCGCAAGGAATGTCATCTACCCCTGCATATAGAGATATGCCTAGGATGACATTTTAGAATTAGGTGTACCAAGGCAATGCTACCAGGGATCAGGGATAGCAAAATCGCCTTCCCCCTCCATAGAGGAACCTCACCCTTGAAGTGCCTCTAAACAACTCAGCAATCAGATATCTAAAAGTTGAAGTGGATTTTTCATCCCAGCCTGAGTTAAATTCTGAAGATGATGCTAATCTCTTCACTGAAGAAGAAGAAGAAGAATTAGCTAGTGATTCCCATATTGGTTTTTTGAATTATTGGGATGAACCCAGGTGTGAAGGTAATGTAGCTGAAGGGTCATATGCTATATTCACCCGGTCCAAAAATCAATCAGCTCAACAAGCTGATAAGGAGAAAGCAGGGGAGCGACCTTAACTAGCAGTCTCAATTGCTAAGTAGGGATCTACTCTTCTTTTCCAACCAAAGGACCCAGTGATTTCAAAAGAGGTAAATACCCCAAATGCCCATATGCCTTCCACTTTAATTTCACAATCCAGTCCTCCCCCTTTAAAAAAGCAAAAGGATGAACTCTCATCCTCTATTCCTAGCTCATTCCAGACATTTGATATCATTGACCATATAAAGAGAACCAAAATTCAAATGTCAAAATTTGAATTTTTTTAGTCCCATCCCGAGCAATTAGATAGATTGGTTCACTGTGTTAGAAACAAGGACATCCCTATTGAACAAGCAATTCCCAAAATGACGTATGATGCTGCCAAGAATGCACCCACTAGGAACAACCTTGTCACCGCTCCCATTGCTGCTCCTGGCAGGACTGAACTTTTTTATGTCTCATTACTGATAAATGGACATCAGCTGAATAATTACATCATTGACTCTGGAGCTTCAGACAATGTCATGCCTACTAAAGTGGCTAAATCCATTGATCTCACATTGACCAAAACTTTTGGTAGGTGCTTCTCCATGGAGAACAAGCAAGTGTCTTTGCTAGGATAAATTAAAGATGCCCAATTTGTGTTTGCTGCATTTCTTGACAAAAGAATCAAGATGACTGTCTTAGTAGCAAACGTCCCAGCATCATATGGCATCCTTCTTGGGAAATTTTTTTGTAGAGATGCTGGTGGTGAATTAAGCATGGATTTATCTGAGGGGAGGATTCTAGTCAAGGGTGTTATGAAGAGACTACTCCCTGAGAAGGAAGCAAAATATGTTGTTACCTAGACCTCAGCACCTGAAGCCTAAATTTTGTTTGAATCTTCAAACATGGGTAACTACTTTCTATACACGGATGGAGCTCATGATACATCTGATGAAGCTCCTATTGATGACAGCCTAGAAATGCAGTCAACTAGAATAGTAGAGAAATTGGCTAAGCACCAAGCAAGTGTGGAAGTTTCTCCACCACCGAATGAAGAAGAATCTGAAAGGAAATTTGGATCGAATAAGGTATGGATTCTTGAATTTGATGGCAACTGCTCTTTCACTGGTTCAAGAGCCAGGGTGGTGTTAATATCTCCTTAAGGAGATATTTTTCCCTCATCTTATAAATTGCAATTTAGCAACACGAATAACACAACTAAATATGAGTCTCTACTACTTGGATTGAGAGCCACTTGGGACAAAGGCATCAAGCTCCTTCATGCTAAAGGAGATGTCAAACTAGTGGTTTGTCAGGGGAGGAACCTATATCAAACCAAGAATGAAAGATTGCGCCATTACTGTAATCTAGTATGGGACTAGCTAGAAGACTTTGATGCTTTCAGCATCTCTGTAGTTCCCAGAGAGTTCAACGACTGGGTGGATGCATTGGCTATTTTAGCTACTCTCTTGGTCCCCCACCTAGATTTCAAAAGAGACAAGTACACGATTGAGCTGGTCTTTTGGCCACGTGTACCTGACAATGCTAGTCATTGGTAGGTATTTAACAATGATAGCCACATCATTGCCTTCTTGAAACAAAGAGACAGCTTTGAACATCTACATTTTGAAGGTAGTGAATCTCAAAAGTATGAAATAGCTCCTAAATCAAATGCAGACATAGGTGAGGAGTTATCGCAACTAAAAGGGAATAAGATCCCTAAAGGCCTGGTTTCCCTTGAAAAGCTATTTGATAAGCATGATAGATTTACTAGACAGCAGCCAATAGATTCAAGCTCATCTTAGGAATTTGATCAAATAAAATTAGGAACCAAGGAAGACTCCACGATGGTGAACATTGGGAAATGTTGTACTCTTGCAAAGCATTCCAAGTTCACCTCTTTGCTCAATGAATACATGGATGTCCTAGTGTATTCATACGCTGATCTGAAATCACTTTGACCTGGCAAAATTTGACATAACATTCCTCTCAAGGCTGATTCAACACCTTACAGGCAAAAGACCAGGCATTATAATCCAAAAATCTCAGGTACTATTTTTTTTGAGATACAAAAAATGTTAAATGCCAGGATAATCTTCCCAATCCATCATTCCACATGGATTGCCAATATAGTGCCTGTAAGAAAGAAAAATGGTGAAATTTGCCTTTGTGTGGATTTTAGAAATTTGAATAAGGCATCCTTGAAGGATAATTATCCTTTGCCAATCATGGATCAAGTGTTGTAGATAGTGACAAGGTCAGAGATGTTATTAATGCTTGATGGTTTCTCAGGACATAATTAAGTCAAAGTTGGTGAAGTAGACCAACATAAGACTACTTTCGCCACACCTTGGGGCACATTTGCATATAAAAGAATGCCTTTTGGTTTAATATACGTTGGCGCCACCTTCGAAAGAGCAATGGACCTTGCCTTCAAGGATGAGATGGGTAATTTCATCATAGTTTATCTTGATGACTTGACTATATTCTCTAAGCATCGCCCAAATCATGTGAACCATTTACAACAAGTGTTAGAATGCTGCTGCTAGAATGGCATTTCCTTAAACCCCAAGAAGTCAATTTTTGAAGTAAAGGAGGGGAAACTTCTCAGACACATCATGTCTAAAGGAGGCATAAAGATTGACTCAGATAGAGTCAAGTCTTTTCAAGAACTTTCCTTGCCCACAAGCAAGACTGCTATTCATTATTTCTTTGAAAAGGTGAATTTCTTACAGACATTCATCCCTGAATTTGCTGAGAAGACTAGGCACATTGTAAACATGATGAAAGGAAAGGTAACATTCAGCTAGACTGAAGAAGGCAATTCAGCTTTTGAAGATATAAAGGCTGTCATTACCCATGCCCCAATTCTAGTTTGTCTAGACTATAGCAAATAATTCACCATTTATAGCTATGCTTTAAAACATACGCTTTCTGCAATCCTAGTTCAACAAAATAAAGAAGGCATGGAATCTCCCATTTCCTTCATGAGCTTCCCTCTCAAAGCACATGAGCTAAAATACTCAAATATGGAGAAGCATGTTTACGCAGTGATGAAGGCCGTGAAGCATTTATGTTTCTACATCCTTAATTCTTGAATTATTGCCTTGGTCCCTGACACCATAGTGAAATCTATACTGACTCAGCAAGAGTTTGGGATGAAAAGAGGTAATTGTGTTGCAAAGATCCAAGAGTTTGATCTGATCATCAAGCCAACAAAGTTGGTATGGGGAAAAGGGCTATGCCAACTAATTGTTGATAACAAGCCAAGAGGAATAGAGCATGAAGAACTAGAAGTGAATGAGGATGACACACCAATAGTCCTCTTTGTCTCCACCACAAATGAGTGGTACTCAGGTATTGCTCATTTCCTCACTTATGGTGAATGTCCTATGAACCTATCTTATAAATAAAGGAGAACCATCAAGCTGAAAGTAGCTAATTTTGTCCTCTAGGACAATGGCCTGTTCAAGAGAAGCCTTGATGGAATGTTCCTTCGCTGTGTGGACAAGGAGCAGCAAAGCTGCCTTTTGAAGTCCTTCCATAATTTAGCTTGTGGAGGACATTTTTCTGCCCCTGTGACTGTTTCTATACGATTTTTGCTTTCACATTCAAAAAAAGGAAATGAGAAACTAAGAGAAATGGTCTAGGGCTTGTACGTACCTGGATATAGTCTTGCACACTAGATTCAAATGATAGCAGGAACTCTTCTTTGGTTATGGAGGATGCCACTTGTAGCAAAAAGAGACTCAAACATGAAAATGGTTAGATGGCTAGAAAGTGGACTGCCAAGCAAAACCTTGGTCCTCGAAGTGCAAAAGACTTCTCAGGGGATGACAGTCCACTGTTAAAAAGTAGAATATTGATAGAAATAGAAATGATAAAAATAGAAATAAAGAAATGAAAGCAAATGCGTACCTATTTGTAGTAATCTGCTTTGCATAGTCATCGATGTCGGTGGTCCTGCCGGCGTCAGTCAAGGAAGGTCACCGATGTCAGTTAGTATGCCAACGTCAGTAGGGGAAATGGTCGAGGTCAGTTGGGGAAATGGCCTTGGACAAGTTTTAGGGATGGTTTCAGGGCAGTCTGGTCAATAGAATGGTCTGCAAAATGGTCTGTGGTAGTTTGAGAGTTTGTGTAGGGTGGTAAGATAGTAGATAGAATATTTAGGAAGAACTAAGGCAGAGGGTATGTTGTCAGAAAAAGGGGTAAAGGGTAGGAAAAAGGCCTCTCAACCTTTCTGGGAAGCAGTTTAGTCAGGTCAACCAGAATGGTCTTGGGAGGGTCTGTAGGTCTCTGATAGCTTGTGCTGAGTTAATTGGACATAGAGTATTGTCTGGAGAGGGACTAAATGGGTGACAGAGGCAAAAAAGGGGGATAAGGGTAAGAGAAGGCTTTTTAGCCTCTCCAAGAAGAACAAGTAAGGTTGTGTCAAGGATGTTTGGAATGGACAGTAGACAAAATGCTAATATATTTGAAATGACACTGAAATAAAAATAGTACAAATACTTAGCTGTGGCACGAGTTGGCAGAGGTGCAAGAGTTGTGTTTCTATTGTGGCTGATGATGGAGATGTCATGCAATCTTTAAACCTGTATGGAATGACTGGTGCTGGTTCTCCAAGCCTGGAAAGTGCTGTCAAGAATGCTGATACCTGTAAGAAAATAAGAAGCAAGAAGGCTGAAAAGCAAGAGCACGAGAACTTTGTTTCATGGGAAGAGGATTCGAGATTCATGATTAGTCGTCTACTAATTAGCAATTCATTATTAGCTCGAGCGAGAGGTAAGAACTTGGTTTAAGTAAACTGACGTCGATGATCCCATCGGCATTGGCCAATAGTTAACCGATGTCAGGGAGTAGAGAATGATTTAAAGGGCCATCAAGCCCGTTCTCCATTCGCCAAGTGCATAATCCATTGGAGAATTGTTGAAGGTTGGGCTAAATACACATGAGAGTTGGTTAGGTGGTTGGAAAGGAGTAAGAATAGGTCTTGGGTGAGTCACAGGGTGGGAAATGGTCCAAGGTGAGGTGTCAGACGAGGTGTTATAGGTGATGTGTCAAAGGGGGGGTTATTAATTCAAAATAAGTTATTATTTTAAATTAGTAATTGTATGGGTTAGGAATGGGTTAGGAATAGACCAAGGGGGAGGATGACCAAGGGTTAGACATGATTTCGGTGTCTACATTTGCCCCTTTTTGTCTTATTAGTTGTTCTGATGAACTGCAAGACAAAATAGGAGTTGATTACCCCAAGTATAGGATGAGATTGTTTTCATCTTGTTGGTTATTCTGGCGAACTGTAAGACACAAATAGGAATGGGTTGCCCCGATTATGAAATGAGGTATTCCCCCTCAAAGTGGGAGTCGAGGGAAGGAAACCTAGAATTCAGTGTTGATTTGACAGAGAGTGGATAAAAATGGTGAAGATGGAGTGTAAACGCTACAAAAGTCGTGATTGCGCATATACCACTTCACGAGATGGTTAGGTCAAATTGTCACAGGTCAAGGTCAAGGAGTGCCAAAATAAAAAGAACCGAGCCCCAGCATTTAGTCATAGCTAATTGGGTTATTCGATCCAAGCTATAGCTCCAATGGTCATCGTGTTCCAAGTATCCTGGGCTCAGGAAGTGCTCTTGGAAAACACAAAAATGTCACAAGTAGTGGGGATCAACTTGCTCGCGATCCTATACTTGTGAGAGTCAAAATATGGGTTACAGACAATTTGGCTAACCATTCATGAGGTAGCATACATGTAAAAACAACCAAGGCAACATTGTCTTGGAAGTGGTTGTAGTCGAAGGAGATAGTTGCGATCTCCATGGTCATTAGTCGAGGTGGATGGACGGACGAAGGAATGTGGCTGAGCTAACCTCAGAAGACTGAGTGCTACCTACATAGCCCCTATTGAAGGGCCTCAAGCCAATGTAGTTCTCCCAAGAGGGAGGAAGGGTCAAAGTTATGGATTGTTTTGGTCGAGGTGAAGTCATGGTCAAAAGGAGGATATGGTTTGTCCATCAAGTAGATGAACAAATAGATGTGGTCGAGCTAACCCCAGAAAACATCATGTCAACTGAGTGATACCTACATAGCCCCTATTGTTAGGGCCTCAGACCATGTAGTTCAGGCAAGGAGTTAAAATGGTTGATGATTGATTTGGTTAGGTGTTGAAATGATGAGGATAAGATGATGTTACAGCCTTTTCCATATGAGGTGATGGTTTATTCTGTAACATTGGTCGAGGGGTCTTTCATCCCTAGCAAGTTTCCATATTCGTGATGGATGTATGCTAAAAATGAATTGAGTCTATTTATGCTTCAGCAAGTAATGGTGTATGCTTGACATAAATTGTGGAGTTGATAGTTTCCATGTGTATTGTTGTCCATAGAAACTAGTGTGAATAAGTTATGATAATGTGAGTGGTCTAAAAAAGGTTAGGTTGGGATGGATGGCAAATGATGTGGTTGAATGTGACCAAAGGTAAGGAGGAAGTGAAAGGCATTTTTTCCCTTTCATTGACAAAGACCATAATGATAACATAAGTAGGGGGTTTCTTTGAACAAAAGCCCCATTCATGCATTACGTCATTAACCATTGGGTGTGTTAGAGAGGTAATCAAATCACTTGGACATTAAAATGAGCTTGAAATCCCTTGAGTAGGTGATGTGATATGTGAGGAGAGGGTAACCCCTTTTAGTAGGGATAACTTTGCCCCTTTTTATAGGAGACCCTGAGACGACTACAAGCCAAGTCCATGACCTAGTGTTTTTTTTTTAGCAGACTGATCAATGCAGAAAGTCTACATAGAGATGTCATTGTGTTTTATGGTCATTTGTGAAGCTAATCGATGCGGGAAGCTTCTGAGAAAGAATTATTTGTAGCAAAATTTTAGTCATAGCCATCCTTCAAGGGAGTGGTCTATATTTTTGATTTATATATATATGAGGGCTTGGAATAGCTTTCCTTCAAGGGAGCAGTCTATTAGTTACAACAATGATAGTACAGCTGTCTTTCGAGGGAGTAGTCTGCCATTAGAGTTTATGACCTTTGATATTTTGACATCAATTTATTTTTTTTATTTTTTTTTGACAGAATTTTGAGTCATGGACAAGACTATAGAAGTCTAAGGGCTCCCTTTTATTAGGACAAAGCATTCATACTTTATAAAAGTGTTACATAGGCCTTGCTTTAGGGAAACAGGGTTAAGAGAAATGAGGATTAAGAGGACAAGGGTTGCTCAAGGGATGAGTTCAAGTTAAATGTCAGGTGAGCGAGTACTCGACTAATAGTAGAATGGTCACAGATGCAAGGCATTAAGGGGCTTAGGTTCTGGTCGGCCTTCAAGAGAAGACAGATGATAAGTCCCTGATCCATACTTGTGCATGATGATGTAAGGTCTGAGCCAATTAGGAGCAAATTTGCCTCATTTACTCCATTCCATATTGGTCACATGTTGGTTCTCTTTGAGGATGAGGTCTCCAATGTTGAAATCTCATTCTCTCATATGTTTGTTATAGGCTCGTTTGATGTGATTTTGATAGACATGGAAATGGTTGAGGGAAGCAAGACGATGTTCATCGAGTAACTCAAGTTGAGCTAGTCAATCTTGATGAAAGTCATCGTTAGAAAGAATGTCATGCAGAGAGATGTGAAGAGACAGGATCTGTACTTTGAGAGGTAGGACAACCTCTATTTAATACACTAGAGAGAAAGGGGTAGCACCCGTAGAGGTTCAGATGCTAGTGCGGTAGGCCCACAAAGCGAAGGGAATGTGAATGTGCCAATCCCTTCTAGTGTCGTTGACCACCTTCATGAGAATTTTAGTTAAGATTTTGTTGGAAGCCTCGGCCTGCCCATTTGCTTATGGGTAGTAAGGTGAAGAAAAGCTGAGTTTGATGCTAAAGGAGTCACAAAGTTTTTGGACAGTTTTATTTTTGAATGACTTGCCATTATCGATGATAATTTTGTGAGGTACACCGAAATGACAGATGATGTGGGTGTTGATGAACAATTTTGGCGGCTTTTGTGGAGATGAGAGGAATAGTTTCCACCCATTTAGTGAAATACTCGATGGTAGTGATGATGGACTGATGATGAAGAGATGAATGAGGGTTAATCTCACCGATGAGATCTAAGCCCCATTGTGAAAAAGGCTAGAAATCTTAAGCGACTTATAGGGCATGGCTAGGGAGATGAAGCAAGTTAGCATGCTGCTAACACTTAATGCAATGTCGAACATAGTCGCTACAGTCTTGATGAAGAGTAGGCTAATAATAGCCCAGGCGAAGGATGCGCTTGGCAACCGAGTTACCACTGAAGTGTCTATCACAAGTCCCATTATAGACCTATTTAATAGTATGAGAGGCTTCAGTGGAGGTTAGACAGCGAAGAAGAAAGCCGTCAAAACCTCTTTTATAGAGAAGAACCCCTAGCATGGTATAGCAGGCTGTGCATTTGATGAAAGCCCACCGTGCATTGCTAGAGAGGTTGGGAGGAATGATAAAATGAGCTAAGTAGTCCATAAGGTGTTTATACCACACATCCTATGGACTAAAGTTTATGGTGTTGATGAGGTTGATGTTAGTGGAAATGTATGAAGGCAATGGCACATGATGTACCATGACGTATATTCTTGATGAGGATGATGAAGAGGGAATATGCGAGGCGAGAGAAGCCATGGTGTTAGGAAACTTATTCATAGATCAAGGAACAATCTGCAAGAGGTAATGGTCAAAAAATGCTAGAAGGGTGTCAACACGGTGCTTGTACCTTTTCAAAATTTCATTTTTACAAAGATATGAACCGTTGATTTGATTGACGACAAGTTATGAGTCATCGAAGATGTTGATGGTCTTGATGGTTAAAGAAAGGGCAGTTTGAAGTCCCAAAATTAAGGCTTCATATTCAGCCATATTATTGGTACATTCAAAGTCAAGTTTGAAAGATAGGGGCATGGGCTCACCCTCGTGTGGGATGAGGATAACCCCTGCACCTCCACCGAGTTGACATTTGGAGCCGTCGAAGAACATCATCATTTGGTAGAATGTGTCATCAGTCGAGAGAGTGGTGATAGATTCATCGAGAAACTCACACTGAGAAGGTTGATTGTTGGGAAGAGGGGCATCTGCCAGTTGGTCAGTGATTATTTGCCCTTTTATGGATTTCTACTAGATGAATTCCAAGTCAAACTCAGTAAGAAGAATGAGCCAATGAGCCATACGCTGGTTTTGGTATGGCTTGGAATGCATGTATTTAAGAGGGTCAGTGTGACTAATGACAAAAGTTTTGTGATTGAGAAGATAGTGGTAGAGCTTGGTAGCAGCAAAGACTAATGCCAAATAGAGTTTCTCTGTATGAGTATACCAAGTTTCATAGTCGACAAGTGTTTGGCTTATGTAGTAGACCACTTGTTCACGATGTTGCTCGTCTCGGTGCGTGATCATGGCACCTAACGAATGGTTGGTTGCTGAGATGTAGAGGTAGAAGGGTTGGTCATCTTTAGGTGGAATGAGGACTGGTGGAGAGACCAGATAGAATTTAAGAGCTTCAAATGCCTCTTGACAGTCCTTATCCCATTTAAAGGAGACATCCTTCTTAAGGAGATGATGAAAGGGTTGGCAGCGGTCAGAAAGCTACGAGATGAAGCGACAGATGGATTGGAGCTTCCCTTGAAGACTGTAAAGCTGCTTGAGATTGCTCGGAGGTGGCATCTCAAGGATAGTGCGGATCTTGGCGGGATCTATCTCAATGCCATGAAAAGAAACAATGAAGCCCAGGAGCTTGTCGAAGAGGACCCCAAAGACACATTTCTTGGGGTTAAGGCAGACATTGTACTGAAGAAGACGAGAGAAGATGATCTTGAGGATAGTCAAATGGTTGCGACGAAGCTTAGACTTGCGAAGCAGGTCATCCACATAGTCCTCCATGATTTTATGGAGGAGATCATGAAAAATTTAAGTCATGGCACGTTGATATGTGGCACTTGTGTTCTTCATACCAAAAGCATGACTCAATAGCAAAAAGTCCCCCATGGGGTAATGAAGGTAGTCTTGTGCTAATCTTTCAGTGCAATCAGGATTTGGTTATATCCTGAAAAACCCATCCATGAGTGATAACATCTCATGACTGGCTGTGAGATCAACAAGTTGGTCAATGTTGGGAAGAGGGAAGTCATCTTTGGGACAGGCCAAGTTGAGGTCGCGATAGTCTATGCATATTCAGATCCCCCCAGTTTCTTTGGTGATAGGGACAATGTTAGATACCCACTACAAATAATCAATGGGTTGGATGAAAGAGACAGAGAGAAGACACTGGAGTTCCTCTTTGACAAGGAGTGCAACGTGACGATGCATTTTGTGAAGCTTTTGCCTGACAAGCTTAGCCTCTGGGTTTGTGACAATGTTATGGATGACAATGTTAGGGTTGATACTAGGCATGTCACCATAGGTCCAAGCAAAGGCCTTGTTATTATCTGAAAGAAATTTGGTATAGTCGATCTGCTCCTGGGCATCCAGAGATTGACCAATCTTTAAGACGTGAGGAGCACTAGAAGATGGAAGGTTAATGTTAATGGTCAATTCATTTAACATAACCTATGTTTCAGAAGGGAGGGAGCACTGAATAAAAGAGTCATCGGCACCCATGTAGGTGAGAATGGCATCGTCATTTATGCAGTGGACAGTGTTAATGGTTGTCGATTCATCATCTATCATATTGGGATAAATGAAAAGGAGAGACCTGGAAACCCCATTGAGTTGATAGGTTAGGGGTTCCAAGCAGACGGTGTTTATGCAAAAAAAACTAGGAGGGATGGAAATCACCGACTCTATAGGTGAAGGGAGAATAATAGGTGAGCCTAGAGGAGAGTGGTCGATGGTGGGTTCAGGACAAAGGTTTGTAGAAGCCTCGATGGGTTCTTAGAAACCCAGACCATATCATTTCTTAACATTGTCATCATTGGGTGGTTCGATGGGTTGATGGGAGCCTTGTTCGTAGCACCTAAAGCCAAAACCCTTCCATGCACACCTATAAAGGTAGGTGTGAGCAAAGGCAGGGTTGCCAAGAAAAGAGAAGTCTGATGTGAATGGTTGAGGTGAGGAGAGAGGATTCCTGTCAGTAGAAGCTCAATCTAACCCCCATAGATGAGATTGGTTTGAAGTCTAGGAGGACCATAAAGAACAACCATTCTGATCTGATGGTCATAGCTTAGACTTTGATGAAGCTATCCATACTCTTGCAGAGTTTGGAACATGTCTAGGGTAAGTAAGCGATATTCCCCAAGTGAAAGTCATTGGAAGATATCTTCCATGGGGTCCTTGGTTGTCACTTGTGAAGGTGATGTGAGGGCAATCACCGATTGCATACTAGTTGAAGCTTTCACGGATGGAGGTGGTGTTTGGGTTGGTGTCTTGAGAGGAATGAGAATGTCATTTGGTCGATAGGTCATGTTACAATTCTTGAAAGGTGATGGGTCGGCGAGAATGATGTGGACTTGCCTGTCATGTTCAAATTTGACACAACAGTGAAGTGTAGAAGGGTTGAAATCCATGGCACAGATCTAGGGTCATCCTAATAGCATGTTATATTGGAATTCTCCTTCGATGATGTAGAAGAGCTCTGAGATTGTGCACAGGCCAATGCAAATATGGAGGATGATGATGCCAATAGTGTTAGCGGTGGTGTCATTAAAAGATCAAAGGATTGCGTTGGTTTTTGATATGCAATTCTTAGGGAGGGCCAATTGATCAAAGGCATGGGTAGAAATGATATTAATGCTGGCACTCTCATCAATCATAACTCGCTTAATGCAGGTTCGATCAACGTAGGCTGTGATGAAAAGAGTAGCATCCTGATCTTCTGAGATAGAGGTAGGAATTTCAGAATCACTGAAAGTGATAGAGGTGATGGGGGATAAAGAATGGACGAGGGTAACTAGTGGTTGAGGGTCTTCGGGTTGGACCTTTACTGCCTGTAAGGCTCTAATTAGAGCTTGACGATGCTAGGGTGAACTTTGGATGAGGTCATACAAGGTCATCTTCACGGGCGTTTGGTGAAGCTATTTTAACATAAAGTCATGGATTGCCCCTAAAGAAGAGGGTTAGGATGCATCCAGGATGGAAATCTTGGGCTTTGGTGGTTGAGGTGGCTAGACAAAAGGGTAGGTCTAAAGAATAGCAGCTTTTTCTTTTGCCTTATCCTTTTGTGACCTAGTGGTTATGTGGATGGCATTAATTTTGAAGAGAGGAGGTGAAGGAGATGAAGGGGCCATAGTTTGTTGATGAGATGTCGATATCAATGAAGAGGTTTGAGGGATATGGGAAGGTGTTGGAGGTCTGTCGATAGTGTCCTCAAGAAGAAGAGTGCCTTTCTCCATGTTTTGGTGAATGACCACTTTGAGGGCACAGTAATCCTCGGTATCATGTCCTGGTGTATGATGATATAGGCAAATCTTAGTATCATTAATCCAGGAAGGTTTTGACCCAAGGGGTTGGAATGGCTTGATAGGCAAAAGGGTTATGCTAGATGTCTGCAAAAGTTGGCACAATATCAAAGCGTATGAGCCCACTAAAGGGTCCGTGCTTGTTGATGTGTGAGATGCTGGTGACTTTTGCTTGGGAGGTGTTGAAGGAGGCTTTTGTACCACCTTTTGGGTTGGTGGTGCGGCCACATGTGAAGACAACACTTTCTTCATGAGAGGTGCCAAATTTTTCAGAGAGGGTAGGCTTGTGGTAGGCAAAAGAAGTAGTGGAGGTAACTTGTTTTGGTTAGGTGTCAGAGTAGGGAGTACTCCTATTAGGGTAGAAGGATGAGGGCCCAAAATGGAGGGCAATGTTGACGATGGAGGAGGGGTTCACTGCCATGGCTTAGCAGTCTTCTTTGGTTTGGTTTGAGGACTACTATTGGGAGAGGCTTGGTTCAAGTCTTCCTTCACTTGCGGGTGAGTGAGGTTAGTGACGGGGTGAACACCGAGTGACTTGATGGGTTTTGATATGGTGGATGAGGGTTTATGTTCTGATGTGGATGGTTGATGTTTTGAAGGTTTAGAAGTGGAAGTCTGATTCGTGTCAGCGACTTTGGGGGATTTTGTCACAAGAGAGTCAGTGGCATGAGATGAGACAGGCTGGGTAGGATGAGGAGCTTTGAGTCGCTCCCATAATGCCTGATGTTCCACTTTCCTTGATTGGAGAAGTCCCAATTTCTTTACTAATCGAGAGAATGGTTGGGAAGATGTAGGATGAGACTTTGGTCCTTTAGAAGATGAGGATGGTTGTACAGCCAAAAATGTGTTAGGTGTGGCAGTCTCAGACCCAAGGTGTGGGGGAGTTATAATTGGATTGTCATTGGTTGAAGAAGATGGAGAGACAGGTTCTTCTCTTAGTGGAGAAGGTACTAGAGAATGTGGCTCCTTAAGAGGGTAGAGGGAAAGGATGATTGTGCCTTCTACGTGCAGTTGAGGAGTAGGAAGGGTAGGGTCCTCCATTGGTAGGAGGAATGATGAAGGTGAGGCTGGTGGTGCTGGTATGGCCAAGGCATCCTCCAATATAAGGGAAGTTGATGGAGAACTAACAAGAGAAGAGGATTCATCCAAGTGTGATGGACTAATGGGTGGACTAACCTCTTGAAACTGTGAGAGAGGTTGGTTAGATATAAGAGGCGAGACCATGTTGACTGTACGTATATTATGTTCCTGTGAGTCATTAGTCATGGTCTGTACATTGTTTTGGATAGGAGTATGATTAAAAAAGGGTTGTTTGAAGATATCTATGCTTTGATTGGGTGGCGCATTGGGGTTGTCTAAGACAAGGTCACCTTTATCAAGCATGTCATGAATGATGTTCTTAAGGCTCTTACAGTTGCCTATGTCATGACCTTTGACACGGTGATAGTTGCAGAAGTCATTCTCCCTATACCACACAGGGATAGCACGTGAGGGATCGAATTGAGGAGGCGATCGGATTTGAGGGAGATTGAGGACTCCCTATTTGATAAGTTTGTCCAGCACAGATGCGTATGATTCTCCTAGTGGAGTATACTGACACTGGACATATCTTTGCTAGAATTGTTTGGTGATGTAGTCTAATGTGGAAGGTTGAGATTGGTTATTTGTTGAAGAAGATGATCTAACGACTACAATATTTGCTGATGCCTTAGATTTGGAATTAGAAGAAGAAGGTTTAGAAGAAGAGTCATTGGACTTGGAGTTGGGGTTTTTACTCTGCAACTTGACTTTGTTTTCCTCGACGGCACATAGTTCAAGCTTTCTAGCCATCGTGA
Organism: Torreya grandis; assembly: GCA_037957365.1. Taxonomy (NCBI): domain Eukaryota; kingdom Viridiplantae; phylum Streptophyta; class Pinopsida; order Cupressales; family Taxaceae; genus Torreya; species Torreya grandis. The sequence goes on from JARHVA010007167.1 coordinate 645,268, forward strand.
AAGCCTCGTCAAAGGTGCGGAATGTCTGGACCTGCAAGGTAGAAGAGATGTGCTTGGCACATGCTCAAGAGAAAATTTTGATGAGCTCGATTTGGGGCAAAGAAAAGAAGAGTTGATTAATGAGGCCTCTCCAGTGAGCAACAAAATTGGCTATGGATTCATCCTCAAACTGCAACATAGAATACAGATCTGTGATTGAGACCTTTTTGGTGATATTGATAGAAAAGTGGTCGAGGAAGAGTTGGGCTAGCTGGGTGAATGTGAAAAGAGAATGGCTAGTGAGAGAGATGTACTAGTTGAGAGCAGCACCAGCAAGTGACATGGGGAACATGCATAAAAACAATGCATCATCATGTGCTATGAGATAACAAGCATGTCTGAATGCTCGTAGGTGCTATTGCGGGTCTTCCTTACTCTGGAAACGAGTAAATTTAGGAAGTTCCCACTGACTAGGATACAGTCAGATTAGGAGAGAGGGATGGATGGGTTCATTGCAAATTTGCTCATACGAGAGAGCATTTCGTGAACCAAAAATAGAGGTCTCGAGACTAGACATTTTGTCCATCAGCATTTTGATTATATCAGTTGATGGATTGATGGGTGGAGCACCCCCTAGGTTGTAGGGCATTTGAAAGGTATTGAGAGGAGCGTATGACGTGGTTGGTTGCGCTTGTGTAGGCGTAAGATATGGGTATTATTGGGGCAGATGTTAAAGCCAAGGGCACTTGTGTTATGGGGTTGTTGGGCACAAATTGGATAGGGGCCGTCAAAGGTAGTTGAGGGGTGGCCCCACTTGTTGAAGGGTAGGCAGTTACTCTTGTGTTGATAGGTGCAAGAGTAGGGGGGATAGAGACCACTAGGTTTTGGAAGGGTGTAGAATTTGGTTGAGTAGTTTGAGGTTGAGGGGGTGCCGAAACCCCCATGGAGGTAGGTCTAAAAGGAGAGGCTAAATTTTGAAGATATGACACAGTCGAGTTATTAGTCGAGGTGTTGGCTTGATTGTCTATAGGTTGCATTGTGGATGCTATTGATATGGCTGCTATCTCGAGTAAGGAGGTTGGCATCCCATAAATTGGGTTGCCTGAAGAGTCTCGCATTTGGCTTCTCATGAGATAATGTTGAAGGGCCTTAACATTGAGGTCAAGGAACCTTTTGAAGTCTTGGTCCCCCTCAAGGATAGTGGGAGGCTGAGTTAGGGTCGATTGAGTAGGAGTTCATTCAGTTTTTGAATGATACTCCATTAGAGGACTAGTTATGGATGGTGAAGGTGGAAGCGGTTGTTGTCTCGCGTGGTTAAGAAGAGCCTTGGTTTGACTGCGTGTCAAAACCATTCAAGGCAAGAAAGGGTCAGGTTTTAGAAACTGTGTTTTTCAATCTCAAAAAACCAGAATGGGTGTTTGATAGCAAGAAAGTTGGATTTTAAGCTTACTATTTTGGGAAATAAGTTTTGGACAGTGACCGACGTCGGTTGAAAAATTGATATCGATGAAAAAGACTGCTGATGTCGGTCAGATAATCAATGCTAGTGAAGAAATATTGCTGATGTCGGTGGTAAAACTGATGCTGATTACTGTATTTTCCAAAAACTCAGAAGATTTGAAAGTTTTTGGAAAAAAAGAAGAAAACATCCTCACTAGCTCAAAAGACTAGATGGGAATAGAAAAGATGAAGAACACAAGCAGATCCTAAGCATTAAATCCATAGGAATAAATTATTAAGATCATGGTGGCTTATGCCTTAGAATATGTTTAGGAGATTGGCTTTTGAGATGGGTCCTAGAAGAAGTAGTCCAGAGCTGGTTTCTAGTTTGTTTCGGTGCTCAAGAGTCTGTGTTAGGTTCCGTACATGGCCTGGTGTTAGGAGCTTGCTCCCCTCACTTCATGAACCCAGAGCCAAGCTGGGTTGCTTAGCCAAAATATACTTCCCCTAGAGATTATCCTCTACCAGAGAACAGAGTGGGCTTTCCCCTTGGTAGTGAAGTCTAAGTGGGATTGCCAAGACGGGTAAGGTATCTACTGGGTGATGAAATCCTAGTCGGGCCTTATCTCAGGTAAGTTAAGATGTTTGATTTGTGCAAGTGATTTGGTTGTGTAACATATGTGGCCTAAAATTAATTCATGATGCAGTTGTTAATTACTAGATGTGTGAGCTAAAAATGTAAGCAATCAGAAATGAAATGCAATTTGATTTTAAGCCCAAATTGAAGTGTGAGTTTGGATGAAAACAAGTTGAGAAAGGGTTGAGGAGTATGAGTTTTGGCTAGTCTAATATGCAAGAAAAGAAAGAACAAGAATGATTCTTTTTAATTTTTGCTAATAGTGTCTTTTGGAAGAGATAGAAGAAAGAGGTGAAAGGAGAAACCTAATGCACCCTATATGAAAAGAAAGAAAAGAACCCAAGGAAGACCTTAAGGTCCCATCGGGCATGCCAGAATGTTTATATACGATTTTCACTTTCACATTCAAAAAAAGGAAATGAGAAACTAAAAGAAATGGTCTAGGGATTGTACGTACCTGGATATAGTCTTATGCACCAGATTCAAACGATAGCAGGAACTCCTCTTTGGTTGTGGAGGATGACACCTATAGCAAAAAGAGACTCAAACACGAAAATGGTTAGATGGCTAGAAAGTGGACTGCCAAGCGAAAGCTTGGTCCTTGAAGTGCAAAAGACTTCTCAGGGGATGACAGTCCACTGTTAAAAAGAAAAATATTGATAGAAAGAGAAATGATAAAAATAGAAATAAAGAAATGAAAGCAAATGTGTACCTATTTATAGCAATCTGCTTTGCACAGTCGCTGACGTCAGTGGTCCTACCGGCATCGATCAAGGAAGGTCACTGACATTGGTTAGTATGCCAACATCAGTAGGGGAAATGGTCGAGGTCGGTCAGGGCAATGGCCTAGGACAAGTTTCAGGGATGGTTTCAGGGTAGTCTGGTTAATAGAATGGTCTGTAGAATGGTCTGTGGTAGTTTGAGAGTTTGTGTAGGGTGGTAAGACAGTAGATAGAATATTTTGTAAGAACTAAGGCAGAGGGTATGTTGTTAGAAAAAGGGGTAAAGGGTAGGAAAAAGGCCTCTCAGCCTTTCTAGGAAGCAGTTTAGTCAGGTCGACCAGAATGGTCTTGGGAGGGTCTGTAGGTCTCTGATAGCTTGTGCTGAGTTGATTGGACAGAGAGTATTGTCTGGAGAGGGACTAAATGGGTGACAAAGGCAAAAAAGGGGGATAAGGGTAAGAGAAGGCTTTTCAGCCTCTTCAAGAAGAATAGGTAAGGTTGTGTCAAGGATGTTTGGAATGGATAGTAGACATAATGCTAATATATTTGAAATGACACTGAAATAAAAATAGTACAAATACTTAGCTGTGGCACAAATTGGCAGAGGTGCAGGAGCTGTTTTTTCATTGTGGATGATGATGGAGATGTCATGCAATCTTCAAACCTATATGGAATGACTGGTGCTGGTTCTCCAAGCCTGGAAAGTGCTGTCAAGAATGCTGATACCTATAAGAAAACAAGAAGCAAGAAGGCTAGAAAGCAAGAGCATGAGAACTTTGTTTCACGGGAAGAGGATTCGAGATTCGTGATTAGCCGTCTACTGATTATCGATTTATGATTATCCCGAGCGAGAGGTAAGAACTCAATTTAAGTAAATCAACATCGGTGATCCCGTCAGTGTCGATCAACAGTTGACCGATGTCGGTGGGTGGAGAATGAGTAAAAGGGCCATCAAGCCCATTCTCCATCCACCAAGTGCATAATCCGTTGGAGAATTGTCAAAGGTTGGGCTAAATATGCACGAGAGTTGGTTAGGCAGTTGGAAAGGAGTAAGAATAGGTCTTGGGTGAGTCACAGGGTGGGATATGGTCCAAGGCGAGGTGTCAGATGAGGTGTTATAGGTGATGTGTCAAAGGGGGGGTTATTAATTCAAAATAAGTTATTATTTTAAATTAATAATTGTGTGGGTTAGGAATAGACCAAGGGGAAGGATGACCAAGGGTTAGACATGATTTCAGTGTCTACAGTGACTGCCCACAAGATCCTATGAGCTAGGTATTATTGGCTGACTCTCTTTCGAGATACATACAAGTGGGTCAAGGGATGTGAATTGTGCTAGCATTCATTGGAAGGCCCAAGCTAGCTGCTCTACCTCTCAAACCAATGGTCATTGAAGAGCCTTTCTAGTAATGGGGAATTGACTTTATTGGTGCTATAAACCCACTATCAAGCACTAGACATGATTATGTCCTTACAGTAATAGACTACTTCACTAAATGGGTGGAAGCGGTTCTAACTAAACATGCTACTTCTGAAGTAGTATGCAATTTCCTCAAAGAGAACATCATGTCTAGGTTTGGGGTCCCAATCAAAATTGTCACTAACAACGTGGCCTATTTCACTTCTTAGGAGATTACTCAATTCTACTTCTGCTATGGAAATACACTCTCACTCCTCTGATTACTTTCCACAAGGGAATGGACAGGCTGAGTCAAGCAATAAAAATTTGGTAACTATCATCAAGAAGTTGGTGGATGACAACCAAAGAACTTGGCATAAGGCATTGGTTGATGCTCTATGGGTAGACATGATTACACCAAAAAGAGCAATTTTTATGTCTCCCTTTCAACTTCTATATGGTGTCAATGCTGAGATACCAATCACCTTAGAATTGCCAGCATTGAAATTTGCTAAGGCGATTGAAGATCAAACGTATGAGAGCTCACTTGAGAAGAGGATCATGTACCTTGCTAAGCTGAATGAGTAGAGAACTACAATGGTGGATAAGATTACCACCCATCAAATTCTGGTGAAGAAGCTCTTTGACCAGAAAGCAAAGAATCATGATTTCCAGATTGGAGATCAAGTCCTGCTGTGGGACAAGAGAAGAGAACCAAAGGGGATGCACGAAAAGTTTGATTCCCTATGGAGGGGCCCTTTTACTATTCATCAGCTCAATGGTAAAAATATTTTCCTATTGAAATATCAAGATGGCACTCTCTTCTCTCTGCCTTACAATGGGCAACATCTGAAGCACTTCAACTCTTGAAGTGTCGGATGAGCCCCCCTATATATATGTATATTTGTATAGTCTCTTGCTTTGTTTTGTTTGTTTCATCTTCATTTTTGTCACCTTTCTTTTTGGGTAGCATGACTCCATAGCCCAATGGCATGCTTCTAAGGCACTGGAGATTCTGGATTCTACTCCCTTCAATTGATTTTTGCAACTAAAGGTAGTTCCCCAACTGGAGCCAGCTATTGTCCCCAAAAAATGCCACTCATTTTTGGGACAACCTATAGCTCAATTTCTCTCTTCCCTTCTCAAAATTTGTTGTGAGCTTTGAAATTCCTTATTTTTAATCTTTTTCTGTAAAGGGGATTTAGTGGTTTAACGAGTTCAAAATTTCAACATGATTCGAGCAACAGTCAACCAATGACGTCCCCACAGACATCAAATTTAACATAAGGGAATATCCATTGAAATTCAAATAAAATGCAGAACTCAAAGGAAGGACCAAGTGACTGGCTAGAAAGATAGCTTGATAGCTCAAATTGCAATAAGAAGAGATAAAGCTGGAGAAGCCTAACTGAAGAGAAAAGCCCACGGAAAAGTGCCTGATGAAAGAAGACAAAGTGTAGCAAACGTGACAAGTGTTTGCGTCTGTGTTCCCCTTTTGAGTTGCTTGGGAAAAATGTGTTGTGGACTCCATTTTCTATGAGTCTCTAATGAATTACATAATAGTGGAACTTGCCACTTGTTAAAGACACAGAAAGGACCCCCCCCAAAGACATGGGCAAGAAGGGCTCTAAAGAGCAAAGAAGCGCTTAAGCAGTGAAGAGAGGAGCGAGGCCGAAGGATCAAAAATATCTTTGAAAGAGTTATTTTCAGCAGGTGAAACAGTGGATCAAGTATACTTCTGAGAACACCAAACCAAGGACGTGGCCTGTTTTCTTCCATAAAGTAAAGACAAATACGAAAAAGACCATACAGTCCATATTAAGGAGAAGACATATGGGATGAAATAGTTAAGACAACTGCCCTATTTTTAATGTGGTCCTTTGATAAACCTAAAAATGCATTCAAGGCATTGAATGCAAAGCATGGGCCATTCTTTGAAAAACAAATGCCCAAGTCTTTCTGGGGGCTCTATATATTGTAATCTCTCATTTTGTTGTAGGAGAGACTTCTCATTTTTACAAGAATGAAACTCTGCCCATTTTTAAAGAAGAAGACTGAGACTTTGAGCTCAGGTTGTAATTTCATTTTCCTTGTTATTTGAATAAGAAAGCAGGGTTTTCCAGACTTTGTGCTATTCTGACTTATGTCATCTGAAGGTGTCCTTATTCATTTAATTTGGTGCACAGAATTAGTAAAGGTAATAAAGAAGTGTCCTTAAACCAACTGTGAAAAAACTTTGTGCTTTCACAATTGATTTTAGTCTATGTTTTTCCTTTCCTTTTTTGTGTTGAGGATTCTGTGGTGACTTTGTGCCCCCATTATCCTTTGTGATATACTCTTTGGGCAGTCGAGGTGGAGACTTTGTGCTAAATTTTAAGCTATTGGTTACCTTATTACCAGTTACTTGCTACCAAAAAGAGTCCTATTGTTTGCAAGAACAAACACTTCTGAAAGAAGATAAGTGCCTTCTGTTGCCCCACCAGGATTTCTACTATTTAGGAAGGAATCTGGCTCTTGGCAAAAAGTTGCTTCTGAAAGAAGAGAAGCACCTTCCCCATCACCCAGTATTTCTCTTTTATTTGTCAGCATCAGCTCTAAAAGAAGAGAGATGGATGGTTTGTCCTAACCCCTGTGTCTTACTTTTTGCATATATATATATATATATATATATATATATATATATATATATATATATATATATATATATATATAGCCTCTTGCATCTCCTACATACCTATAAGGAACCTCCCCTTGATGAGAGGAGAGATTTGTCTCTTGTTGATGCAGTAAACCTGCACATCTAGCCAATTGATCTCCTTATGTTGTGGTGATAGAAACTATTTTGGTCACCAGTTAGCTGGCCGACAAAATATTCACCCAACATAATGAATTCTCATACAAAGACCGGATGAACTAGCCTTTAACCAATGCTCTGACTCCCTTTCTTTCCATGTAATCTGATTTTGAAGAATAGAGACAAATATGTTAAGCTGGCTTTCTCTTACATACAAATTGATCATAAAACCTATATTTCTTTCTAGCATAAAATTGTAGAGGTAAAATTCACAAAGAATGTTTTTCTATTCTGTATTAGCTAAGGAGTAGGCGGCCGAGAAATCAACTTTGTCTTTTATTTCATGTGGAAGGCCACATGTTATCCTTGCCAACTGCCAATGAATGAATTATTCTTTTAAAAACATGCTATAAATAGGAGAAGGTCTTTTGCATGCAAGCAGATTCTCACTCATCATACAAACTATTTGTATTTTCACAAGACATTTATACTTATCATTTTCCTCCTTGTAAAATTTGTCTTCCCATTCCTTTCTTGCTTTTTCTTCTTCTTCTGCCAGTTTGCCTTTCAAGTCTATATTAGATGTTTTGAGTTCAATAAGTTCTCTACATGTGTCATCCCATAACTAATTTAGTGTTAGATAAGTCAATTCAATCTGTGCAGAGACTGTTGACACAGAGGTCTGTATTGTACATTTTTCCTCATTCTCTATTAGTTGCCTTTTAACTTCTGCTAATTCCTTATTCTTGGCTGTGAGCTGGTTTGTTAATTCTACAAGGAGCATTTCCTTTTGTTCTAACTTGATTTTGAGGAAATTCAATTCCTCTCCTTTTCCTTGATAATGAGTTCTACTCTGGACAAAAATAGAGCCTGTTTAATCTATTGGTTTTATTCTTTTTCTAAAATTTCTTAGGGAGTTAAGCATTCCTCTTCCACCATAGGGGATTTCCCTTTCCTTCTCCAAGATTCCTATTCATCTTCTGCATGTGATGGTGTTGCAGTCTCACCCATTTTTTGGAAAACTGGCTCCTCAAATCTTTCTTCTTTTTCCTTTTCTGTTTGGCTTGGTCTAGGAGGAGTCATGGCCATGCTACCCTAAATATCAGTAGCTTTAGTTTCTAACCTTTTTTATTCTTCCAGCTCCTCTAAAATTTATTTAGATTTTTTATGATGATTTCTTTCTTGAGGAGCCTCAAAATGTGTAGACATAGATCTCTTCTTAGAATGTCTTCTAGTTTTTTTCTTTTGTTCAAGCCTAGGTGAACTGTCATTGTCAGAGACAAGTACCAGTTCTTCTATAGCTGTAATTTTAAATTTTCTTCCAGATTTTCTCCTTTTTGGTATTTCTTCTTCCCCTAATCTTTTCTTTTCTTCAACAATGGTATTAATTTTCAAATAAACTAAAGGATCAGGAGGAGTTGTTATTGTTCTTCTGGGAATACTAGGTTTTTGTCCAAATTTTCCAAGAAATTTGTCCCACATTTCTTCCCCATTTTTCTTGGAAAAGAAATGGTGTTGGCATACTAAATGCACTAACCCATGATGTCTAATTATTCCTACACCCCAAGAATACCTCTGGGCCATGGTATGGATGGAGTAAAAAAAAACCCTAGAAGGTTTACTATATATTCTAGTTTTTCGGCTCCATATCTAAGGTGTATAAGGATTTATAGGACTTCTTTTCCTACTGTCACATATTGCCCATCATAGGTTAAATATTTAACTATCTAGAATGCTACTCTGTCAAAGGGTTTAGGCAAGTTATCCCTCTTAATTCCTTTGATGATTTTCTTTGTATTATAAATATATTGGGGTTCAGCTTCCCCTTCTTTCAATAGGGTTTCAGCCAGGTCTTTCAATGTTCCTTTGATAGGGTTTGGGACATGCATTATACGTATTCTAGACATCTCACTTATGATATTCATAGAAAAAGGAATGAAAACCTTCCTAACCTTTGTCCTTGTTTGCTTTAAATTAATAATAAATTCTCTTACCAGTTCATCATTATATTTGGAAAATTTCCTCAAAAACTCTAGCCATTCTGCCTATTGAAAGATATTTGCTAATTCCTCATCTGAAAGGAGTTGGGTATCATTGTCTGATTCTAACTTATTTTTGATTCCAATGATTCATTATTTTTTCTTTTTCTTTTTTTGAATCATTCACAAGTTAGCTGAAAATTGCTTCTTGTATCAGTAGAACTAATAATTATGGCTACAAAACTAGCAGATTTGGTTGCAAAATTACTGTACTTAGCTATGGAACTAGTGGATTCAGTTGATTAAATCATAAGAATGATTTTTTATGGTTATCCACTAACTCATTCCATCATTAATATCCTTCTCATGATTTTTCACATTTAACCATGATGTATCGTAGATGAATCATCATACTAATCTTTCTAAATCAAGTCTAATCATGCATGCAAACTTTCATTTAACCTTTAACAAGTTAAAAACATAATTACCATCCTTGATGATGTAATCCATTCATCATGCAGACACATCATCCCTAAAAAATGGTTAGAAAATAGTTAGAATTTAAAAAAGTTTTATTTTAAATTAGCCATTTATTTGAGAAGATCAACCGTCATCACTGATTTTCAATTGATCTCTAATTTTTTTTGGGAAGAGAACACCATTTACTAGTTTTCATTCTCTTCCATTTATTCTAGATATTTTCATCTAGTTATTTGATCATTTTTGAAGAATTGGGTTCTTTCATATGATCAAATTCTTTGTTTGCTTCAATCTACTTCAAGAATTCATCCTTAGTAGGAGGCTTCTTATAAAGGTTTAGCCTGTGTCCATTGACCAAGAGTATTCTTATGCTACCATCAATGGGAATTAATTAGATATAACCATTGTCAGATATCTACTTGATCTGATAAGGTCCCAACCATCTAGTTCTTAATTTACCTTTGAATTTTTGGTACTTAGAATCAAACAACAATGCCCAATCTCCTACTTTGAATTATCTTTCTTTGATATGTGAATCATGCCATTGCTTCCTTTGACCTTGGATTATCTCTATCTGGTGAAGTGCTTCCATTCTGAATTCATCTAATTTATTGAGTTAAAGGATTTGTTCCTTTTGAGCTACATCCAATTCAATTCCCACCTTAGCTACTGTCCTCAATGTATGTAGTTCAAACTCAATAGGAAACAAGGGCTTTTTCCCATAGAGTAACTCATATTGTGAAAACCCTATTATGGTTTTCCAAGTTATATTGTAAGCCCAGATAACTTCAGGTAGTCTTTTTACCCAATCTCTTCTTTCAGCTTCAACTATTTTAGTGAGGATGTTTTCTTATTCTCTATTTGTTACTTCAACTTGTCCATTTGCTTGTGGGTGATAGGGCGATGACTTCCTATGATTGATATGATAATACATTGTGAAGGCCTAGATCATATTGGATATAAATTGTGGTCCCTGGTCTAAAACTAAGCTTTTTGGTGCTCTAAACTTTACCATAATTATATGCTAAAGGAAATCAACAACTACTTCCTTAGTGGCATTTGTTAAAGCCTGTACTTCTGCCTATTTTGTTACATAATCAATACACACAAGAATATGCTCTTTTCCTTGTGAAGGAGGATTAAAAGGTCCAACAAAATCCAATCCCCATATCTCAAATGGTTTAATCACTACTTGTGGTTGCAAAGGCATTTCATTGGTAATGGTTGGTTGTCCCATCCTTTGACAAGGTTCACACCACTTGATATATCTCTTCACATCTTTGTATAGAGATGACCAATAATAACCAGTGCCAAGTATCTTGTGAGTTTTTATTTTCATTGAATAGTTTGCTCCACTTGGTTCATCATGACATGCCTGGAGGATGTCAAAAAAATTATCTTCTCTTACACACCTACGTAAAACCAAATCAGGACCACATTTAAATAGCATTCCATTTAACCATTTAAACTGTGCACTGGTTTTGATTAATTTTTTAATTTGATTTTTAGTGAAAGGAGGAAACTTCTTGATTTCAAGATAATTTTCCATGTCAGCAAACCATGGTGTGTTAGCTGAAATAACAAACAATTGTTCATCTAGAAAGTTATCCTTGACTAGATCCTGCTCCCCTGTACTAGTCAATCTTGACAAGAAATCAACCACCACATAAGATTTGCCTAAATTGTCCACAATGGTAATATCAAATTGTTGTATAAATAATGACCATCTAATTATTCTACCTCCAACCACTAGTTTGTTCATTAAATATTTAACTGCTGAGTGATCTGTATGTACAAATGTTTTGTACCTTGTAATGTAATGTCTAAATTTATTGATTGCATAGATCACGGCTAGAAATTCCTTTTCAGTGGTAGTGTAATTTATTTCAATAGGAGTAAGATTTTTACTAAGATAGTAAATAGCATACATTCTTCCTTCATCTCTCTATCCCAAAACTACACCAATTAATGTATTTGAGGCATCAGTTTGGATGTGAAAAGGTTTCTCCCAATTAGGTCCTTGTAATATTGGGGCAGTTACTAATTTCTCTTTAATTTCTTCAAAATCATGTTGACACTGTTCATCCCAAATAAATTCACAGTCTTTGGTAAGCAATTTAAACATGGGGGCAACAATTTTACTAAAATCCTTCATAAAACGCCTATAGGATCCTACATGTCCTAAGAATGATTTGATATTTGTGGGAGTTTGAGGAGTAGGAAAGTCTAAAATAATCTTGATTTTGTTTTGGATAAATTGAATTCTTATTTTTGAAATATGGTGCCCTAGTACAATCCCTTCATCAAACATTTCTCATGACTAAGAGACAAGTGATGTTTTTCACATCTTGTTAATACTCTATCCAAAAATTTTAAGGTATCATCAAATGTATCTCCATTCATAATAAACTCATCCATGTATACCTCCACACAGTCATTTGTTAGGTCTACAAAAATTTCTAGTACAACTCTTTGAAAGGTTGCTGGTGCATTACATAGTCCAAATGGAAATACCCTGTAAGCAAAGGTACCCCATGGACAAGTAAATTTAGTTTTGTCCTGATCCTCAGTAGTAATTCTGATTTGATTGTATCCACTATCCAAGAAAGAAAAGTACTATTTACCTAAAAGTTTGTTTAAAACTTGATCTATGAATGGTAAGGGAAAATAATCTCTCAGGGTGGCTTTTTTCAATCCCTATAGTCAACACAAATTCTCCATTTTCCATTATTTTTAGGGACAATTACAAGAGGAGACACCCACTGGCTATCTGAGATAGGGTAGATAAAACCTACTTGTAATAGTTTTACAATTTCTTGTTTGACTATATCCCTTAAGGCTAGATTAATCCTTCTATGAGGTTGCCTAACTGGTCTAATATTTTTAGTATAAATGTGATGGGTGAAGATACTTGGATGAATTCCTTTCACATCTCTATAGTCCCAAGAAAATTCTTTAGTATGATTCTTCAGAACATCAAAGAGTTTGACTTCTTCATCATTCTTTAACCAGATATTAATAATCAATTTTTTTCTTAGTTGAATCTCAACATGTTTGGTTTTAGGATATGATGAATTGATTTGTTGAAAGGTTTCCATTAATGTGTTTAGTGGACAAGCATGTGGTAATAATATATGATATGTAGCAACATCTCTGAAATTTCCTAGAGGTAGAATGTTGGACAAAGGAAAATAGGAAGAGTTATGATACTTATCTTGTTATAGGTCAAACTCATCATTACTATTGTTTTCCAAAAATTCTTCACCATCTCTTGATATTTGTAAAGATGATGCTATATATCTTTTCTCTCCCCAAGAGAAATCATGTTCCTTTGGAGCGAAGTTATCTTCACTTGCAGAGAATTGGTGTGGTTTCAGAGCTAACTGTGATGGTTCTAGAGCTAACTGTGATGGTTTTGGAACTAACTGTGATGCTTTTGGAACTAAATGTGATGGTTCTAGAACTAACTATGATGGTTTTGAAATTAATCCTAACTACTCTAATGATGATTGATGTTCATTTAATGAAGGATTAATCATATCATCTATTTCCCATACATGTTCCTGCAATGTTATCATAGCCAAAGAAGATAGATTTTGCTCATTAATATCAAGATTATCAACCCATAATTTCACTTGATTATCAATAAAAGGTCATGCAAATGGATATAATGAAATTTTCTTAGAATTCTTACCATTTGAAATAGTCATATCACACCTGACTTGCAATCAATTAAGGCAACAACTGTAGCTAACCATGGTCACCCCAAAATAATGGGATAACCAAGTGTTTTACCTTTTAGCTATAATATAAGGAAGTCAATTGGATATTCCCATGATTCCACCATTACTGTCACATCTTCAATAACTCTTAGTTTTGCTACAGACTGATCTGCCATCTGTAATATGGTATTAGTAGGTTGTATGCCTATTAATGGTAATGTTTTCAAAGTGTCCACTGTCATTACGTTGACAGCTACACCCAAATCCATAAAAATGTTATGTATATCCTTATTCCCTATAAAAATAGAAGTAACAAGGCTTCCAATATCTCCATATTTAGGTAGTAAGAGTTTTCCTACTAATAAATCAACAAATTTCCCATCTACCTGAATAGTCCTGGGGTACTATTTCTTTCTTCTAGGTTTTTTAAAATATTACAATTTGATTAAATTTTTCAACTCTAGAATATCCTTAATTTCTTATAATAATGGTATTTCAATATTCAATCTTCTTAGTTCCTACACTAATTTAGATTCCTTAAGTTCTATGGTTTCTTTAAGTCTTTCTGGAAATGGAATCTCAGTAGAATTTTTTTATGGTTCCTTATCTTTTTCTTTGTCATCTTCCTTAGGTGTAACTATGATAGGGGTTTTAGTTTCTTCTATCATCTCAATGATTAAAATAGGTGGACTGCTAACTATTTTTCCATATCTAGTTTGAATGTTTTTATAATCCATTATATTTAAATCAACTAATTTTTCTACTTTTGTTTCGTATACAATAGTTATTTATTTGTTTCTTGGGTTTGCTACTGGTTGTGATTGCATTTGGGTTTAGAATATGATTTCAATCTATGGATTTTGTGCTGGAGGTCCCATTATGGCTTGTTGGTTCTGATTTAAATATGTTTTTCCTTACACATAATTACTACGGCTCCATCTAGGTTATGGCCAAGCATAAGGATTTCCATGACCAACCCAAGGTTGCTAATGTCCTTGAGTATTCTAAGATTGACTTGCCCAATCCTGAGGATGCCATGTGGGTTGAGGGTCCCAAGGTGGTTGTCCCCAACTTTGTGGTACTGTTTGAGCTGCCCATGGCATCATCCACGGATTAGGAGCTGGTCTTGGCATAAACTATCCTTGATTAGGTTGTCTTTGAACAAAATTTAATTCTTCTGTGGTGGATAATGTATTGGTTTGTTTGAGCTAATTTTTTATGAGTAGAAGAAGAAAACAAGAGTGAGTATCATGTTCTTTAGATTCACAGACAAGACATACTTCCATTTTATCCAAAGGACATTCCTTTAGTGCATGATTCTTCCTACATCTAAGACAATACATGGCTAATGGTTCAAGTTGGTCATTTTCTTTAGCTTGAAATCCATCCGTGGTGGAGGATAATTGAACTAATATATCTATTTTAAAGTTTTCCAATTCATCCATCAATTTGTTCATATTTGGATTTGAATTTTTAACCGGTTTCCCTTTTCTAGGTCCACCCCTTGTTCTTGAATAATTTCTATATATTTCTATGATTTCATCCATTCTTAATTGAGCAATGTTTCCTCCGTCAATTAAATCAAGGGTTTCTCTAGATTCATCATCTAGACCTTTGAGAAAAATGGTTTTATTTAAATATTTTTGAAGTACAAATCCACATCTTTTACTCACAAGGAGGAATCTGTCCAAATAATCTTCCATATTTTCATCTTCTTCTTGTTTGATTTTGAAAAATTCTTCCTCTAAAATAATCTTGATATTTGTCTAGGAAGACAATTTCCATTTTTCCCCAATTGGTAATAGAATTAGATGTTAATCCCATAAACCACCTCATTGCTGCATCCTTCAAGGTAGATGGAAACAACCTTAGTTTTTTATTATCTGTCTTATAATCATAAGTCTGACATAGTCCTTTAAACTCAAATAGAAATTGGTCAAGATCCTTAGATGACATTCCTCTAAATGTGGGAAAATGTGCAGGTGAAATGTTTTTCATAGTGGTTTCATCATCCTTGATATGAATGGGATAGGTAAAGGTTCTCTCAGGTTCTCTTCCAGCTTCTTGTTCCATCTCTCTGGTATTTTCTAATTCATTCTCCCAATCAATGTGGTATGTGGTCTATTTTGGGGATGGTGAAAAGTCAGGAGGGAGTTAACTACTCAATTGAGAATCCAAACTTTCCCTCAATGGATATTGAGAAATAATCCTCCTCTCTATAGTTTTACTTGGTTCTGGTGACTGATCCAAAAAGTCTAAAGATGGCAATTTTGCTTCTTGTCTTAAAGGAGATAATGGTGTCTCCATTTCTTGCTCAATGGAATTTCTTGTTTAAAATTTTTGGGGAGAAATCTTCCCTTGAAATCTTGTGGTCTAATCATAAATTAGGGAAAATTTATTTAATTACTAAATGAATGATTGTTGCTCTTGTTAACACCTAATTATAAAATTCTAACTAGTGTTCCCCGGCAATGGTGCTAAAAATGTTGGGTGTCGTTATCCCCTTCATTTAATCAACTTTTTATTGATGTCATATTTAACCAGGGCTGTGTCTAAAGATGTATACAATAAGAGGAATCATAATGATTTATTAATTGAATTGGGGTATTTGTATATTTTTTGTTTTGAGGGTTTTTAATGTCTTAAGGATTTCTTGGTTAAAACCTTATTAGAATCAAACTATGCAAATCTACTAGAAATAAACACACATTACAGAAATAAAATTGATTGCTAAAAATAAACACACATTGAAGAAATGAAATTGATTGTTGGAAACAAACACATGTTGCAAGAATGATATTGATTGTTGGAAACAAGCATACATTGTAGAAGTGAAAATTTAATCTAAAATGCCTACATGAACAAATTTACAACAAATCTTAATTTTAAAGAGTTGGAAATATTTATAAATTTAACAAAGTTGCCTATTTACTTTTGCTAATATAAATATAAATATTGACAAAAATGAAGATCCTGGTTCTTTGGAGTGGGCCCTTGCTCCGCCTAAAATAGGATTTGAACAATTCAATTTGCTTTCAAAACAAGAATAGCTATTTCATTAATAAAAATATTCTATATTAAAAATGTACTAAGCTATCCTTTATCTCTCTATGATTTTCTCTATCTTCTATCTTATTTCTCTATTTTCTATATTCTATATCTATATCAAGTTTGTATATATAGATGCTTTGATGGCTGTAACTTTTTCATAGATACAATGGAATTAAATTGTGCCAAGAATAGATGCTGAATCAAGATGTGGCTAGATGTCCAACTGTGTGATAATTGTCTTGATTCTGCTAGTTCAAAAAATTAGGCATATGTTCCTGATTTAATGGGATAATTGTTGTTTGACAAATCACCGGTCATTTGGAATAGATCCTCATTAGTTCCATATCTAGCTACAAAATTTATGGAACTTTTCTAAAGGAGTACCAGAGTTAAATATAGAGTTCCAGAGCTAAGTCCAAAAATGCAACAACTTGAAATAGTATGGTGGAGTTCCAAAACTAACGGTGATGGTTCCAAAATATATTCTACAAATTTTGAAACTAACTGTGATGGTTTCAGAATAGATTCTACAGGTTTTGGAACTAATCTGAATTGAGTCCAATGCTTCCAAAAACATGTAATCCACTTCATATTTGTTCTTTAGCCTGATGATGACCTATTTTATTACAAAACTAAAATTTTCCAACACACTTGTTAGGAATTACAAGTCTTTTAAAACATTAGAATCACAATCAACAAAAGATGGATAATCACATCCTAACTCATCTCAGATCAAAATAAAATTTATAAAATGCAATCAAACTTAATAAAAAGAAAGAGTAAGATGAGGTCATTTATTATATATTTATTGGGCATATCCTAGCCTCATCACCAGTCCACTGAAGAAGTAAATTATATTTAGAGACAACTTTATACCACAAAACCAGGCTCAAGGATAGTTTAATTTAAGAAATTTAGTTAATCTATGGATGGCACCATGGAATGTTTTAGTTCCTTCACCATTTTTGAGTCAATTCCAAATTCCATCAATTTAAAATCCATGGGCAGGACAAGATTGGATGCCAACACCCCCATGGATGGTGCCACATACACATCAACAATGGGTACCATAGCAACAATGGATGCCTCAACAATATCAACAATGGAATCAGTAGTGAAACCTACAGTCACAATATACCCAACCAAGAAGACCATTTCAACACCAAACTATTATGCCACCCCTAGTCATTTAGCAACAAGGACAAATCAATCAACCCTCAATTCTTGCACAACTAATAGCAAATCTCAAAAATAAACAACCAACACCTATTTATGTTAATGAATAGGAATATACAATTAGTGTTATATCTATTGAGTGTTCAAACATACATTTGAGATCAGGGAAAACTATACAAAAATCTCTATTTCTCATTTCTAAGATACCTAATAAAAATGAAAAGATAGAATCATCTCAATTAAACAATGGAAAGGATGAAATAAAAATAAGCCCTAAAGCAAACAAAGAAAAAACTACTATCCCAGTAGTTCTTTTTATATAAAGATTAAGATAAATTGGTATTAAACCAAAATCAAACTTGTTCTATAAGTTGCAAAAGATCACTATTGAGGTACCCCTTCTACAAGTTATTAGGGATATACCTAAATTAAATAAGATCATCAAAAACTTTTGTATCAAGACACCTAGGAGGAAAGTAAAATATCTTGGAACTATTCATGTTGATGGAAAAGTTGTTGATTTATTAGCAAGAAAACTATTAGTTTCAAAATATGCAAATCTAGGAAGCCTAGTGATCAAAGTTACAATTGGAGGTAAATAAATTCCTAACATCTTGGTAGATTTGGGAGTAGAAATCAATGATATGACAACTGATACTCTTCATGTATTATCTCTTGTGAGAATGCAACCTACAACTACCATTCTTCAAATAGTGGACTAGTCTGTAATAAAACCAGAAGAGATTATGGAAAATATTGAAGTACTAATAGAATCTTGGGAGTATTCAGTAGATTTCATGGTTTTACAACCCAAAACAAAGAATCTAGGATATCCCATAATCCCAGGTAGACCATGGTTGGATACTGTAGCAACATTGATTGATTGTAGGTCAGGAGACATGACCATTTCTAATGAGATAAAATCCAAATACATCTCTTTGTATCCTCCTGTAAAACCATCAACAAATTGCATACAAGAACTTTGGGTGGATGAATCAGACAACACATTAAATAAAATTTCCTCATTAGCTATGATCATAGTTAAAAAACACTTGAAAGAATTGAATGGAGACATATACCCAAAATCTATAGACCATGCCAGTCTAAAATCTATGAACTCTGCCAGTCCAAAAGCTACGGACTCTACCAGTCTAGAAACTATAGACTACCTTAGTTCAAGATTCTTGGGTCAAATAGAATTTTGAAATATCCACTTCTACTTATACTATTTCTTTACCATATGATCATGGATTGATTCAAGAAAGTGTGTGGATATTGGTAGAACAATAATAAACTCATTTTTAGATGCATTTCATTGTTCTTTAGCAAGACTGATTCCTCCTTGAAAAGAGTTTGTTGATAATGTAACTATGTTTCATAAGCTACTTCCTCATCCATGTCCTCTAAACTCATTGATTAGTGATTTTAAGCAAATAGAATCCAACTACCTAGGTACAAAACCAATCATAGTATTATCTGGAAAGATTTTGAACATCAATAGTTGGTTAATAAATGAAGAGGAAGATCAACTCTTTGAAGTAATGGAAAGACATACCAAGGATTTTGCTTGGGATTATACTAACATGAAGGGAATTCACCCTAACATATTCACTCATCACATTTACATATAATGTGTCAAACCAGATAGACAACCACAAAGAAGAATAAATCTAGCATTAAAGAAAATCATCAAAATAGAAATCCTAAAGTTGCTAGAAGCTGGGTTTATTTACCCCATCTCAGACAGCCAGTGGGTTTCACCTTTGGTAATTGTGCCCAAGGAAAATATAAAATTAAGGGTATGCATAGATTATAGAGAATTGAATAAAGAAACACTCATATATTATTTTCTTTTACCTTTGATTGATCAATTTCTTGACAACTTGGTAGGGAAGAGATTTTTTTCTTTTCTAGATGGGTTTAGTGGGTATAACCAAATAACGGTAGCAGCTAAAGATCAAGATAAAACCATGTTTACCTACCCTTGGGGAACTTTTTCTTATCGAGTACTTCCATTTGGACTTTGTAATGCTCGAGCAACCTTCTAAAGAGCAGTTCTAGTAATATTCTGTGACCTTACAAATTATTGTGTTGAAGTATATATGGATGACTTCACCATTTATGGTGAAACTTATGAAGAGGCTCTTACCAATTTGGAAAGGGTATTGATTAGATGTGAGGAACACCAATTATCTTTGATCCATGAAAAATATTTATTAATGATGGATGAAGGAATAGTCCTAGGACACCATATTTCTACAAAAGGCATTCAAGTAGATTCAAATAAAGTCAAAATAATCTCCAATTTACCCATTCCACAAACACAAACTAAAATTAAGAGTTTTTTGGGACATGTTGGTTACTAAAAATGCTTCATAGATAAGTTTAGCCAAATAACCACCCCTATGTTTGCATTGCTTACAAAAGGCAGTACATTCAAATGGAGTGATAGTTGCCAGCAAACTTTTGAGACCATCAAAGCTAAACTTGTTACTGCTCTAGTATTGAGAGGACTAGATTAGACTACGTCATTCCATATATACATAGATGCTTCCAATATAGTACTAGGAGTAGTCCTTGGATAAAAGGATGAAGAGGGAAACAATTATGTTATATATTATATTAGCAAAAACATGACACCTATTGAGAGAAATCACATCACAAATGAGAGAAAATTCCTAGCTTTAATCTATGCAATTTACAAATTTAGACACTACATAATAGGCTATAAGGTATTAGATATATTACCAACAAACCAATTGTGGGAGTAGGATTACTAGATGGTTGTTTCTCTTACAAGAATTTGATGTTACTATTATAGAAAAACTAGGGAAGTCTAATGTGGTGGTTGATTTCTTGTCAAGAATAAACACTACAGGTGAAGAAGAACTAGTGGAAGATGACTTTCTAGACGAATAACTATTTGCTATTTCACCAAAATCTTTGTGGTTTGCTGATATAGCCAATTACCTCACCACAAGGAAGTTTCCTCTGCACTTTTCAAAAAAAGAAAAGAAACGTTTAAACAAAGAAAGCTTTTCTTTCAAATGGATTAATGGAATGTTATTTAAACTTGGACCTTGTTGGAATATTGTCATTGATGTCAAATGAACCATTGCCATAAGTGAACAGAAATGTCGACGGAAGTGAATGGAATTGTTGCCAAAATTTAACAAAAATGTCGACAGAAGTGAACGGAATTGTTGACGAAAATGTCAATAGAAGTGAACGGAATTGTCAATAGAAATGTTGACAGAATTGTCAACCTTGGCCAACCTATTGGGAGGAGGTGTGACCGTTTGAAAGGACCTTTTCACTTGAAGAGTCATGACCTTAATTTTTGGCTTTCCATGGGTTATAAATAAGTCCATAACAAATGGCAAAAGAGTAGATTTGAAAGTAGAAGATATATAAAAGAAGAGAAGAATTTTTAAAGGCAAATTTTTGTGAGAATATTGAAAAGAAAAAATCAGCAAGTATAAGGAAGAGTATAGCAGTGAAAACACTCAAGTGTAGATCGAATTTAAAGGAGATAAAGCAAGTGCTCTATCATCTATTGTTTTGATAACAAATTTGAGATAGAAGAATGATTTTTTTTGAGAAGGTTGGTGCCTTCGTTTTGAAGAGATTGGTGTCTCTTGCTGAGTTGGTGCTCAGTGAAAGGGGTTGGTGCTCATGTAGGTTGGTGCCTACAAAATTGTTTTTGGGGTTGGTGCTCCAGTAGGTTGGTTCCTACAAATATTTATATTAAGAGAATTTCTCCATGGTTTTCTCCTGAAAGGGTTTCCACATAAATTTGTGTCTATTTGCATTGTGTGGTTTTGCATTGTATTCTTTGATTGCTCTAAATATATTAATTAAGGAGTAATTTGAGGTTTTGAATTTAAGATTAATAGTTGAAAGTCAAAAAATATCTTATACTGATTCACCCCCCTCTCAGTATAAGCTTGTGATTAATAATTGGTATCAGAGCTAGTTCCTTCAGTGTTAGCACAACTGCTAGAAGGTAGATCTTGAAAAGCACATATGGCAGGATCTCATGTGCTAGATGGTTTCTCCACCAACAAGGCTCCTTTGTTCGATGGAATGAATTACGCATTTTGGAGCATAAGAATGAAGACTTACTTGATGGCCCTAGGTTTTGATATTTGGCAAGCAGTGGTAATAAGATACACAACACCACAAATTGTACCAACAAATGCCACTGAAAAAAAGGCTAGTGAGAACAATGAAAAAGCTATAAATGCAATCTTATGTGGTCTTTCAAAAAATGAGTTTGTTAAGGTTATGCATTGTGAATCTACAAAAGAGATTTGGGATAAACTCAACATTATTTATGAAGGTGATAGTAAGGTAAAAAAATCAAAACTCCAAACCCATCAGAGGCAGTTTGAAACTTTAAAAATGAAGAATGATGAAAACATTATTGGTTATCTTCTTTGTGTCAATGAGATTGTTAATGTCATTCGAGGACTCGGAGAGAAAATTGAAGAATCTGTGATCGTTTAGAAAGTCCTGAGATCCCCACCATTGAGATTTGATGTGAAGGTCTCTGCCATTAATGAAATGAAGGATTTAGACATGATGAAAATGGATGAGATCCATGGAATTATTATGACCTATGAAATGAGAACTAAATATGAGAGACAGTCAAAGAAGGAAGCATCATTCAAGGTCTCAAAGAAAGAGAAGATCAAAGAACCAGAATCAAGTGAAAATTCAAGTAGTGAAGAAGATGAAAATGAAGCTCTATTCATTCGGAAGTTAAGGAAAGGATCATTCAAATATAAAGGAAAGTTACCATTTAAATTCTTTAATTGTGGTAAAATTGATCATTTTGCAGCCAAATGTCCAAATAAAGGAAATAGCGATGATGAGAGAAACAAATCAAAGTACAAAAAGGGATTCAAGCCGAGCAAAGACAAGCAAAGATTTGAGAAACAAAAGAAAAGCCTATACTTGAAGAGGTATAGCAGCTCATTCAAAGAAAATAAAGAAAGTGATGTTGAGAGTGATAATGAAGAGATTCTGTTCATGGCTATAGAAGAAAATGCCACCACTAGCAAAGATAATTTAGAGGAAGACGAAGACATAGAAGAAGAAGGTGAAGTGAACCTTGAAGAAGAACTTATTTGTGCGTTGGAAGAAATAAAGGCATTTAAGAAGAAGAATAAGAAACTAAAGTTACAACTCTAAAAATATGAAGAAGAGAATCGAGACTTCAAAATGAAGACATCATAAGTCTTTGAGGAATCAAACAAGGTAATTGCTGATCTAAAAGTCCAAATTGAAGAAGCAAAGAAAATTGAAGAAGATCTAATGGATCAACTAAAAAAAAGGGAGAAGATTGTGAAAGGTATGAATTTGAAATAGATGTTTTAAAAAGGGATCTAGAAAAGGCGAATTCTAAAATAACAAGTGAATTGAAATCTGAGAAAAGCACTCAAGTTTTGAATAAGATTCTAGAGAGTCAAAGATCACCATCTAACAAGTCAGGCATTGGGTATGAGAAAGAAAAATAGAAAGCTAAGAGCTATGTTGAAAATTTTAAGGAACCAATGAAAAAGGAGACCAAGAAGGAAGAGGCCAAGAACACAAAAACCAAATCTATCAACAAAGAAAGCAAAGGAGAACAAAACTTTAGAAGACCATTTGCTCCAAGATATACAAATAAAACTAGGTTTGGTAATTATTTTGATGGATATTGTTATTATTGCAATCATTTTGGTCATAAGAAATTATATTTTAGAAAGAGAGCCAATGATATTGAAGTCAGGAGCAGAAACAAAGGAACCTATGGAGCTTCGAATAGAAACTATAATTCATTTGCTCCCTTATCAAACTTTGATGATGCTATAGTTTGTTACAAGTGCAAAAACTATGGACATATATCATGCTATTGTAGAAGTGTTTTTAAATCTATAAGACAAGATCAAAAGTTCAAAGCTCTAGTGATAAAGAAAAGAGAACCATCAAAGATATGGAAGAAGAAGTAAGAAGAATCCATGATTGTTCAGACAGCATTCCATGCTAGAGATGAAGGACAACAATGGTTCATTGATAGTGGATGTTTGAGACACATGACTGGAGATAAAAGCATATTCATCTCGTTAAAAAAGGTCAATGAAGGCACAGTGAAGTTTAGAGACAACACTATGCCAGAATAATAGGAAAAGGTATACTTAGTCTCGATAATGGAAAAAACAAAATAGAAAATGTGTTATATGTGGAAGGGTTAAAGCATAATCTTCTAAGTGTTAGCCAAATGTGTGATCAAGGACACACACTCAAGTTCTTTTCTAAAGGTTATGAGATCAGAAAAAGAGACACAGGAGAACTAATTGCAGATGCTCATAGAACCACAAACAACCTATACATGCTTGGAGAAATTAGAGGAGAGAAATTTTGTCTAAGTCAAGTTGAAGAAAGTTGGCTATGGCATAGAAGGTTAGGGCACATAAATTTTGATAATATTGTGAAAATTAGCAACAAATAGGCTATGTGAGATATGCCAAGGATAATAAAACCTTCAAGCACTCTATGCAAGCAATGCCAACACAGGAAGCAAACCAGAACAAGGTTCAGAACAAAGGAATATTCGACCACCAAACCATTAGAGCTGATTCATACAGATCTTTGTGGTCCTACCAGAACTAAAATCATGCAAGGTGAGAGCTAATTTATGTTGCTCATTGATGATTATACTAGAATGACATGGGTAGCCTTTCTAAAATAAAAATTAGAAGCATTTGAAAAGTTTAAAGCTTTCAAGGCATTAGCAAAAAATGAAAAAGAGCTAAAAATAAAATGTCTAAGGTCAAATCAAGGAGGTGAGTTTATTTCAAATGAATTCATTGAGTTTTGTGAAGATCATGAAATTAAGAGACAATACTCAGCTACAAGGACTCTACAACAAAATGGAGTGGTGGAAAGGAAAAATTGAACCATTCAAGAGATGGCTAGAACTATGTTGAATGAATCTAAGCTATCAGATAGATTGTAGAGAGAAACAATTAATACAGTAGTATATATCTTGAATAGAGGGAAAATCAGAGTTAATAATGACAAAACTCTTTACGAATTGTGGAAAGGAAGACCAGCTTCGGCCAAACATTTCAAAGTGTTTGGAAGTAAATGTTTTATCAACAGGAATGAAGAAAACTTGGGAAAATTTGATTCAAGAGCTGACGAAGGAATTTTTCTTGGTTACTCCATCAAAAGCAAAGCCTATAGATGTTATAACAAAAGGCTACAAACTATCATAGAAAGTGCTAGTGTTAGAATAGATGAGATCATGAATCAAAAGGCAAAAGAAACTTTAGAAGAGCCTCTAGAAATACCCAATCTTGTAGAAGAAGGGGAGGAAGAAAATGTAGAAAAATTGAGTGAATCTGAAAGGCAGGACACCAAAGCACCATCTCCTTTTGTTCAAAAGAATCATGTTGAAAGTTAGATCATTGGAAACATTGATGCTGGGGTGTAAACCAAAAGAAGAATTGTAAGTATCCCTGAGCATGTAAATTTTTCTTTGTTATCCAAGGTAGAGCCTAAGAATTTTTCTGAAGCTAGTCATGATAAACATTGGGTAAAAGCAATGGAAGAAGAATTAGATAACATTGAGAAGAATGAGACTTGGGAACTTGTGCCCAGGCCAATGGATCAGAATGTAATTGGCACTAAATGGGTTTTTTGAAACAAATTGAATGAAAATGGCCAAGTCACTTGAAACGAAGCAAGGTTGGTATGTAAGGGGTATGCTTAAGTAGAAGGTGTAGATTTTGAATAGACTTTTGCTCTTGTTGCTAGATTAGAAGCAATTTGAATATTTCTTGCATTTTTAGTATTCAAAAATTTCAAAGTTTATCAAATGGATGTTAAATCAGCATTTCTAAACGGCAATCTAGAAGAGGAAGTTTACATAGAACAGCCAAAAGGATTTCTCTTATCAAAAAACTAGGATTATGTGTGTAAGTTGAAGAAGGATTTATAAAGATTAAAACAAGCTCCTAGAGCATGGTATGCTAGGCTTGATAAATACCTACAAGACCAAGGATTCAAGAGAGGATATGCTGATAGTTATCTTTACATTAAAACTAAAGGAGATCACCAGTTAATTGTTGTAGTGTATGTAGATGATATAATCTTTAGAGGAGACAATAAAGAAATGCCTAAGATATTTGTTAAAGATATGCAAAAGGAATTTGAGATGTCCATGTTAGGTGAGTTGTCATTTTTCCTTGGTTTACAAATCTCTCAATCTAACAAAGGAATATTCATATCCCAAAGCAAGTATGTGAAGGAGATGTTGAAGAAATTCCATATGAAGGAGTGTGCCCCTATTAGCACACCTATGGCTACAGGTATGAAGTTGAGCAAAGATGATGAATCTCTGAATACTAATCAAACTCCTTACAGAACAATGATTGGGATTTTACTATATGTGACGGCATCTAGGCCAGATATCATGCAAGTAGTAGGTATGGTTGCACGATTTCAAGCAGCTCTAAAAGAAACACATGTGCAAGCCGTGAAATGTATATTTAAATATTTAAAGAGAACCTTGGATTATTGGTTGTGGTACCCAAGAGGTAAAGACTTCACATTGGTAGCGTACACAGATTTAGATTGGGCAGGTTGTGTAGATGATAGAAAAAGTACAAGTGGAAGAGCATTCTTTCTTAGAGATAGCCTAGTATCTTGGTTGAGTAAGAAGCAGAATTTTGTATCTCTATCCATAGCAGAAGTAGAGTACATAGCGGTAGTGATATGTTGTACACAAGTTCTATGGATGAAACAAACCTTGAAGGATATCAAAGTAGAGTATAATCATTCAATCTCCATATTCTGCGATAATACTAGTGTAATAAGTATTTCAAAGAATCCAATTATGCATTCCAAAACTAAACATATCCCTATACAGTATCATTACTTAAGAGAATAGGTGGAAAAACAACAAGTAACATTGGAATATGTTTCCACATCTGAATAGATGGTAGATATCTTCACTAAGCCACTTATAAAGGAAACATTTGAGTACCTACGACAAAAGTTGGGAGTAATTTCTTTTGCATCTTGCCACTGAAGGGAAGCATCAGCTAAGGGGGAGCTAAGTACTAGCTCTTGGATATACCCTTTGCCATTGATGTCAAAGGGGGAGAAGTACAGAAAGAGGATTTCACAAAAAGGGGGAGCTACAGTGAAAAAAAAGGGATTCAAATAGAAGAGACAATGCAGCAAGGGGGAGCAATTTTTAGTATGTGGTTGCCATCAATGTCAAAGGGGGAGATTGTTGGAATATTGTCATTGATGTCAAATGAACTATTATCGTAAGTGAACAAAAATGTTGATAGAAGTGAATGGAATTGTTGATGGAAGTGAATAGAATTGTTTCTAGAATTTAATGAAAATGTCGATGGAAGTGAATGAAATTGTTGACAAAAATGTCGACGGAAGTGAACGAAATTCTCGATGGAAATGTTGACAGAATTGTCAACCTTGGCCAACCTATTGGGAAGAGGTGTGACCGTTTGAAAGGACCTTTTCACTTGAATATTCATGACCTTAATTTGTGGCTTTCCATGGGTTATAAATAAGTCCATAACGAATGGCAAAAGAGTAGATTCAAAAGTAGAGGATATATAAAAGAAGAGAAAAAATTTTAAAGGCAAATTTTTGTGAGAATATTGAAAAGAAAAAATCAGCAAGTATAAAGAAGAGTATAGCAGCAAAAACACTCAAGTGTAGATTGAATCTAAAGGAGATAAAGCAAGTGTTCTATCATCTATTATTTTGACAAAAAATTTGAGATAGAAGAGTGATTTTTTTCTGAGAAGGTTGGTGCCTTCATTTTGAAGAGATTGGTGTCTCTTGCTGAGTTGGTGCTTAGTGAAAGGGGTCAGTGCTCCTATAGGTTGGTTCCTACAAAATTGTTTTTGGGGTTCGTGCTCCAGTAGGTTGGTGTGTACGAATATTTATATTAAGATAATTTCTCCATGGTTTTCTCTCGAAAGGGTTTCCATGCAAATCTGTGTCTATTTGCATTGTGTGGTTTTGCATTGTATTCTTTGATTACTTTGAATATATTAATTGCAGAGTAATTTGAGGTTTTGAATTTAATATTAATAGTTGAAAGTCAAAACAAATCTTATACTGATTCACCTTATGTTTCGTAGGTGTGTGATAAATGATGAAGTGTATGATATCATTAGAGGTTATCATGAAGAACCAATAGGAAGTCATTACTCAGCTTAAAGAACCGTACATAAAATATTGGGAGTAGGATACTATTGGCATCACCTTCATCAGCAAGTAAAAATATATGTCAGACATTGTGATGCTTGTTAGAGAATTGTATAGCCTACTCTTTCAACATAGATGCCTTTGCACCCTCATCCTCCATTTATTTTAGAACCATTTAAGAAATGGGGTATTTATTTTATAGGTCTAGTGGATCCTCCTTTTAGAGGAAGAGAATATCTCCTAGTATGTACAGACTATGTGACCAAGTGGGCAGAAGTGGAAGCATTAACTCATGTAAGAGAAGAGATGGTAGCTCATTTATTATATTTCAAAATCATGCAAAGATTTGGTGCTGCAAGAGAGATAGTCTCAGATCAAGGACCATAGTTCATGTCAAACATGATAAATCACTTCATGTAAGTGTATCAAACTCAGCATAGAAAAACATCTCTATACCATTCGTAGGCTAATGGGCAAGTTAAAGTCACCAACAGAGAACTAGAAACCATTTTAACAAAGGTTGTTAATTCTAACAGAATTGATTGGGAAGATAAGGTACCAGAAGCTATTTGGGCCTATAATACTACTTGGAAAACAACAACTAGATTTTCACCTTATGAATTAGTTTATGGTAAGAAGCCTTTATTCTCTATTGAATTTAAATTACAAACTCTAAAAATAGCTATTGAAGTAGGAATTGAATTAGAAGAAATATAGAAAGAAAGAATCCTACAGCTTAGTCAACTTGATGAAATGAGGATGGAAGCACTAACAAAAATTGAATTGGTAAAATATCAAAGAAAAGTTTGGCATGATTCACAAATCAAGCACCAAAAGTTTCAGAAAGGAGATTGGGCACTATTGTTTGATTCCAAATTTCAATAATTCAAAGGAAAACTAAAAACAAGGTGGTTGGGACCTTATCAAATTGAGGAGGTGTATGAAAATGGTTCTATTAAGCTAATACCCATTGATGGTAGTGGAAGAGCTCTGTTAGTCAATAGACATATATTGAAGCTCTATCTTAAACCTCTCAATAAAGAAAAAATTATTCAAAAGGTCAAGGATCAAGTAGATATTCTAGAGAGCTTTGCTTCTTCCAGTGAACATTCTCCTTGATAATATTGTAGTCCAAAAAAAAATCATCAATAGTGAAAATATTTTTAGGGATGATATTGACAATGCATGCCTAGAAAACTGGCTTGTTGGTTGGCTATGCATTACAAAAAGGGATTTGGATAAAAAAATAGTAATGGCTAGCTAAAGGGGAAAAAAAAGGAAAAAAATTATAATAAAATCTCATCATGACACTATGGTTGGTCATCTCCATGGAATAAACTAATCCATGCAAACTTATTTGTGCAAGACACATGACGAGCAAAGGATAACGCATAAGGTTAAAATAAGTAATACATATGTTTTATTTATCTATGTTTAGTTAACTAATTATCTTTGATTTAATTATGACTTATTCTATAGAGATGACCCAAATTTGAATCTTCCAAAATGAAATGACATGACACATGCCATAATGAAAAAATAAGCATGTAACGGAGCTCCCAAAGGTGTATGGATAAGTGTGTAGCTTTGATATAATTAATTGAGTCATCAAGTATCATAATGATGGGATGTCATAAAAAGGATGAATTAATGAATCACTGTCACCATTAATGTGACACATCATCATTTCACATAACTTGTATTAATGAAACAAAATGGTTGGCACACTCCATAGAAATGTGTGGTGCCTAACTATATCAAATCATCATATCAAACTACAAACTCATGTAGTTGTGGCATTTCATGTGAACCATTTCATTTCTATAGACTTCAATATAATCTGGTCTACAAATCCTCCACAATTGTCACCTAAAAATCCTTAGTGACTATTACCTACCAATCTTGACAAAAGACTGGTCTACACCTAAATCAGATTTAAAAGAATAGATTTGATTATAAATATGCATAGAAATGGGACAAAAGACAATATTAGAGCTTAAGGATCTAGCAAAGTTTCATAAAGACAAAGCTTTTGTGGCAGCGTTTAGAGCCAATGGCTAGCTAGAATTTATTGAAAAGTTTTAGGGTTTTAATGAAACAATGGTAAGTGAATTCATCACTAATCTCACCCTTGAATTTTCAATTGTGAAAGGCATTGTTATTCTTGTTACAACTCAAGTTATAAGCCTAATTATATAAGTTCCAGAAGAAGGAATGAGAGTTAGAGGTAAAATTTTATTTAGTGATTTAATTAGTTAGTTTAATGGTAATGAGAAGACTGGGACTTCATGTCTATTAGATTCCAAGGGAAAATCAAAAGGGATTAATAGAAATTCACTTCCTGAACCTTGTAAATCTATTACCAAGTGGGTACTCAAGTATACGATTTGTGAAGGGCAACATAGTCTTTTGGGGGGAGGTGCCATGAAAATATTAATACATCTTAAGCATGGGATACAAAACCCTCAGTACAAAATTAATCTCCCATCCTTCTTATATGGTGATCTCAATTTATGTCTACAACCCCTAATTCTTCTCTTAGGCATCATGGTCTTATTCATCTCATTATCTAACATCACTTCCTTCAGTAAGGACAAGAGGTCTAGGAGGAATTTTAGAATAGTATAACACAAAAAATTCTAGATTTACGTACACAAGAAACCCCAAATTCACCATAGGAATTCTCATCTCCACTTGCTACATCAGCTAAGAAAACAATACTAAGGAAGAAATCACAGATTATAGTCCAAATAGAAAATCCTTCTTCTTTTTTAATAAGAATCACAAGGTCTCAAATCCCTAAAGTTTCAAGGTCTCCACAAGAACCTCATGAATTTATAGTACAACCAATTCCCTTGTTAGGAAGAAGAAAATTGAGATGAAAGGTTTCTACAGAACTTGAGAAGACCAAGGGATTGATGGTTGAAAAGGAAAGCCAACCAAGTGTAACTCAAAGAGTGACCAAAAGAAAGAGGCTCATTCTGATAGATGAAGATGAACAAGAAGATACAAACATTCTAAAAAGTCTTAAAATGGTATCTCATTTCCCCATACATCAAAATATCCCTACACCTATAGATATTGAAGAAGTTCCTTCTGAAAGGAACTCTCCAATAATAATGGAGGAGCCAATTCCAAAGGAAGAGCCACACACAACAGAGGAATCAAGTATGGTAGAACAACCATTTATTCTAGTTGAAATAGTAATGGATAAAGGTAAAATTGTATGTACCAATGAGAAAGGTGAATCATCTAATCTAAATGATCCTATTTTGAAGTTAAATTTTTAGATTTCTCAAGCTCAATCTCTTGAACAATAACAAATAGCTAACATTGCTAACTTGATTAGTCAATTGTAAAACAAGGATCATCTCCACTCATTATTGGTGAAAAAATTAGATATAGCATCTGTTGACCATGCAATAGAAGTTCACAGTTTGGATGAAATAATAAAGGAACATGAAAGTGAACAAATATATCTTTGGATATATATAGAAAGTCTAAAGAAGGAAAATAGGAGATTGCAATGTTTGATAAGCTCTTCCAAAGCCCCTGATATTGCACTTCCTCCTCCTAAGGTATTTGTTGACCACGATTGTCAAACAAGTGATCCAAGTATTCCTCCCTTACAAATACAACATCAAATTGAAGAAGAATATTTTGTACATAAATAGAAAAACAAAGATGCAACTTCTTCAAATAAATGCTTGGAAAATGAAAAGAAAGAATTAGAAACTAAAGTCCAATATTTAGAATAAAATTTATAGGATGCATTAAAATTAGGGGAAACTCTTTTGGCATGTAGGAATCCTTCTCCTGCATACAATTTGTTTTTATTTGAACAATTTTATATATGGCAGGTTTTGTGTATTCTTGTCATCTTTCTTACAAAATTTTGCAGCTAACAACATTTTTGGAAATTTTCTATATTGTTGAACTTGATCAACAAGATTTGCTTTGTGAATTTTATTTGCATGATTTGATTATAGGAGACCATGATCACAATAGATATTTGATAAAACTTCATGTGGAATAATTTTAACTGAGGGCATTACATTCTACATTCAAATATCAAATAGTATGAAAAATCAGATTTGAGGACTATACAAATCATGCTAAGACTACAAGATTGTGTGTCCGACTAGCCTTTTATATTCCCAGATTGATCAAATAGAATTTTAACTGTCTTATTAAGTGGTGAGGTTAAAACAATTATTTAAAGGCTTTATGTGATCGTGATGTTTCTTTTGATTTGTTTTCAAGACAAAGTTTTGATTTAGTAGTCATTGCAAGTGTAAATAGATGGAACCAACTTTTAGTGTCTCTTAAAAGATGAGAGGTCATGTCCCCAAATAACTTAAGTTGGAATATGAGGAGAGTGTCCTCAATTTTATAAATCTTAATAGAGGTAATAAACTTTGGAGGAGAGAAAAAATGGATTGGCATGAGATATAGACCCCCTTTTTTTATCATACCTATTCTAGGATGGCGAAATTAGGCTCCACAATCAAAGGAGAAATTCAATATATGGAAGCAAATGATTCAATAACATCAAGGATTTACAAGCAATTCAGACAAACATATAATATATGAATTTGATGAATATGATCTAAGTTAGAGTGTGAAAAGTAAAAGCCAAAGCTATGAATGCTAATAAATGTTTACAATGGGACTTTCAAAACGTAAAGCTTGGGGGAGATGATGAGCTCAGATTATGGATCATTATTGACATGTTATTTCCCTCAATTCATCTCTCTAAGGATATTATCTTATGCAAATCTTAGATTGTTAGATAGCTATTACATGGAAAATAGATATATGTCTTGTTTATATTGAACTAAAGACTAAGCCTTACTTTGTCATTAATGTCTAATACATAACATGTTTTAGTGATTTTTGTTGTGAATAATGCTAAAAAAAAAAGACACAAGCAATGTAAAGTGAATGTGCAATTTTGATATTCATCCAACAAAACTATGGAATCCGTAGGCTTGGTTCTACAAACTCTGCAGGCTTGGTTCTACAGACTCTACAAGTTCATTCCTACTGACTCTGCAAGGTCAATTCTAAGAATTCTATAAGGATAAAGCTACAAATGGGGAAGCTAGTAGCTAGATAGGATAAGTGAGAATCATTCTAGCTAGAATTAAATAAAGAAAATAACCACCTGCTATTTTGTAGGATTTGCTTTTGATAAAGTTGCAAATATATTTGATCTTAAGACTATTATAGGATAGGATATCCATTTTATTGTAATAGTTGGATCTCTTGGAAATCTTATCTCCTATCTTTGGATGAGTGGATCAATCAATGAATCCTATTCCTTTGCATCCTATTTTAAGTTGATTATATTAATATAAAAATGTAAGATTTTCATATTATACACACACACACACACACATATATATATATATATATGTATATATATATATATATATATATATATATATATGTATATATATATATGTGTGTGTGTGTGTGTGTGTGTGTATATATGTACATATATATGTATGTATATGTGTGTGTAATCTATCTGAAACCTGTAATATGCTTGTACAAATATTGTCCTCTATTATCTGCTATCATCTTGTGTGTGTGTGTGTGTGTGTGTGTGTGTGTGTGTGTGTGTGTGTGTGTGTGTGTGTATACATACATATATATATATATATATATATATATATATATATATATATATATATATATGCATGTATGTATGTATGTATGTACACACACACACACACACACACACACAAGATGATAGCAGATAATAGAGGACAATATTTGTACAAGCATATTACAGGTTTCAGATAGATTGTAATCATTTCAATTTTATGAATTAATACTTCAATTTCCAGCACTGATTAATCTTTATTCCTGAGTCTGAGAGGAGCAAGGGCCTACTCTCCTTGGAACCAGGAACTATGTATGTTATTTATGTTATGTTTTACTAATTCATTATTATAATTAATTAGAATCTTGTCACTCATAAAAAATCAAAATAAATTCATAGTTTAAAAAAACATTTTCTTATTTCAAAGTTATTTCCTTCTAAGTAATGTGTGTTTTCCTTTACATCAAATATGTGAAACAAATTTCCTTTTGTTAGTGAAGAAGTGTGATTTTACTTTCCATGTAACCGTAAATAGGAGTGTAATATTTTAATTTCAGCAAAAGAGTGGATTGATTTAATTTCTTCATTTTCATCAAAAGAGTGAATCACGTAGTTTAGGACACATTTCTTTCTCTAGTCAAAGTTAGAATAAGACAATCAAACACCCTCAAAAGTAGCCTTATAGATCTACCATCCCATACCTTACTATAGATAGCTTTAGAAACCATCCCTGATTGATAAGACATCAATTGAATATTTATTAAATGAGGAGTTAAACAACACTTGTCACTTTGGAAGTACTAATACTTTGTGATGTAGCTTGTGGAGATGGATGTGTATGAGTTGGTTTTGAACCTTGATATTTCTGATTCTCCTACACCTTAGGAGTTGATTTAGACCCAACCACCATTAGAGATGATGTAGGAGTAAAAATAGGTCCTTTATTATCCCCTTGATTCTCTTTAACAACCCTCTTCTTAGATCTTGTGTTTTAGGATACACTAGCATTCACATTACATGAATTTCCAAAATGATTGATGGCACAATACTCTCCCTCCAAATGATTTATAAGATTAGAATCAAATTGTGTTTATCCATTTTCCATTCCACTTTGAATTATATTTTTCATTTCATTATGTATTTCATTTTGTATTGGTACCTCAAAAGTGGAAACTTGAGGTGTTTAATTACCTTGCATTTTCATGGCTTGATTATGCATTTTCTTGGCATATGCAACTTGGTTTTGATTTTGGTCATAGGAAGGATAACATGGTTGTTATTGAAAAAAATTATTTTGAGTGGGAACAAGAGATTTATAAGATGATTGGGCATTAGGATTGTAACTTTGGTAAGGTCTAGCTTGAGTGATTTGACCTTGTCCTTGAGCATTACCTTGAAAAAGAGGCCTATGTATTTGCCCAAACTGATTATAGAACTAGTATGGCCTATAACTTTGAGATTTTTGTCTTTTAATGGAAACCAATTCATTAGTAACACTTTAGAGAAAACTCTTAACTTCATAGATCTCATTGGTAGGTGCAATGGTAGACTTTTCTTGACTAGGCAAAGGAGCCAAGGCACTTAATGCAACTTGACTAGGAGGTTGCAAATCAGGGAACAATGGCATTGGTGGTCTAAGAGAAATCTTCCCTAGTTGAACAAGATAATTCTCAGCATTGATAGCTATATCATAGGTAATAGGTAGTGTATTCCTAACCATGGATTGAATCATCATGGATGCATCACTATTCAATGCAGAGTTTTAAATCTAGTGTTAAAATATTAAATAAAATCTTAAGAAACTCTCTTTATAGTAGTAAATTGCTTACCTAGTGATATATAATCACTCTTTTCTCCAAAACTCTTAGACAATAGATCTCCTAGTTCATCCCATGAAGCAATGGATTTTTTAGGTAGAGTCCCATACCAATATAAAGCTTTCCCTTTAAAAGACAATGATGATAACCTAATGGATAGATTTTCTTGAGTAATATTATGGATGTTGTATAAGTTTTCCATTTTCCTAATATTATTAATGGGAGTAGTAGGACCTTATCCACTAAAATATGGAACACTCTTAAGGGTTGTTCTAGGAATTTGGTCATATTGAGCAAGATTCAAAGGAGATGATCCAGTAAAAGATACAAAAGAAAAAGGCCTAGCCATATTAGAATGTATTGTATGTGTATTAGGGACTTATCCAAGTATAAACATAGACTTATTAAACACTAACTCCCTTGAATAAGGATGAGTGTTCACAAATTTGAATCTCTTGACAAAATAAAAAGGCAATTGCATAAACTCAAAAGGTATACCTTTAGCAATAAACCTAGTGTTCAATTTTGGCCTAGAAATTAAGGATTGATTAACAACCAAAGAGTTGAAAATTTTAGTGGAGTCAATAGGTATTGATTTTAGACATTCTTGTATCTACAACTTTGCCAAGACCAACACTAATATTGAAAAATCCTCTAAGATGTAGAGTCCCACCAGGCATGCCAAAAACTATTATCACTTAGATTTTCATCCCATGAGGAGATGCCTAGATCTCCTCATTTAAGTGGCATAATGTAAACATCTCTCTTGCTATGGGTAATAATTTGGTGAGATGAATCTTTAGAAGGGCTAGTTTCCTTGATGCACTCTTTGAAACACTCTCCTATTTATCAACTTGGTATGAAAAGGTTAAGAAGACAAACTGAAAAAACTAAAAGGTGATGCACCAATATTTAATTTCCTCTGAATGAATGAAAGTATACTACTCAGATCAAACCAAACCTTTCTTCACACAAAACTCACAACATAAGACAAATTATTACATAAATGTTTCATAAGTTAGGTTTAAAAGGTATCTTGATACTTAGGAGGATAATAAATCATTATTTGGGAGAATATATCCATGAGACACTTATACACTTGAAAGATACTACAAAATACTTGTAATAATTACTCTTCTACACACTTGGTGAACAATCAAGGATAACATGCTAGAAAAGATCATCTTCTACTAGGCAAGACCTACAATATGGAAACAAAACTCAACTTTACAACATGTAAGTAGGTAAATTCACTTTTTTCATTTATTCAATAGATATTCAAGTACAAAATTATCCAAGTTTTCACCATCAACCAATAGAGGTTGCTCAAAAGAGCCAAATAGGTCAATATTTATAGCATTTACAAGAAGGGCAAGACAAGGGAAGTCCAAAGGTCACTTGGACACCTATAAAGATAATAAAAGAGGTTAAATTTTCATGAGAAATATATGTTAAAACAAACCATGCAATTTTATGAAATCCAAGTGGGTATACAAGTCATGAAACTTATAAAAAAAAAATGGCACGAAACTCCTCATTCTAGCTTAGAAACTTGCCTTCATGATTTGGACCTATTTGAACATCCCAAAAGTAACTATAGACATGTATTATTATTGGTATTATATGTAAGGATTTCATACATACCTCTCCATGCATTGGTTGTATTCCTATTCCTCTATAAACTCCTGGAAGGAAGCCATCACTATCTATAGTCTTAAAAACTCCTTTTCCTATCACCCCTCACACTTGGCCTCAAAATTAGCATTATTTTTCCATTTAAATATGTGGGATAAAGTGGATAACACTTTTAAATACCCTCCATGTCTTTATACTCCTTATGTGCACCTTAAAAGGACATCCACTTAAGGTTTTCACACTTCTCACCCTTATGTTCACTATGCTAGTTTAGACTGGTTGAGATGAGAGCTCTTGTTTAGGAACGTGGGAGTTTTATATTTGAATAAGATAAATATATGGATTTATTAAAATTACATATATTCCTCCCAAACTTTATTACATCTTAATACCTCTTCTAACACCTAAAAATCACATAAAATGGTCAAAAAACCCTATTTTCCCCCTATACATACAATTCTATATAGTTCAAAAGTATGTGAGGGAGCCTGAGTGAGTCCCTTACAAGTTTAAATATATTTCATCATCAAATAATGTCATATGGATATCTCTCCAATATTTTTTTCTCCATCAGGTTTTGATTGAGGGTTTAACAGGGTTTTAGGTAGTTTTTAGACTTAAGCATTGTTCGTAAATTTATAACATTAAAATTTATGAAAAATGAAAAAAAAAATTGATGTTAATGGACCCTAATAACCCCTAAAAACTTCTTTGTTTCCCATTAAAATTTTTAGAGGAGATATGAAAACTTGAAGACACCCCATCAAGCTTGTTTCCACATTTTCTACATGTTTGAACTCTCTCTAAGCCAAAAGTAGATTTATTATAGGTTAGTATACATAATAAAAGTTTATAAATGTATAATTACATCTCCATAACAATTCCCAATCAAATAAATATCCCACCAAGAGTTATAAATGAAGATGGACCCCCAATTGGCTCTAGGTCTCTTCAAGGCCTAATGGGCCTAACATGCACCCAGCTAACTTTGGCTACTTTGATTTATATTTCATGGTTGGTATGATGTATTATGATTTTTAACATCTCATTAAAACTTAAAAATCCCTTACATAAACTCCCAAGAACTTTTTTTCACCTTTTCCTTTCATTCACCAACTATGCCTAAAAGAAACTTGTTTAGTTGGACTGTGTGCAAGGGGATTC
This sequence comes from Torreya grandis, assembly GCA_037957365.1. Classification (NCBI taxonomy): domain Eukaryota; kingdom Viridiplantae; phylum Streptophyta; class Pinopsida; order Cupressales; family Taxaceae; genus Torreya; species Torreya grandis. Next base: position 683,113 of record JARHVA010007167.1, read on the forward strand.
TAGTCATTTTGAGAGATTTAGGTCTGAAATAGTTATAAATATCACATATTTTCATTTAATATACCTCAAAAAATTCTTATAAATTTTCTCCAAAACTTCCATCTAGTTCTTTATCCCTTTTTGACCTCATTAGCTTATTTTTCTAAAACCTGATTTTCCTAGAGTAGCTGACCTTTGAGACAAAATAGTGAGTTATAAACATATTTTCCAAGGAAAAGTGAATATTTTTGGATTTTTTTAATTTAATAATTATAATTTAAAAAAAATATATCTTTATTCTTTTATTTAGGTGCCTAACCAACTCAAAATACCCAAAAAAACTCTAAAAAGCCTATTTTCTTACATTTTTCTCAAATCCTCTTAAGATTGACCTATCCAATCTAAAACAATGCTCCTAGGATCATAAAACATGTTATTCATCCTAAAAAAATTATCATGAATATTTTAATTCACCCAAATCACTTATCTTCTATAGATTCTTCATTTTTACCTATTGAGCAAAGAGTTGTAGGACCAATGTATGGACTAATAACTTGGTTAGGAGGAAGAGTAAATGACCAAGTTGGAAGATTCAAGGAGATAAGGCTAAAAAATTATTTATCCCTATGCTAGTTCATCTCTTACCTTCATCTCATGCTAAAGATTGCACATGACTGTTGTAGGTGCATACAAGGGTTTAAGAGGCCTTTGTAGGTTTGTATCATCATGATTAGAGATTATGAGGTCCATAAATATCCAAATGGATATTATAATATTTTATTTCATCAGTAATAATTTCTATTTAACCCCTCACATGCACTTTGAGCCTCAAAATTGAGTCCCTTCCTACCTCACTAAGAAGCCCTACTTTTTTACCCCGCCTGTAAGTTAATTTGCTTTTTGAGACTTTGGTTATGATATACTAAGAATTACCTTGAATAAATTGAGTTAAAAATATATGTTTTTGAACCTTAAATCAAATTTTAAATCCTTTAAACACCCCTTGGGCATTAATTTAGGGTCACAATCCTATACTCTAATGTAGGTGTCTATTTCCCATTAGGAGGACACATGTAGGTGTCTATGAGGACTGTAATACCACTTTCCAATATCATGATAATGATATTAATGTATATTTTAGATTTTTTCAAATTGAGGGATAATTATAACTATAATAAAATTATTTTCTTGATTATTTTGAACTACAATTGTCACCCACACTTCAAAATCTGGAGATAAGATAACATGTTTTCAATGTCTTTGAGGGCCACTTAGAGGCTTTCAACTCCCACCTTGCACTAACCTTATGAAATATATTAGTGTTATAGTTATTATATATTATAAATTTCAAAAACTTAAACTCTTTATATTCTTTTAAACCCTTATAAAACATGTCATAAGGGGTCCATAAGAAACCCTTGGAATTTTATTTTGACATTTTTCCCCAAAATTCAGTCTGCTCAGCCAACCTGTCTTACTCCTTTTTCCATTTTAAAAAATTATAAAATTTTGTCATGGATAATTCTCATGATATTATTTTAAAAGTACCCTATAATTTTATAAATTCCCTATTTCAAGGCCTCCACAATTTTGAGGTACCACCTATAGGTGGTCATCAGTACACATAAGCAACAAATGTAGAACTTTGGGCAATAGGAGATATGGGTAGGTTTATAGTCACTCTCATGTTTCCAAAAAATGTATAAATGTACACTTATAAATATTATAAGGTTGAAACCTATGTCAATCTTTCTCCCTGTTATCATGACATCAACAAAGGGTCTTGTAGGTGCATATAGGCTATATGCAGGCACATTGTCTAGATGGAGCAGAAAATGGATGAATGAGTCTTAATATAACTAAAAACCATTATAAACCTTCAAATACATGATTGAAACCAAGGGTATCTTTAAACCATTTCCAAAACATCTTTTTAAATGTGAAAATCACTTTCATATATATGGAATAGAGTGATCAGAGGCATCTCATGACTATTTGACATGGTGAATGAGCATGTGATCAAACTTTTAGTTTCATAAACATCTCAATGAACTATTTTCAACTCTTGATGGCTTGGAAAAATAATAGACCCTGATTACCATTCCACAAATGAGTTGAACAAGCTCAAACATGTGATTTCAAGTGAAGTTAGGCATGGAGTTGATTGTGAGAGATGGCAAGACTGTAAGCTACTCAAAACAAGATATTATGAAACAAAAACATGTTTGGTGGTAGTTATATGACCCTGAGAACTGTGGAACATCATTTCCCAACTACATGAGACCTCTACAAGAAACCAACATTCTACAAACAGGAAAAACTTTGACTAAGACTGCACATGGTGGTACTTACCTTTTTACATGGACTAACTTGATCATCAAAACACCATGGAACATGAAAATAAGTATGGAGATCATATGATAAGATATAAAACATCCTCTAGAGTCAACATCACCAACTAGTTTGTATAGATTTGACTAAAATCAAGCAAAACATATAGGATGCATGGAAAAACTAGCATAAAAGTATAGTCAATTTCATGAAGATGGTTCATAAATAAAAATTAATCAATCCTTGAATTATTTATATGGAAATTAATATATATGAGTTTAATATAACCTCCCAAAATCATTTAACTTGAAACCTCTTCAGTTGTCCATAATAAGCAAAAACTTGAAGGTCACTTCTACATGTCTAAGAAAACAAAGAAGTAGAATATTTTTGGATTTAAAATGGAATTTAAAAAGAAAACATAAAATTGAGATGAGTGTTATGAAGTTGAAAATTCCTTCCATGATCTTCTTCCATGTGGCACACTTTCCCATGGGATGTACAAGTGCTAAATGCTCCCTTTTTTAGTTATTTCTTGAATTTTAATTAGACAGCCTATAATATTCTGACGTAACTAATATCCCTAAAATTTAAACTAACTTATTTTACATTTTAAAGACAAAAAATGACACATGTCCACCTTGGGAACTATGCCACTTGCATTTATGACCCTTAGAAGCCCACTAAAAGACTCAAAATGATAGATAAACCTATTAGACCATGACTAAAGCTAAAAATGCATTAGATAACTTCAAATTAAATATAATATATCCTATGACAAATATTTATACCCCTAAACATATAAAAAACCAAGTTTTTTTACCTACAGGGGTCCAAGTTTGACCTAAAGTCAAACTTGGTTAATAATTACACTAGGTGTGCTATTTAAACAAATAAACTAATAAAAAAAATTCAAAAAGAAAATAATATTTTTTTGATTTTCTTGTTTTAATGAAAACCAAAGAACTAGAATGATAAAACAATAATAATGAGGCCCAAAGAGTGTCCCGTCAAGCATACTAGAATGTTTGAGTAGATTTTCATTTATTCCTTTTATAAAATTGACTAGTAAAAACTCAATAGAAATGTAGGGTTTAAAGTGTACCTATGATATATAAGGTTTCCCATCATTGATCCAAAATTGTGGGATTTTATTTTTGGCTAGGAAGGAATACCTACACACATGAGGAAACTTGGAGAAAATTTGGTTAATAGGATAGAATAGTGGGTTGCCTAGTGTTAGATCAATCCTAAGAAGTAATGAACTTCCTAAAAAAGATGTCAACCCACTCATTTAAGTAATTAAGTGGATAATAATGATAAAATAAATTACAAAACACATATTGTATACACATAATATTTTCAAACTTTTATCAAATACTAACACTTTACATCTTGCAAGAATTAGTTAAAACTCAATCTCTCTGAGTGCGCACTCTACGGGGTGCACCAAGAAAGGGGTGGATAGACATTTGGTGCTTCAAAATATTTGTGTCCCTTATTTACATATTATTACCAATCCAACTAGTTTTTAAAACCATTCCCTAAGCTAATTATCCTCCATTTCACAATCATCTAGTCTTTTCCTCTTTCTATCCTCCTTTCCTTTCCTTAATTCCCTTTTAGATTGTTAGATGTACTAGGTCAACCATGGCTGACCCTATAAAATTTAGGGTATTTTTCACTTTTTGGGTTTGTTAACCTTTTGGTCAACCTAGCTTAGACCTAATGAATTATTCCCAAAATCATATAGGGTTGACAATGGCTAACCTTGTACAACTAACATTTTCAGGAGGATTTAGGGCAAGATCCACCTATAAATACAAGATCATTTCATCATTATTTCATATATTCAATTAAGAGTTATTATTTTCTCACACTTATTCACAATATACTCTTCCACAATTCTACTGGAGGAGTCTTAGCTTAGGGTTTCTACATGGAGAATCTAGTCTTGTGGATAAGTCTTAGATTCTTTAGCCTTTTTTATTTATCCTTACAAACCATAAAAACCTCTTGAGAATCCCCTTTATCTGAGGGAGATATTGAGTCTTGATGGGTTCACATCCAGGTAAGTATATTCTAACTTTGTTCTCCTCTCTTTAGTAGATAGAAGTAGCATAATTCTTGGCTCAAATTATATTACTCTTCATATTCCATGTATTAAATTATTACTCATACTTAGCTTAATTGAGATTCTCTTATACATGTTTTGATTTCTTTAATAACCCCTTTATTATGCCACATTCTTTAGTGTACACTAGATCAAATTTACTTTCTTGTTTATTAGCATAGGTGAAATATTAAACTTAGGACTCTTTTAGGGTTATTGCATGATTATTTTAGACTGTAGAATTTGGAACCCTACCTTACATGGTGTATTGTGACAAGTGATCCCCTAATCAGGTTTAGTAGATCCCCATACTGGTCATGCTTCTGCTTAACAAATATATTCCCAATCAGAATTATAGGTATCCTCTATCTTCTGTGAGCCAAGATTGATTTATAAACATGATGCATTTATGATTGCATACATTATAGTGAACCCAACATGAAACTAACCCTTGAAATATTTATTTCACTTTCTTTCATTATTTTTATCATATATTTGTCATATTGGATCGACTCTATCAACCCAATTCTAATCTCTATGTATAAGTTTGTAGGAATAGGCAAATGGATTGACTCAGATGACCTAGTATAATTTTCTAGACTTCCATATCATATTACTATGTTGACTTAATAGACCCTGTACACTTTCAATAATCTAGAAAATATACTAGGTCAAACCTATTTAACCTTGTACATTTTCAAGCTTTTGCAACAAGTCCCTGTATAGCTTGATTGACCTAGTCAACCCAGTTAGCAAGTTTTACCAATATTCTTCAATATCTTTTATCAAATATATTCAATATTTGCATCTCTAATCCACCAAGGTTCCTTTCTATCTCTCTTTATATTTCTTTTACTATCTTTCCTTTCACAATTTGTAGTCTTCAAAATTGCCCCTACACAGTCAACTAGATCAACCCTGTCAACCCAATTTTGTGTTGTGTGTTGTCTGGAATAACTAGGTTGACCCTAGCCAACCCTATTCAGTTTCAAACCTTGATTTTTAACTACCTATTTGACCTTTTCAACTCCATTATGTATTTTTTGCATACAGTGTTGACACTATACCTTATTTTAATTTGGAATTAATCTCTGTATGTTAGTAATTAGTTCACTCCTCTCTTTTGTTATTGTTTTCATGCTTATAATAGTTCACATAGTCTATTTAGGGGCTTTTTAATTAAATTTTTAGTATCACTATTTATATTTTATGCACACATGACCCAATCACATAATCTAAACAAACACATTAACATTTGTCTACCCAAGGCCAACCTACTTGGATTTCATCACCAAGGGGAAAGTCGACTTGATACTTTGGTCAAGTATAAAGTGTGGTTATTGGTATATTTTGTCTAAACACCCAACACCCTTATCACTATGATGTGTAAAGTGAGGGGGTAGGCCCCAATACCAAGCTTGTATCATTGCCACTATAGTTCTTTTTAGCCCAAACTACTTGAAACCATCCTTAGATTGTTATCTAGTTCCTTGATTTACAACCAACTTCCCATCACATTTAAAACCATTTATTAAAAATCTAATAAAACTTCTTAGGTTGACCAATTAGTTAAATCTTTAATTTTCAAGTTGATTTCTTGATTTTTTCTCAATTATGTGTGCTAAAAACTTACATTAGTCAGTGTTAGTGTAAGTTTTTATATTGTATGCTTCAATTAGATTGGATAACATTGATCTAATTGACTATTTGTTTCCCTTTATCTCTTAATTTCCTATATCAGCTATAAAAATTGTCTTGTTTTATTTCATAACTTTTTATCATCCTTTTCTTTTTCCCTATCTATTGTAATAGGTCAACCCAGTTGACCCTATAACTTTTTCAACCCCTGTCTACTATACTAGATCGACCCAAAACCTTGTATAATTTACATACCCTTTTACCTCTTTTTCCAATCTCTTTGCACCATTATATATTTACCCAATTGATCCTATATAGTTTTTAGGCCCTATTTTCTATGTTAGGTCAAACCATTGGACATGTACTATTTTTGTGTCAATCTAGTTCCCTATCTTTCTAATTTTGCATTTTGTTCATATCTCTTCAGTCAGAATGAAGTCTCCTATTAGAATCTTCTTAGATATATTGAATCCATCTAGATACTATATGGGATGTTCATTTATCCCTCTCTTTTCCTCTTAAAAGCACCATCACACTTTGGGCACCTATTCTCCTCCTTCATCCATGACCTATAACATGCTGCAAATAACACCTCAAGATGAAGTTGATGGATCTTATCCCTTATCAAGAAAATTCTCATCTTCAAAATCTTCAAAATAATGTGGGAGTGATTGATACAATTTTACTTAACAATCCCACTAGTAATCCTCTCCCTAATACCAATTTGGGGAGTGTTCCTACAAATACCAACCCACCTCTCGATAAAACCCAAATTTTAATCCAAGTTATCTAAGAAATTAACATTATGAAAAATTATAACACCCATAAAATGATGCAACTTAAGAAACATCTAATCGATGTAGCTAATCAACCTCCAACTATACATCCTCTAGCTAATCCCAATTTCATTCCTACACCTCTTCGGGATGCTTCAGGAAATGTTATTCCTCAACCCATAATTAATAACAAGATGCTTCAAAATATTAAAAATGAGCCTTTATCCCCCTTTATTATATCCATTGATATTGGTAACATATCTCAAACTAACAAATATCATGGGACTAAAGACCCTAATTCATTTTTCAAAGCCTTTGGTAACCTTTACAAACAGTGGATCCAAACTAATACCTTTGCCTCAACTAAAATCTTAGTAAAAAATGTTACTAGTGATGTATTAGAATGGTATAATAAACATACCAAACATTCTATCTATAAAATTAATGATTTGGTTAATCTTTTAGTTAAAGAGTTTTAACATAATGATCTTCCCAAAAATTGTTTTAGCCACTTCATCAATGCTAAACAATCTCCAACTGAATCAACTCACGAATTTATCAAAAGATGGAAATCTCTAGCTCATAAATCTGACCATAACATGACTAATGATAACTTATTCAAACTCTTTATCACCATTTTAACTCCCACTCTCCAATATAAGGTTTGAACCTTTGCTCCCCAAACACTTAATGAAGCTCTTGATCAAGCTAAATGTCAGGACTTTCTCATGAAGCAATTCAAACATAATCCTAAAATTATTAAGTTATATTTATAGACATATAATTATATCACTAGTACTACTATAAAAACTAAACAAGGAGTTACCAAAACTGATGTTCCTTCACCTTCTCATACACCTCTTTTGGTTCAGCAAATGAAACATTTTTTACAGCCCTCAAAGTCTTTCATTTATCCCAATGCTCCTCCTAAGTGGTATAAACCTAATCTATTTTGTTGGTTCCATGTTGACATTGGGCATTCTCATGAATCTAATAGAGGGCTCAATAAAAAATTTATCTATTATGTGTTTGGTGATTCATTCAATTATGATGATATGATTAATCTTCATCATCAAGAGTACACTACTGCCTTTCAAAAATGACAAACTTTCAAATATTCTAATTCAAATAACCAAAAATCGTCTTCAAATAATCAATCAACTTATAATGATTTTTGTGCCATTGATCTTGATTACAACCAATACTTTAACAATTATCAATATTTCAACACTACTAAAGTCAATTATCATCACAAAGTGACTCACAAAGATCTTATTATCAAGCCTAAAAAGACATCTTATAGAAGAATAATTGCTAAAAGATACTACCACCACTAATCCTGACTCGAAAGCACCTAAAGAATAACTTCCTCCTTCCAATCCTCCAACCGCATCTATTCCTTCAGATTCTAATTTACCTTCTAAACCTCATGTTGGTTCTTTTAAATCTCTTTGGAACTTTCTTGAAGAACTTAACTCTATGCCTTGAAAGATTCCACTTATGGAGTTGGTTTGCACTTCACCCTATCATCATAAATTCCTTATGCAACAACTACAAGAAATTGAATATCCTTCCTCCATATATGAAGAACTACCTTCTATTGAATCTCAACCTACCAACATCAATACCTTTGAAACTACGTGTCCTTGCAAGCCCTTTATTGGATTCCTTGAAGAAGACATGATCAATGATGAAATTTTTTTTTGTGCAAATGATCTACCATTATTTGTCAAAGTATCCATTAATACCACTCTTATTTGAAAATTTCTAGTTGTTGAAGGTTTTGTTATTAATTTCACATTACTTATGGCTTATACAATAACTTAGTTATAACAAGGATCATCTTAAACAAACTCATCTTACCTATCATGGTTTTGATAAGACAAATAAAAAGCCACTTGGTTATATTTGGCTTCCATTAACCATCAAAACTAAGACTATTATAACTAATCTTATCATCCTTGATCTTCCTCTATCTTATAATATACTCTTTGGTCATCCATGGACTCATCAAATGAGGGACATTTCTTCTTCCGGTAATCAATGTATTAAATTTTTGCATAATGGAAAATTATATAAGCATGATGTTGATCCTAACCCTTGGAGTATTCAGCTACCTAATCCAAAATCATAATATCATGTTACTATGATTCCTAAGATCAATAATGCTCCTTTAATTGAGTTCATAAACATGAATCCTAATTTACAAGTTACTCTTGTAGATTCTGATGATGATTATCCCAATGAATTGCAACATATTTGCAATACCACCAAATTACTTCCTTATATTTCATAATGGCTTCCTCTTCTCTCACTAAGAGACCTTACTATTCCTCTCATGGATGAGTTTACCAATTTTCCCCCTCCATGCAATGCTTTGGAGAATTATCTACTAGAAGATGCCTTCACTTAAAATGATTTTAGATTGGCTAAATTATTTCAAGACCTTATCATCATATCACATTTTACATTCAATAATATTGGGATTTCATCCTCTAAAACTCCCCTAGATTCTCAAGCATGTACGATTTCTCCAACATATGAAGATAACTATATCATAGCCCAAGCTCAATCTAGAGACTTGGATGTCTAGCATTATCAAAAAATCTTAGCCCAAATTCATGATGTTCATACCATTTTTTTGGATCATACCTTAGATCTCGAGGCTCATGTTCCTCGTGCCAATCTTCTTCTTATCAATACTCCTTCAGTGGTAGAACAAATTATGCCTTCTAAATATCTAGAAGTTTACACATCTCCTTTACCAACTATGGATCCAACCATTACATCAAATATTTCTCCCATCATTAAATATACTATCACACCAATCTCTTTTAATCCATCTACTTCTTTTACTCCTAAAATTACATTGGATACCAAGGACAGTGATGTTTGTTAGATACATTTTGAGTATGATCAAAATAACAATCAAATTTTAGATCTTAAAGTAGATGTTGAGTATTATGGTCTTCTTCATACCTTGCATAGTGATGAGGCTATCTTTGAGTTACTTTATTCCTGAGAACCTCAACTTCCTTGGAAACATCATAAACTTGGAAATTGTAAGACTAAAACTTCTTTAACAACTTTATTACTAGCACTGATCCTAAAATAAATCCAATTTTTGCCTTACCTAATACACCATACCATTTTCAAGACAAAAATGCCATGATTATTCAAGAAACCACCATATTTAATATGGTATTCCATCTTTTCCTTGACCTATAATATTTTTTTCAGAACTCTCACCTACTAAACATGATAATTTCAGCTTATTCTTTGACAAATATCATGAAACTTTTGCCTAATCCTATGAAGACATGCCTAGTATTTAACCTAACATTTTAGTGCATAAAATCATTACTTATCTTGATTCCAAGCCTGTGTGAAAAAAATAAAGAAAATTTCCACCTAAAATTTTAACTTTATGTCATAAGGAAATCATCAAATTACTAGATGCTAAATTTATCAAACTAGTGGATTATTCTGAATGGGTTTCCAACATTGTTCCCATTCAAAATAAATTCACTATGGTCATTTGCATTTATATTTTTACCTTAATCTCAATATTTCTTGTCCCAAGGACAAATTCCCCTTACCTTTAATAGATGTCATTGTTGATTCCCATGACTAGTTACAAAATGTTCTCTTATGGATGGCTTCTTGGGATACAATCAGATTCATATCACTCTTAAGGACCAACATAAGACTAATTTCACCATAGAATGGGGAACCTATTGCTATTTAATTATTCCCTTCAACCTCAAAAATGATGGAACCACTTACCAATGAGCAATGACTCACATCTTTCATGATCTCATTCATAAAATTGTTGAAACCTATGTGGATAATGTTATTGCTAAATACAAACATCATAAGAATCATATTTTTGATCTTGATATCATCTTTGACTATCTCCTTAAATATAAAGTTAGACTTAATCCTTAAAATCTATCTTTGGAGTGACAACTAGAAAATTTTTAGGATTCATAGTCTCTGTTTATGGCATTGATGTTGATCTTTCTAAAAATAGTGCTATTATTGGCATGCCTATTCTTCATTATATTCTAGATATTCATACTTATTTAGGTAAACTTGGGGCAATCAGATAATTCATTTTATAAATGGCATATTGAATTCACTCTGTCAATTCCCTTCTCAAGAAAGGAACTAATTTAGAATGGATGAATCCATGCCAAAAAACCTTTGATAACATGAAAGATTCTTTACTTCACCCACCTAAACTTCATCCTCCTTCTAATGATAAACCTTTGATTATATATAATTATTCCACACCTATTTTAGTTGGGTTAATGCTTTCCCAACAAGATGATATGAGAAGAGAGCATTCTATCTACTACATTAGTTGAAGCCTCATCAACCATGAGAAATGTTATAACAAAATTGAGCATGATTGCCTCTCCATCTATTTTACAATTGAGAATATTCATCACTATATTATTTACCAAACTTCTTATGTTATTATTCATTTTGATCCCCTTCATCATTTCTTATCCAAAGCCTTTCTTCTTGGATATAGAATTGGCAAATGGATGATATTACTTATGGAATTTGATCTTTGCATCATCACTCAAAAGGATATTAAAAGGCAAGTCATATCTGATCAACTTACCATAGCTTCCATTCCAGCCACTTCTTCCCTTCAAGATGATCTTACAGATGACAATATCCTTTACATTGAAGGTCTTAATCAAGTTATCTCTCTCAAATATTACTTTCATATCTTTAACACTGATCTTGAAGCCAATCAACTTGATGAATATTTTAGTCCCTCTGGTACTATTAAACCAAAAGTAGTTATCAAAGAGCTCCCTAAAATTAATGTTGACTTGCATGAGGATACTTGTAACCTTCACTTTGACAATGCTAAATTCCTTCAAGGAGCTGGGCAAGTTGCATTGTCATAAGTCTTCTTGGCAAGATCATTCCTTTAGATTTTTGCTTCACCTTTGATGTCACCAATAATATGGTTGAATACGAAGCTCTTATCTTAGGCATGAGAGATGCTCTTGATTTAGACATTCAATACCTTCATTATTTAGATGATTCTCAACTTATTTGTCATCAAGTTAATAGTTATTATCAATGTAAAAGGGAAAACCTCATCACCTATCATCAAAACTTAACCACTCTTGCTAAGGATTTTATCTCTTACTATTGAGCCTATTCCAAGAGATCAAAATTCCATTGCTGATTCTCTTGCCTCTTCACCCTCACTCTTTCATCCTCACCAAGTTATTTTTTATTATGATTTTCTTATTCAAATAAGAAAATCACCATCTTCTAGTCAACCACTTGATTCACTTATCTATCACATCGAGTTTGTTACCATTTAAAAAAGCCCTTGGTATAAAGATATCATTCAATTCCTGGAACATCAAACTTACTCTCCTAATTTAGACTTTCATGAAAATACACACATTCATAAATAGTATTTCATGTTTTGGACATAACATCCATTACTATCAAAATGATAAAGGTACCTTGCTCTATTATGTTATGCAAGACAATGTCCCTCCTCTTCTTGAGAAAGAACATGGGGCATTTGTAGTGGTCACTATACCAGACATACTATAGCCCACAAATGTCTATATATGGGTTACTTTTGGTCTACTCTTAAAAATATGTAATTAAATATGCTAAAACATGTAATTTTTATTAGCTTCACAATGATCTGATCCATTCATCCCCAATGTAACTACAAACTATTAAATCTCCTTGGATATTTTCCCTTTGGGGATTTGATCTTGTTGGTAAACTTCCTCACTCTCATGATGGACATGTATTTATCATCACCACTACCAAATATTTTACCAAGTGGGTATAATCCATGCCCCTTGTCAATGTCACCAGTCTTATCATTTCCAAATTTATTCTTAATCAAATCATTTGTTGCTTTGGTGTTCCCCATACCATCATTTCAGACAATGGTGGTAACTTCAAATAAAAACATGTTAAACAACTTTGCAACAAATTCAAGATCAATCACAAAATTTCCACTCCTTATCATGCATAATGGTTTGGTCATGCTATGGACACTAATAAATTCTTAACAAAATTCTCCATAAGATCATTTTTAAAACCCACACGAATTGGCATCTTCATCTTTACCCTACACTTTGGGCCTATCAGACAAGCATACATATTGCACCTCCATTTTCTCTAGTTTATGGTCCTAAGTTAGTTATTCCTTTAAAAGTTGAGCTTCCCTCTATTTTTATATCCCTTCATGGTATTATTCCCAATGAATAATTATGTGAAGCTTTCTTTCGTTCCCTTGATCTTATAAATGAAGATCATCTTTCTGCCTTACAACATAACTACCAATACAAGGCTCATATTACCAAACAACATAAAAAAACATGTTAAATTCCACACTTTTAATGTTGGTGATCTTATCCTTAAATTAGACTACACTCATGATAAAGAAGTTAAATACAACCAAAAAAGGTGGGTCCCATATTTAGTTAAAGATATTTTTGGTCCAAACACCTACTACCTTCAAACTAATGAAGACCATGTTTTCAAAGAACCCACCAATGCTCAATTCCTTAAAAATTACTTTGCCTAAACATTTTATTCTTATCAAGCTTTCTATCTGCATCTATCTAACACTTTTTTCAAGTTACTTAAGTATAGATCTCTCCATCTGTAACAAGTTTATTCCTTACAAAAACCTTTAGTTCTCCCTTTTGGTATTTTAGTTTCTTGATGTACCATAGTCTTCTTTATCTTATTTCATTTTCTATTGTTTTTTGACCCCTTATGTTTTTATTTTGTGAGTTATAGTATAATACCATGGATAAGACCCAACATTTCTCACAAAACCACCATCTTTTACATATTTTTTCTCACACTTTTTGTTTACCCATGTTGTTTTGGCATCCTTGGGTTTTTATTTTGTGAGTTGCTTTGTAAGAATGTGGATAAGACCTAGAATCCCTCATAAAATTAACATCTATTTTCTTTATCTTTTCCTCATTTTACCTAGTTTTAGTGTAAGACTATGGATAGGACCTAACCCGCATAAAATTACCACCTTTTCATGTTCTTAATGCTTGTTCTCAACTTTAGCTTTTGCTTCTTTTCTAGATGAAATCTACACAATAATCTATGTTAGTATGTTTTCCTCCATTTTCCTCATTCTTATGATAAATAATCACACTTTACTATCATTGTATGTCTATTTTCCCTTTATCACATTTTTTGTGATTTGAATCAATTCAAATTGTACCATGTGTCGTTCCTCTTAATTTACCCTTTTTTCATCTCCACATTGGATAAAACAAGGTTGAAGTCAAGATAACACTTTTATTTCACCTATATTTATGAGACTCTTAGACCCCATGCTCTTTTAAGTTATCTCTCTTAGAAACCTTGTCCCGAGTATTCAAAATGAAAGTCATCTTTAGCACCCATGTTTGTTTTTTCAAATCCGTATGTAGGAAGAATCTAGAAAAGATATCAAAAAAGTTAAAAATGAAATCATTTGAAAACAAAAGTTAATGATATCTAAAAGGCAACATACAAATCTCAAAAGTTAAATTCAAACCAAAAGATGTGATACCAAGCACATCTCCTATATCCAGTCAATGCTCAAACTCCACAGTCAGCCTCACATATAGCCAAGGTCCTTTGGGGTATAGTAGGCCAATATATTAGAATAGGATAATTTAAAAAAAAATCTATGGTGTTACCTACTTTCTCATGCAATTACCCAATATTCATAATAGATCAATGGCTCTATAAAAGGTCTTGAAAAATGGAGAACACATCATGGGAAAGTAGGTCCATTTTACTTTTCATGCATATAGCCTTCATGGGATGATCTATATACTCTATTTGTTGATTTAAGACTTGTGTGGCTAAGAGAAGTTCTTCAAAGTCCTTAAGGTTGATAGTCCTCTTGTTTTAACAAACCTAATTTGAGTGTCTTGACTTTGATAAAGAGTTTTTCTACCTTAGTTTTTACTTCATTCTCCCCTCCACCCATTTCATTTCCCCCCTTGATAAATAAATTGTGATTCAAAATCTATTTTCTATTCTTCTTTAATTCCTTCTTATTCATCTCTTAAAAACATGCTAACACTACTTTGTTTCAGTTTTATCTATCCTTACAATGAAACATCATGCTTGAGCAACTATGGATTCATCTTTCTTTTACACCATGATTGTACATTTATACACTTAATTTATTTTCCTTATACCATTTATCATTATTTTACTATCTTGTTATTATGGACACTTTAGTTCATACCCTTTTTACATTATTGAGTGAGGTTGTCTTGTTACTTCTTACTCATCAATGTTGTTTTCCTTTTTTCTGCCCCTTTTTCCATTACTGAGTGAGATGTGGATTAACATTGGTCACTCATCAATGTTGTTAAACCCTTTTATTTAACTCTTTTTCCATTAATTTTTTTTTGTTTTACCATCCAATTTGACATGTATCCTTGGTTTTACTTGGTGAGTTTGCCTTTCTTAGCTAAGGATAACTTGTTTGACTTTTTTGATCTTTAGTAGCCTTGGATTTTTGGTTACCTGATTTAATCTTATTTTTTGACATGGTCACTTGGTCTAACATAACACCTTTCACTCCAACTTGCCAAATTTCCCAAGTACATCCCATCCTCATAGCACCAACTATCTTGGTTTTCTTGTGTTTGTTTTTGCTCTTTAATTTTGTATTCTTGGGTTTATCAAAAGTAGTCTCTGCACCCTACACAATCAAAATAAAAACATAGCAAAAAACCATCCCATGATAAAGGTAAGTCAAGGTAAGCATTACATTTACTTTTTAGTTGTTAACTTTTTAGTCATTTACTTTCTATTATTTTTACATTAAAATACTGAAACTATTTTTTAGCATCAACATTATGTGTTACTATGTTATTTTTCAAAGCAACATCCCCTATTACACCTTAGTGAAATGTGATGAGCTTCAAGTGGGGAATATGTATACACATAAAATTTTCAAACTTATATCCAATACTAATTCTCTACATCTTACAATAACTTATGGAGACTCAATCTCTTTGAGTGCACACCTTAAAGGGTACACTAGGAAAGGGGTGGGTAGACATTTGGTGCTTCATATGATTATTGTCCCTTATTGCCACTATATTACCAATATAACCAACTCTTAAAACCATTCCCTAATATATTTATCTTCCATTGCATACTCCTCTAATATTTTCCTATTTTTATCTTCCTTTTCTTGTCTTAATTCCATTTTAGACTGTTGATTGTACTGGGTTGACCATGGCTGACCCTATATAGTTTAGGGTATTTTTCACTTTTTGGTTTTGTTAGCCTTTTGGCTAACCTAGCTCAAACCTATTGAATTATTCCTAAAAACATATAGGGTCAACCATGGCTGACCCTATACTACTGATGTTTTTGGAAGGATTTAGAGTAAGATCTACCTATAAATACAAGATCATTATGTCATTATTTCATATATGCAAACATGAGTTATTATTCACTCACACTTCTTCACAATCTTCTCTTCCACCTATAGACACTATAAAACCACACATGATGGTTCTACATGTCAAAATACTTTTATTATTCTAGGGATCACCTAACCCTTCTCAACCCATTGACCAACCCATCAGACTTTGAGTCTAGTTAGCTACTTAATTAACTAAACTCATTAACTTACTAATGAACCCTTAACCCAACCTTTTTTAAACCTACCTTGACCTATTTTCCTTTAGACGCTTGACTATCAATGATTAGCTTGACCATTGATGGTTAGGTTGACCATCACTGGTCAGGTCTTCCTTGTTCTTACATAAACACCAATTATGCAAGATAACATGACATAATTAAATATATCCACCTTGTACGGTGCTAATGAACTCCCAAGCATCAAAATCAATAGTCTAACCCTCTAAGAAACCTTATATCCTCCATCTTTCTTTACCTATAAAGGAGTGGAGTAGGAGGTGAGATAACATCATTACAAGCATTCTTGCACATAGGTATTCAATCTTTCTATCTAATCTTCTTCCAAAAATTTAGTAATAGAAATAGAGATCTGAACCTCTACTAAAATTAATCTCAATGAAAACTATTTTTACTCTATCAAAATTACTCCAACCATCAACCATTTAATAAGAAATAGGTATATTTGTACTTCTATTTTGTTATTTCAATTTCTAACCTCTCTACCTGATCAAAACTTTATGTACCTACCCTACAACCTCTTATCTCTAATCAGACCCTTAACTAATAACTTGTCTAAATTACACCTCCTTTTTAGAGTACCTTCATAATTCCAAAGGCAACTATTGATGGTTAAAATAACCACCAATGACCACCCCTAATTGCTGATGGTTACCCAAATATTGATGGTTAGCATAATCACTGATGGTTTACCCAATTGTCAATGGTTATTGTGGCATAAAATAATAAGTTATTTTTGACCCCTTACCCCCAACCAAATCTAGCTCTCTATGTCCCTATTGTTCATACACCCTTGCCTAATTTTTAAAACTTGACCCCATCCATTTTAGTAATAATACTAATGTAATTTTGCTATATTTACTTTATTTTCCTTTCTAAGCATTATTTCCTTCTTGTATTTCATTTTAGTACTTTTTGTTGTTTGAATGCAAGTATCTTACTTTTATCTATTTAAACTTAATTTTTATCAATGAGTGGATTGACATCCTCCTAGAAAGCTCATGATTCATGGATCTAGCTCACACTAGGTACTACATCTAACTATCTTGATAATTACCCTTTTTGTTAGTGCTTTCTTATCTATAGGTTATTCCTTCCAAGCCAAAAAGGATCTTTCACATTTGTCTATATTATATGTGTATCAACAACTATGCATTTCTACCTCACCCTTATTAATAGTTTCTTATCTTCTTCTTATATTAATAAATGATTATATATTAAGATAAACATTTTGGCATTCCCATTGAGACCAAGCATCATCTAGGTTCCCTTGTTTCTTCCTTTATTCTATGCTCATCCAACAAAATCTAAAATTTCTTTTGGGCTTAAAATAAACCTTGCATACATTGATTTCTTGAATGTTTCTATTTCATCTACTTAACTTAAAATCAAAGTAATAAATCATAGTTTCACTCTTGTTATCACACATTTTAACAAATAACATAATAAATCAATGCATCAAAACAAAATTGAGACAAGGACCAACTAGGATTTCATCACCTAGAAGTAACCTTAACCTTTCTGAACAATCCCACTTGGAGGTCATTACCAAGGGGAGAACCAACTAAGCTCTCTGGTTGAGTATAAACTCTAAAATTTAGTATATCTTGGCTAAGCATCCAACACCCTTATCATTGTAGTGTGTGAAGTGAGGGGGTAAACTCCAATATCAAGCCACGTACTAAATTTCAATATAGATTTCTTTAGGGTATTTAACACCTAAAACCAACATTAGATTTCCTCTTTAGGATATGATCTACAAACCAAATTTCCTCTTCACACTTTCTAAGTCATAAGCCAAAATATATATAAAAATAATCCTAAGTTTCTAAATGCACTTTATTATATGTTTGATCACCTTGAGATCTTTTTCTTTTGCTTTCTTTGTGTTTTGAGTTGTGATCTTTTCATCATTTCTTTTCTATTTCTCACATGGTATATACTATAAAATAGTTGAGGAAGCAAAATAACCAAGAACAACCATCTTCCTCTTCCTCTTCTTCCATGGAGTATGCCTTCCTCTTCCTCTTCTTCCATGGAGTATGCTTCTGATGTTGAGATTTCTCCTCATCTTTCTTCCCCTTCTATCATGCCTTGGATAGTTATCGAGGGTGATGAAAATTTCACTACCTTCATTGATAACAACCCCATGGCCCTCCAACATTACCTCAATACCTTATCTCATCGCACCCCTATTGCTTTAGTTCCTCTTATGGATCCACCTTATGGTATGCCTCCCCATATTATGGTTCGTGCTATCTCTACCCAACCTATGATCACCCAAGCATCTTCTTCCACCAATATCCCATCCACTACCACCACCCAAACCCAATCCAACATCCCAACCAATAGCCAAACACCCCTACACCAACCAACACCTCCAACATAGGGGAAACCTCACCTCTTTCTACCCATACCTCATCCAACATGGGGTATCTTCTACCCTTATTTCCACCATTCCCCTTATCACTACCAACTTACTAATTTCCACCCCACTTAAAATTTTGGTGCTTTCCATACCTCCTACCCTTCCAATTATTAACATAAGAGTTACCACTCAACCAAATACCAACCCATACATACCTCCAAATTAACCCATATCAATCCCTCAACAAATACCCTTGACATCCTACCAATATGTTCCTAATCCACAAGGATACATAACACCTTATACCCAACCTTTTGTTTCCATTAACCCTTATGTGGCACCATCCAAACCTCTAATGACCACACACCAATATGGGGTATCTTCTCAACATTCTACAACTTATCCATATATTGCTGCCACCCAACCTTAACCAAACTTACCACATAATTATGGAAATTCCCAACCTCAAACAAATCTATTCAAAATGTTAATGAATAAAATGACATTATTGGTCAAAATGAGTAAATTGGTCAAAATATTATTGGACATGAGTAAATTACATCATATTATTGGACATGACATTAGTAGGTGCAACACCTTTAAGACCATTATCCAAAACTTGATTTATAATGGTGAACTTGCATTACATAATCCCAATGCACCTCTAAATCAATCTTTAGACATATTTCAAAAACCTTTTTCTAATCATGTTCCTTCTACCAACAATGATAATAACAAACTAAAATCATCTCATGCTCGTGAGGTCCATATGATCATTATTATTATCAATTAACCTATCATTGAGGAAACCAATACCTCAACCACCTCTTCCTCCAATCCTATCATTAAAGTGGCAGACTCATCCTTTATTCCTTTAGACACCCAAATAGAGGAAGTAACCACCTTTATTTTAATTGATGATACCATCGACTTCTCCACCTCTCCTTTGATAGAAATAACAAATGATTAAACCATTACATTAACCACCCCTTCTTCCACTCCACTTATTGAATTGGTGGAATCACCATCCATTCCTTTGGACATATAAACAATGGAATCAACCACCTCCTTTCATTAACTTTATGCCATCACACCTTCTTTACCCACCATGTAACCAACCACTCCCTCTTTGGAAACCATTCACAAAGAAGAGATCACCTCCTATATTCCTTCCATAGAGGCAACATCTTACCAAACCATGGAACTTTCATCAAAACCAAATGTGAATAAACTATCCCCTGACCTCAACCTATGGGGTTAGTATTTGAAACCAATGAGCAAGGAATCAAACCCATTTACAATTCTTTTCTAGATTTGTCCAAAATATAGAGTTAAATTCTCAACCCAATCTAGATAGAGCCACTTTTTGGCACTATCTTGAGCTCCCTTACCAAAACAAACCTAAACCTTCAACCTCACTTGCATCCACCATCAAACCTATCATTACCTTAACCCCATCCTTAAACACTTCTTCTAAAACCATAGCAGAACCATCCAACCCACTTCCATCTAAAATTGTCAAATCACCTTACACCTTTTTGACCAAACCCATCAAAAACCTAGGAATAATTCCTACTACTAGCCTTGCTCACCCATATTTAAATTTTGACTTAACCCCATCTAGTCCACCAAATAAAACCCCAATAAAACCACCTAAGAAGGTGGAACCACCTCAAAATTCCACCTCAAACTAGAGCTATACCACCTCCTTCACTTTTACCATCTATCTTAGGACCCCATCTTTCTACTATCCCATAAGCTTATCCTTATAACAAGAAGCTAAACCCTCCCATAACTACCTATTCCTCATCTAGTCAACCTTCTCCTTTTGTTCCACCTACACTTACCTCCACCAAATCATCAAACTCCCCATCCTTCTTAACTAAACTATCTACCTCTACCTTCCCACATATCTCCAAAACTTCATCCTTTAAACCTTCATCTTCAAAATTGTATACCTCTAAACCAACCAAAACCATTCTACCACCAATAACTTCCATAGTGAAGCATACTTCTACTATCAACACCAAAAACCATAAACTCAACACTCTCAACACCTTTGCTCAAATCTTATTTGACCATTATACAAAGGTTATTGTAAACCTCTTCCTTAAGCTACCACTTATCAAACCCTTTGACCCTTCACATCCTAAACCATCATGGTTCAATGATAATTTGATCTATTTATACCATGTGACTACTAGACATGACAAAAATAATTGTAAAGATCTCTAAACACTTATTCATAGCCTATGAGATGAATATGATCTATTATTAGATGAACCTCCATTGATACCATTATCTATGCAACCACTAATCCAACCTATCCAACAATTACCCACTCCCCCACTCTCACCTAAAAGTGAGGAGGAATAGAAGAAACAATCTAGCTCAATACTTCCCCTCATCCACACTATCCATATGGTTACCTAATCTCAAGCCCAAAAAAAGGATAAGGGAAAAGCCAAAGTGTCCATTCCATGGACATATATTTCCACACCTCAACCTTCCAACAAAAAAAAAGTACCCTCACCTTCACCTTCACCATTACCAAAACCTAAAATATCCATTTTGGGTGCATCTCCTTCAAACCCTTATGATTTTATTTAGTGTGTAGTGTTGAAATAACTTCACCAGACACTAGTGAAGATGAGCTTATATGAACTAATCAACACTTCACCTCCTCACCATCAAACACTGATAGAGATCCTACAATCCATATAGGTTCAATCCAAGGATCCTCAACCCCTAGAATCCTTTGTTGAATCCCTTCAACTTTCCACCCTTGTCACTTTTAAAGATTTAGAAATACCTTATGTTCATCTTAAGGATCTTGATCCTCCCCTTTTCATCAATGTATACATAAATAAAACCTACATCAAAAGAGTGATGATTGATGGAGGAGATCGCATTAACATTATCTCCTCCTATGCCTATGACTAAATTTAGTTTTCAAATAACATCATGTCCGAAATTTCAACAATCCTCAACTCTTTTAATGACACTATGGCCACTACCTTAGGGATAGTCATCCTCCATATCTGTTTGGGACCTTGTACCATTCTAAAAATATTTTATATTTTAGAGGGAAAGTTATAATACAACATCTTACTTGGATACCCTTGGATCCATGCCATGACTTGTATCCCCTCCACTTTGCATTGATGCATCAAATTTAAACATGAGGGTCATGACATCACCATACCGACTGACCCTAGTCCTTTTTCATCTTGCAATATGATGTATCAACCCAATGATGTTCTTATTCTTCCTGCATTCACCTCACCACTAACCAATAACCAACCACCACTCCACCCATACCATCGATGAAGCTTCAACTATATCATCTATCCCTTTTTCATATATCCCCATAGAGGATCACTTAGAACCCAGATTCCAATGTCTCTCACTAGGGGAATATCATATTTTAACCTTATATACTTTCCCTACTCCTCAAGAGTATGGGAACCTTGACCATGATCCTAGTTATGACCCCAACATTAGAACCATCATTCATTTTGGGCCTCCCAACCATCAAACCAACTTAATATATGTGGTACTTGATCATCCACTTCTTACTTCCACCAATACATCTACCATCCAACCATTTACCTCTGACTTATCCTATCTTGATAAACTAGCATTTTCCAAATTTTACCTTCATAGGTGTGCCTAGAAAGGATTTTTCCTTGACTATTATGAACATGGGCCTCATGATTTACCTTCTATAAAAACCCAAAAACCTCATGAGTTATTCAGCCTTGGGTTCATATCACCAGAAGAACCTGCCAACTCACCAAAACCCATCACCACCAATGATGAGGATATCCCATCCTCACCAACCCCAACATCCTTTGGAGTATAAGGATTTATAAATCATTCCTCCTAAATTATTTTTATTCAATGCTATTAGTTTAAGCCCCTTAACCTATCAAGAGGATGGTCAAACTAACCATTCCTCTCATTCATCTTGAAATGGTAGAAAATGATTTTCCTACCATCAACATCATCCAACATTAGGATGATGATTCCATTCTCACCTACATTAGTGTAGGGCATTATTCTATCCATAAATCCCTTCCTCATAAGAACCAAACCATGTTGAATGAATCCACTATTGATGTCAAATTGGGTACTCAGGATAACCCTCGCATTGTAAATATTGGTCAATCCTTAGATTACATAGAACAATAATATTACCCTTATTTCCTTCATGACTCAAACATAGCATTTACTTGGCCCTATCAAGATATGCCTAGAATAGAACCTTCCATTTCCCTGTACAACATTGTCACCCATCCTGATGCTAAGCCTATTTAGCAAAAGCTTCACAAGATACACTCTCACATTTCCCTTCTAGCCAAAGAACTTCAACATCTCTTGTCTATCAACTTCATACAACCCATCAATTATCCTTAATGGGTTTCTAAAATCATTCCCATTACCAAGCCTATAAGGGGACTTCACCTCTATATTAAATTTTGTGACCTCAACCTTACTTACCCAAAGGATAAATTCCCTTTGCCTAGCATTAACCAACTTATTTATCTTACAGCTGGCCATGAGATGTTATCTCTCATGGATGGTTTTTTGGGATATAATTAGATCTTAATTGCCCCTAAATATTATCATAAACATTCTTGCATCACCCCTTGGGGAACCTTTTACTACTGGGTCATGCCATTTTCTTTGAAGAATATTAGTGTAACCTACCAACAAGACATGACCTACATCTTCCATGATCTCATTCTTAAAATTGTAGAGGACTGTGTAGATGATCTCATTGGGAAATATAAACATCACAAGGATAAATTATCCATCTCAAAATCATATTCAAATTAATTATCCATTTCCATGTCTAATTTAACCCCAAGAAATGTATTTTTGGGGTCCTATCTAGAAAGCTTGTTGGTTGTATCATCTCTCTCAAGGAAACAAAGTAGACCCTACCAAATTTATACTAATTTTGGAGATGCTAACTTCAAACCACCTTAAGAAACTCTGTAGCCTACAGGGGAAGCTCTATTCCATTAGTCATTTCATCTCTCATTTATCAGATAAATGCCAACCCTTTTACCATCTTCTCAATAATAATAATAATACATATTTCAAGTGGACTAAAGATAGTCAAAAAGCCTTTGATTAACTTAAATAATGCCTCATTTATCCACCCATTTTTACCCCTCTTAAACAAGACCAAAACTTCTACCTTTATATCTTTGTCATTGATCATTCCCTAGGGGAAATTCTCACTCACTGTGATGAATAAAATAAAGAACAAGGTGTTTACTATATAAATAAAAACCTTAAAGAGTATGAGACTCAATACACCCATTCCAAGAAACTTTTTCTTGCCTTAGCATTTGTGGCTTCTAAACTTCATCATTACCTTCTCAATCACAAAACCTATGTCATCACTGATACTAACCCACTCAAGTATAGGTACTCTAAACCATACCAAAACCAACTTATGCCTAAGTGGCTCATGCTCCTAGATAAGTTTGACCTTGAGTTATTCCAACAAAATTTGATTAAAGGGTAATTCATTTTTGATTAATTGGCCAAATCCCCTCTACCAGACAACCAACTACTTTTTCTTGCATTTCTAGATGAGTCCATCATGACTCTTTCTCATGAGGACCCCACCTATCAAATGATCATGTTCTTTAATGGACAATGTGGCTGAATATGAAGCCCTCATAATAAGTCTCTAAACCACTCTAGCCTTGGGAATAAAAAAAATTAGTGTCTTTGGTGATTCCCAAATTTTGGTCAACTAGGTCAATAGATCTTACACATATAAGAATGATGTCTTGTAAAAGTACAAACATCTAGTAGATGTACTCTTAGCATAATTTTATCATTACCTTATCAAGTTTATTCCACAATCTACCAGTAAGTTCATGGATACAATAGCTTCCTTACTTCCCAAATCCCATCTCAACCTATCAATTCTAAACTATTTATGACTATTCACTACTTTATCACACCCTCTTATATCCATTTTGACCTTCCTATCATTTGTAGTGTGGAAACATCTCCATCAAACATATGGTAGTTTCAAACCTTCAACTACCTCAACCTCAACATCATTCCTCCCAATCTCTTTAGGAATACTAGGGGAAATCCTTTACAAATGGGGTTTTGAGGGCCTCTTTCTTTGTTACTTACCTAGTCATGAAGCTTCCCATGCCATCAAGGAAATACATGACAAAATAAATGGGGGACACTTTAGTGGTTTAGTTGTTGCTAAATGCATCCTTCATCTTAGATACTATTAGCCCACCCTAAACTAAGGCTATTGTGATTATGTAAATAAGTGTGTTAAATGTCAATAACACGCCAATTTATACCATGTACCTACCATGGCCTTCGAGTATCCAAATACTTTTGTCCATTCTCATAATGGGGCTTAGATCTCATTAGGGAAATCAATCCTCATTCTTCACAACAACACCAATACATTATCATTTCCATTGAGTATTTCACCAAATGGGTGGAAGATATTCCTCTTATCTCGACCAAAGTTGAAAAAATTATCAACTTCATCAATCATCATATTATCTATCATTTTAGTGTTCCCCATAAGATCATCACTGATAATGGAAAATATTTCAAGAATAAGAAAATTCAAGGTCTTTGTGACACATTTGGAATTAAGTTAAGATATTCATCACCTTACCATCCATAATCAAATGGATAGGTATAAGCCTCTAACACAATCCTTAAAAAAAAATTAACCAAAGTCATTAGTGATTTTAGGTGAGATTAGTACTTGCACATCCCCTTTGCTTTATGAGCCTATCACACTAGCATTTGAACCTTTAAAAGTGATACCCCTTTCTCTCTTATCTTTGGAGTAGAGGTAGTTTTTCTTCTCAAAGTTTAGATTCATTATCTTCATATATCCTTGCAAGATATTATTTTTGAGAGTGACTATCATCAAGAACATCTCACACAACTTGAAATACTTGATGAACATCACCTAGCAGTGATTAACCATCTTTGCATCTATGAAGAGTGAATCAAGTGAACTTATAACAAACACTTTTAAAAATGAGAATTTAATATCAGAGACCTCATCTTAAAGGAAAAAAAAACATGTCACCAACATGGAAAAAAGCAAAAGAGGCAAGTTTAAATTCAATTGGCTTGGAACCTACAACATAACCAATAGGTATGGATTAGGAGCTTATCATCTATCCTCTATCGAAGGCAAACCAAAACCTGAGCCTCTTAATGTTTCATATCTACATACTTTCTTTTTTTTTAAAGGATTGAACTCACCTTCTTGTCTAACTTAAGCTCATCCCATGATTTATGAGATTTCACCTTCACTTACCTATCACTATATATCTGAGGAAAATTGATTAAAACAAAGAACTATGTGATTAACCTTCATAGTCATATCCTAATACTAAATATGGGTACCATAAATCTACCCATGAATAGGTTCTCAAGGATGATTTTTATCTCTAATTAGATAGAATCCCATGATCATTGTCCCTTAAACCACCCCTTTCACCTATCATTAACCTTTTTGTCATAAAATTTTACCCTCATAAAGTTAAACATCCTAAACCAAATATACTTGTTCATGTATAAAACTAACATCAAAACAATTTGAGATACCAAAATATCATTTGGGTCATATGTCTTTAGCATTGTAGACTGCTCCCTTGAAGGATAGCTACCCAAAAAACTAAATTTCTTAAAATATAGACTTCTCCCTTGAAGGACAGCTACCAAAATAACCCCTTTTGGATCGCTCTAGGCTTATTTTCTCATCCCCAATATTATCTATACTTTAGTCCATATATTGAACACACTCTCTCTGATCTCTTTCCTTCATCTCTATCTTTTTCTCTCTCAACACAATCACATACAAGTCTAGAAACCATTACCTTCATCTCCACCTTTTATAGTCTTCATGAATATCAACATATAGGTTAGACATAATACTTTCCTTAACCCTTAATACATATAACATGATAACACATAACTCAAATACATTATCACAAGTTGGTCATAACATATATGGGTCACACTTAAGCAACTACATGTTTCAATTAGGCCTTAGTTGCCCTTATAGGTCTTATGGAGACCTATTACCCTTTTTATCTATTCATAAAGAAAAAATAGAACATAGATCACTTTAAAATATATGGTTCCACTCCATATGACCTCTAATACATCTTCAAATTAGTACTCTTTCTAAAACACTCTTCTGTTAAGGCACATATTGCTTAAACATTATTCTGTACACACAACCACCATGAATGAACATAAAGTCAACTTTGGAGCTCAATAAATTTGAATATACAAATATTTAAACATTATAAATAGGTTATATGGATTAAACTTGAATTCCTCTTTGACTTTTCCTTTAACACCATCATTAAATTATACATATATCAAAAGTTATAGCTCAAATAATATAAACTAGTTTTTCCCTCATTAATTTGAATATTAAAATTCCAACAGGCACTATTCAAATGTTAAACATTGGACACTTTGACCTCATCTCATGATCCATAATAGTTTTGAACAAATGTGCTTTATAAATATCCTCATTTGTCTTTATCTTTCAATGCTCACCATTGATCATTTATCCTCTCTTCTATGATCATGCCACTTGGCAGCCCCACGTGCCTTCTGAGCACCCTTTGACATTTCAAGTTAATATGCACCATTGGATCATTAATAATAAGATCATGCACTTTATTGGATATTCATCTGAAAAGTTTCACACTCATTTTAGATCTTCTACTCAAACTCTGTGATTGTGACACATGTCACTAGAAATTTCATTCTTTAACATATTGACTTTATATACACCATTGATCTTTTTCTAATAGGATCACATGCTCAATTGGATCCTTATATAGTTATAATAAATTATCACCATTTGAACTATGATCTGATTAAATTATCATTATAAATCTTTGATAATGCAAATTTGGCTAAGTATGGGAACTTAGTGAACTATGTCTGAGAGGCCAACTTTGCACCTTAATAACGTATGCTATGCTCCATGTTCAAACCTAAAAATTTAACCATGTGATATACTCACATAGGAGAACCCATCCATATGTCAATAATCTCTTGAAACCTTCACACATGTGAAATATGAATTCATCAATCTTATCACTTAGCTTTATCAAGATGAGTACTTAAGCTCAAACACTCAATTAACTACTCTGATGAATTATTTTCACTTCCATAAGTAATCCAAGCACTCATAACACCCCATAGGGTCTTTACAACATGTCCATAATATCAATATCATCCATTAAAAGTTTGACTAATTTAAATACTATCCAAACAATCAATCTGATCACTTTGTCATTAATGCACTAGTACCACATGCTCTCTTTGGCATCAATGACTATGCTCTGGTCCAATGACTAAAAATTTTATAAATGTCACAATAAGGATAATCAAACCATTTTATAGATGATGGATCCAACTGTAGTAAAGGGAGTAAACTATCACCAAAAGAAGGTGGGGCTGGTGGAGAGATTAGACAAGGCTCAACTATAGGAGCAATAGGATTAGAAGTAGGAATAGACTCAACTAAAGTGGGTTTAGGAATGGGATCTAAATTGGGCTCTAATAATAGAGGTGTGGGGTCCATATAAGGATAAAGGAGAGTTTCACGCATCTCAGGGATAAGTAGGCTATACATGTCATGGAACCTAATAAAGTGGTAGGTACCAATCATAACATGATCCATAAGCATACTTCTATGAGGTTCTTCAGAAATTGGAGGTGTTTGAACCATTTATACCCTAAAATAAAGAAAAAAATACTAAAACTATGAATGATATAATATGGAACATGGGAAGATATACAAAAATACTAAAGCAAAGAGGATTGATAATGGATAACCTCAGCATCTCATGCCTAAATGAAACCTCCTAAGAATGGATTATCTAAGGTATAACCATCATTATAATCAGATGTATGAATATCAATGGTATAGGTAGGGATGACCTTGTCATTTGATGTGGTGTGATGAATGGAATGTTGAGTCCTGGTTGAGACAATGGGGATGTCATCACAAGGTGTTTTATGAGAATGAGATTGCAAAGAAGTGGGAAGCTAAGAGATGAGATGAGCTGAGAGATCAAAAGTTTTAATTTTGAAATTAATCTCATTAGGCTCATCATCATCAAAATATAGGAGGTTAGGGGGTATATTCCCAATCAGTTTAGGATGACCATTGTAACCTTGAGTGGAATTGATAGGAAAGTTAAATCATTGAGATTCATAAAATAGAACATTTATCAAGGATTCAAGGGTAGGAATTTTCAATACACCATATTCTTGGAATTATTTAATATTCCAATGGTTAGTGTCAAATTGAATCTTATCGATGGCTCCATTATGAGGATATTTGATGCATTAGTAAGCAAAAGAGGCAACTGATCTCATACAATGAGTCCATTGCCTACCAAGAAAAATTTTATAAGAGAGGAAAGTCAAATATCATTACCTTCACATGAATAATGATAGGTGGGATGGTAATGGGGAGCCAAACATAACCTAAAGTAGGCATTTTCCTTTGGTCATAGCCTTGACATGTGCTACATGTGGATTTAATATTTCATTTGGAATATCTAAGGGTTTTGATAAAATTAATAGAAACAACATAAGTGCCAAAACCCTCATCAATCAAGGTACACTTGACCTAGATATCACCAATTTGAACATTAATGAATAGAGGAGGATCATCTACACAAAAGCTAAATCTCATTCGGGATCATGGAAATAAAACGAAAATAAAATCTGTACAAATATACATATATACATATGCAATGATCTGATACTTCAAGAATTGAAGTATTTCAGATGTTGCTTCTTGAGAGATAGTGAAAATAGTGTGACATCTTGGTAAAATAGCAAGAAGACATTTTGTCCCCGTGTCCATTGTTTCATCAACATTTATGGGCATCTCTTTACACTATTAAAGAATGTTATATTTTGATCCAAATAAGGTGACTTCATGTCCTGCTAGAGGACGGAGAGGAATATTCATTTTGAATAAAAGCTACATAATATGGTTACGATGATCTGGAGAGATCCTCATAAGTTTTAGAAATGGGATTTGGGATGGGAGATTAGTGAGCTATGTGATAGGATCCCACTCATCATAACCCATCAAAATATTATTGAAAATAGGTGCATTGTGTTGAATGAGGTCTGAGGTACATGTGAATTTATGTTAATAAGAGGTATAAGGTTGAATAGGAGGACAAGTTTGTAAATTATGTTGATAACATAGAGTGATAGATGCAGGTGTGGTTTGAGAATGATTAGAAGAAGTGTTAATAGAAGCTTGAGTGTCATTGGTGTTAGGTAAAGAAGATGGAGGGATGGTAGAAATAAAATTGGATGTGTTATCCAAGGGAGGTGTTGGAATTAGTTAATAAAAATATATAAGATCATCTTTCCCCAATTCATTTAAGTGAGTTGGAAAATAATCTTGGATAACATGAGATGTGCAAGACAATGGAGCAGTGTAGATGGCTTGAGGATCACTGAAAATAATCACCTATCGCATGTTAGTCATATTAACCACATTATATTTAGGAGTTGGGTCAATAAGACTATCAAAATTATTGATATAAGGGGTGGGTTTTTCTAGGGTATATTGGTGATTTGGAAGAGGATCTTTATAGATGGCCAAATGAGCATTATTCTGATTCAAAGCTTGAGATTCAATATGTGTTTCATGGGATTTGAAAGTAATGTCATAGTCTTATTGGTTTTGATAAATTATATAATCATGGTCAAAATTTATACCAATAATGAAATCTATAGATAAATTATGAAGCTACCTACATGTCTCATGAGGATGACCCCAACTAGCATGAAACCAACAAAATTTATTGTGATCATACCAAGATTTCATAGGATGAGTGGGATTAAGTTATCATGGTAGAGGCTTGGGTAGATGTTTTAGTAATTCTATTGAAGATAAATGTTCATCAACACTAATGTTATTGTTTGAAGATAAATTAGGATTGGTGATGTGGTTAGGAGGGGAAGCTTGTTCCAAATATTGGTTAAGAACAATAACTTAATAGTGTGAATGGAATCATAAGAGTTTGTGACACCATCATTGGTAGTATGATGATTCTTATACTTAAGTAACATGTGAATACCCATAGAGGGTTGGGATGGATTGAATTGACACATAGGTAAATCTTGACATTTAGATTGGTTAATAGGATCCTCTAAAGTACATGGAGAGATAGAAAGAGAGTCCAAACCTGTTATTATAACTTGGGAAAAAGAGCATTGGTAAAGAGATGTAAAAGGTTTTTCATATACCATATTATGTTCACAATTGTTAGACAAGGTCTCCCATTATTTAATGAAAGCTTATGCATTTTTAGTTTCAATTTGATTACAATTTATAAAATGGGCTAAGGTATTCTCAGGAAGATCGTTAGTTTGGAACTCTTGGACTAGAGCATTTACTAAATCTTCCAAACTAGTAATGGAATGAGTTTTAAGTTGGTTGTACCAATCTAAAGCAACACCTATAAGAGTTTTGGCTAATATCTTGGTAGCATCAAAGGTATTTAATTTGACCTGGTCTTTATATAGATTTCTAAATGATTTTAAATGAAGAGTAGGATCAGTTAACCCATTGTAAGAAATGGTAGGGGTGATGCCTCCTATATCGATATTATCAATTTGAGATGTAAGAGGTTCATTTTGAATATGCTTGACTATCTTGTTGATAAGAGGAGGTTTAGGGATAATATTACCATGGGAAACCTAAAGAGGAGGTGGGGGAACATTTTGGTTATGCATGCCCCATGGCATACATTGAGGGTGGGTTTAAAGATGGAAAAGGTGATTTTATATTTGCATCATTTGATTTGCATTGTTAGCTTGAAAATAATTCATTTGATTAAGAGTTTATAATAGGATTTGATGGGTTTGAGGTTCATTATTAGCATTATTTGAAGCATTTTAATTAGAAGTAGTGGCTTGTGTACCACTATGAGTGTTAGTAGGATCTTGAGAAGAATTTTTAGTAAGTGAGGCACTAGTGGCATAATTTTATTGTGTGGCAAAAGATGGACTAGTAAATGGATGAGAAGAAGCAATACTAGAGCCATGAGTACCATGGGTAGAAAATGATGCACTAGTGGAAAAATTGAGAAGAGTGGGTCTTGGAAGAGGCCCACTAGATGTAGAACCTACCATGTTAGTAGAGATACTAGGCATGGAGGTACAGGAAATCAATGAAGAAGTCATGGTAAAAGGAGTCAAAATAGAGGGAAGAGTCTGAGAAGCAAAGAATATAGTTTCCCCAAATTTGTGTGAAAATGTGGGAGAAGGTGAATGAGGCTCTTTAGCTTGACCAATTATCATGAGTTGGTAAATAGTATAATGATCATTTCTTCAATGTTGAAGAAATTCAAAGATGAAGAAGAGAATTTTAGGTGTATACTCTAATTTGAATGTTTTGAGAAGAGAGGATTGAAAATTAAAGAGGAATGATGAGGGGTCCTATTAATTTTTATGGGAGTGGTTATATGAACATTGCTTTCATCTAGGATAGGAGCCAGAAGCTACTTATAGGAGAACCTATTAGGGATAATAAGATGAATCATATATGTTCAATTCAAATTAGTGTTGTCTTCAAATAGGAATTTCATGATAGAGGGAGATTAGGAAAGGTAAAGGTGATGTAAAATAAATAAAATATAAAGAAATAAATAAAAGTACAAAGTTGACTAAGTTAAACTAGTACTAGAAACAAGGTCTGAGAACTAAATGGATAAGGATACAGAGTCAACAAAGTTGACCTAGTACTATAACCTAGGATAAAAATAAACTTGATAAGGATACAAAGTCATTAGGGTCTACTTAGTACTATATCCTAATGGGTATAAAAGAATACTGGGTCAACTAGGTTGACTTAGTACTATAGGTTGACAAATAAATAGTCTATAAGTGACTATTCGAGCATAATGACATTATACTAAAATAGGAAAAAAATTCAATATACTTTAAAAATAATAAATGAAATTAAAAACACAAGAATTTGGATCAATGGGGATGGTCCAATTGAGGAACACAACACAAAATATTGCACCAATGCTTGCCAATGCAAATTTTTGCATTATAATATAAAATAATCAAAGAGAAAGAAGTCATCTTGGAAAGTAAATGCTAACTAAGTGGTCATCTTTAATGTTGTGATATTATTAAGTATTACTTTAAATGTGATATACAAGTTAGATAAAATTAAGGAACTAGAAAGCAATATATGGATGGTTTCAAGACATTTAGGCTAAAAGGGATCTATGTTGGCAATGGTACTAGCTTGGTATTGGGGCATACCCCTCACTTTATAATCTCATAGTGATAAGGGTTTTAGGTGGTTTTCCAATATATATCATTAATCATGTGTTTATACTTAGCTATAAAACCAAGTCGACTTCTCTCTTGGTGATGAAATCCAAGTAGGTAGGCCTTGGGTAGACAATTGTTTAAATACATTTTAAATTTATGTGGTTTAGCAATGTGTGCAAGAAAGATAAAAATAGTGAAACTAAATTGTATATTGAAAAAATACCTAATTAGACTATGTGATTTAATCTAAGCAAACAAATAACTAAAAGTG
Organism: Torreya grandis; assembly: GCA_037957365.1. NCBI lineage: Eukaryota > Viridiplantae > Streptophyta > Pinopsida > Cupressales > Taxaceae > Torreya > Torreya grandis. The sequence continues at coordinate 716,682 of JARHVA010007167.1, forward strand.
AAAGTGTGAAGTAATTAATAGCATGTAAATGTTAATTATAATTTGAAACATAGTATAATATTGGTTTAGATGATAGTTTATGCAAACATTATAGTACACAATAGACAGTGTCACTACTGTACTATTAAATCAAGGGTATTTAAGAACTATGTCGATAAGGTTGACCAAGTCTTTCAAACAAAAGACATAATATAGAACCAGGTCAACCAGGTTGACCTAGTGTATTGTATGAGGGAAGTTTTAAAGACTATAAACTATGCAAAATAAAACTATAAGGAATAACTAAAATGAAATAGAAAGAGATAAAGGAACCTTGGTGGGTTGGAAGATATCAAGGAATGTGAGATTGTTATTGAAGTGCCTTTAATGTTATTTGAAAATTTTACCCAATTGTACCAATTGGGTTGACCGAGTTCTATAATTCTCTATTTGATGAAACTTGTGAAGAATACTATATCGGCTTGGTTGACCTAGTATGCTTTTTGGAAGCTGTCTGGAATACTATACCAGCTTGGTCAACCTAGTATATTTTCTAGAAGTCTGGAAGAGTACTATGTCAACTTGTTTAACCCAGTAGCTTGTATCTAATAAAAACCTACATAAATAGAATGTATTCATTTTTTATGTGAGTATATGTTAAAATTATGCATAAAAGTTAGAAACTATATCTGCCTTGTCAACCTAGTATTGAAAATATGTAAAAATAATAAATAAAATGATAGAAAATGAAAAACATGAAAGAAAACCTGCAAGTGTTAGATTCATATTCGGATCACCAAAATGTATACAATCAAAAATGCATCAAGTCTATAAATCAATCCTAACTTGAAAAGATAGATCCTATTTATGCTTCCAATTGGGGATATATTAGATAATCAGGAACATGATCTATATGCGGATCCACTAAACTTTACTAGGGGATCTCTTATCAAACTAATATTAGTATGGAGAGTTATAAAGCTTATAGTCAAGAAAAACCACATAATAACCCTAATTAATTCCTATGTTTTCATATTCACTAGATTAATAACAAGTAATGCAAAGAGATCTAATCTAGTGTTCATCAAATCTTGTAGCACAAAATCAGGGTAATTAAAAAAAAAAAAAACATGCATAAAATACATATACTCACATCAATTTATATGTAATTCTAATGCATGGAAGATAAGTATAAATACATATCTATCTACTTTTACAAAGGAATAAAAAAGTTAGGAATACTTACCTTTGAAGATGAACTTGCTTAGCCTCAATCTCTCCCTTTACCAAGGTGATTCACAAGAGGTTGTTGTGGTATGTAAGGATGACAAGGATAAATCATCTCTAGGCTACACAACCTATCAATGCATCCAAAATACTTCTTTGTAAGACAAGATCCATATCTCTAAAGAAAGTATGAAACCCTAAGCTTGCTCCTCAAGTAGAATGGTGGATAAGCAGACACACAATAGCTCTTACTTCTTATTCTATTCTCTAATTAATGGAAAAATGATCTTGTATATATAGGTGGACTTAACCTTAAGCCCTTCAAAAAAATTCAACCAACAGGGTTGACCCAATAAACCTAGTACTGATATTCTTAAACATTCACTAGGTCACAAGATAGGTCGGTCAAGAGCTGATGTAGACCCTAAATGAATTTCACTAATAAGAGTACAAGGTTGACCTATTTGACCTAGAACTATAAACTATCTAAAGGGGTTTTAGATTAAGAAAAGATGGATGGAAGGTGGGAAACGACTGTAGAAGTGTACAAGAGAGAAAAACAAGCTTAGGGGAATGGTTTTCAAGAGATAAGTGTGTAGATAACAAGTGGTAAAAGCGACAACAATCTTGTGAAGCACTAATGGTCTACCCAACCCTTTCTTGATGTAACCCTTATGACATGTACTTAGATAGATTGAGACTTGATGGGTTCTATTTTGTTAAATTTGGGAAACTATAGTTTTAATTTCTTAAAAAGTAAAGGGGTTTAGATTAAGGGGGAAATTAGTAAATAAATGTGCCTTAATTAACCTACTAATTTATTGAATCTAGAAGTGCTTAATTAATTTATTAAAATAGTAAACAATGGGATAAAGAGTAAAACTTAGATGATTCTTGGCTGAGATGGAGGAGATAAAGGCTATAAATTGTTGATCTAGCTACATAAACTATCAAAAACAAGATCCAAAAGTCTATTCTCTACCTATACAGGAGTGATAAAAATGGGACACCTAGAGGTTCAATGTTGTAGTCCAAGTTTTGGCATTATAGTCCTTAGTGTCTAATCTTTCTAAGATTTTTGGGTTCTATTCATCTGCTCTAAGAGACCCTGTGCTTAAAATATCAAGTCCTAGTTATTCATGAAGCTCTATGTATAATTAATTTTGTCTTCAAGGATCCTAGTTCCTCTTCATTCTTGATAGGTGATCTCAAATCCAACTCAAAAAATGGGTTATTGTGTAATATGCACTAAACATGGGATCACATCTTGTGTGTGGGCATGTTGCTTACATACTAATACTCTGAAGAGGGATCAAGACCAATGTAGTTGTCCAAATTTGAATGTGTATTGTACAATCCTATGTATGTAATGCAAGTGTATGCAAATTTTTTCAGGCTTGAGATGATTCATGACTAGTGTGGGAGCTTGGATAGGCTAGAAATAGCATTGGTTAGCTATATGTAGAGAACATAAAGATTTGCTTGAGTGTGCTTTAGTATATTTCTAGCTTGCACCTTTTGAATGATTGCCCACCCTTCTAAATAACCTTTGAATGGGTTTTTATATGGAAACTAGTGATCATAGGTTAGATGAACTCACATTAGGTTGACAAGGGAAAATATAAGGATTTCATAAAATCAAACTATTTGATGCTATTATGGATTTGGACAATAGTGTTGGAAAGTGGACACCCTAGGTCCCAACATTGTAGTCTAACTTATAGTGTTATTCGCTAGGAGGAAAGGGAAACTAGGGGATAGATTTGTGCTTTAGAGAGGAGTCCAAAATAGTAGGGGCTAAATCTAGAAGACTTCATATGACTGGGAAATAGTGAAAACATACCTACTTGGGTTGTGTAAGTGAGTAAGAGAGACCTATGGTTTGGATGTCACAAGTCATGCTCAAGTTATACAAATTGAATTTTAGTATGACTACATTCCACCCCTTTATTCTAAGTATGCAAAAAAGTGAAATATTAGGATAAAGGAAAAAAAGAGAAGCCTACCTGAACTTACCTATAAGGCTAAGCCCAAGAATTTGTGTGATGCTAGGATTATGTTGAGCCAAGAGTTATATCGATGAATGAGCTGAGTGTTCAATCCCCTAGAAGTTGGCTCAAGAATGCAAAGGTAGGCCCTTTGGCTCCATCATCACCAACTATGTGAAGTAAAAAAATCATGCATGTGCTAATAGATGTTTGGACTATGTGTCCAATCCCTCTGAATAGGTGGCTCAAGAATACAAAGGTTAACTAGACCTTTGGCTCCATCATTGCCCTATGATGTGAAGTTGAATGAGAAAATATTGGTATATATGAATATCATATGAGGTGGCTCATGGAGTCCTTGAATGTGTTATGATCTGGTAATGTTGGCATGGATAGCTGAATGTAAAATAGAAAGTAGGCCACTATTGGCCACTTTGAAAGATGGAGATTGGACTTGTATAGAAGCCCCTCCTAAAACTGGAATTAAGGATTTGGAAGCCACTCAAGAACTCAGGTACGTGGAAAGCAAACTTGTATGAAAGTTTACTTAAATGTGATGCCAACCACTTTCAAATGGACTAAGGCATGAAAATACTAGGAATGTTCAAGAAAATTCTATAAAATTGGAAATAGAGAAGGCCCATGTACCACACACATTGCCCCCAATAACTAGCATCTGTAACATAGATTATAAACTAAAAGTTGTATCAACTACCATGTCTGAACTAAAAATGGAAACCATCATGACACACATGATGCCCCTTGTATCTGGATTCTCTAATTGAAATACTTGCTAAAAACTAATGATTTTAGACTAAACTATACTAGAAAAACTATGATTGAACTCACCTCTCTATGTGATTTTGGAAAAACTAAATATTTTTCTATTTAGATAACAACATTGAAAACTAGACACTTTGGGGTCCAAATTTGTAGTCCCATTTTTGGCACTATTGTTTAGAGCCAAAACTAACGATTGATTTGAATTCTCTACTATCTACCTGGTCTGGTTTGCCTATGTCAAGTTTTAGATTCTAGACTGTGTTATTCTGAAACTACTTTTTTGACTATTATGAGCTCTAATCTCTATGACAAAACCAATGTTTTTTGTCCCCTCTTTTGAGGGTAGGAATGAAGGCCCTATAATAACTTCCTTGAAAATAATAATCCCTACAAGTGTGTTAAGCTATGAAAATGTTTGATATAACATTGATATACATTATCTCAAGATATAGAAAAATTTGTAGAGGGAGATTGTTAGATCCATAGGAGTTATTCCTATATAGATATAATAATGTAATAGCATATGCATAAGAGTAAAATGGAATTTGAAATGTTAGTTATTAGTGGCATGGAGGGATGGAGCATGATGTCTATCATGGCATCCAAGAAGCAAGGTAAATGCATGATTGGAATCATGGCATTACACATAAATATAAGCAATGCAGTGACAAACATACAAAGCATTAAAAAAGAAACATGTGAGGGTGGTTAAGGGGCCAAATAAGCACATAAGGCATACAAGTCATGTTCAAATGCCACATACGCACATGATTGGAATAAGCAAAGATTGGCACAAGAGACACAAGCACATGAAAAGCACACACATAGAGGATATTGGTAAGTTTCCAAAGGCACACACATATAGATAGGAACAAAAGACATTGGAAAATGTCCTAAAATGCAAGCAGGAAGAAAACAAGAACTAGAAAATGCAAATACATCTAGCTAATCAAAGTGAAGAGTAGAATCATATAGAATAATAGAAATATAAACATGCATATAACTATGTAAAGAAAGAAGCAATAGTATATAAAATATGTACTACAAGACTAATGTATATGATATGAAATATAAAAGTGTGATATATGCTAAGGGATGTCGATGTGATATTTGTGTAAACAAGTAAATAACATACTACAATAAGATATATAGAGTGTATAGTGTAATAATGACATAACTTGGATGGTGTATTCATGTATAGTATGCCCCTAGTGTGTAGATGTATTGATATGTAGCTAGAATATAGAATTTGGATGCCCTCTCGATGGGTGGAGTGAAGCAATCAAGGATCTAGATGCACTGTACACACTTAAAGAAGATCAAGTGAAGCCTGTCAATATAGATAAATTGAAAAAAAATAGCATATAATAGCATAATGTAAGTCTAGTATAATGGTTAGCAATGTAAAACATAGATGATGCATACAATTGACATGTTTTTGTATTTTTGAAATATTGTATTATTTTTGTATTTTGAAATATTTGAGCTATGTACAATCAAGTAGAAGAAACTATGTATAATCAAGCAGGAGATAATATTTCCAATCAATGCTGAAAAGAAATGATACTAACCAATGAATCCTGGATGAGACTCCCTATCATGTTGTCTTATATCAAAGAGTGAAATCATGCATGATCGTGAAGCATGATGGAAATGCTAAGATTGTGGATCTAAAAGTTGTATATGTTATAAATACTCTAAAATCTCTAAAGTAAAAACTAATTGTGGATACCCTCTATAATTCTAAGAAGTGGATACAACTATAGGGCTCTTAGGGACCCATCTAGAAGTATGATAAACTCACTGAACATGTGCTCTATGTGTAGATGCATAAGATCTCAATTAAACTACTCTAGGTGTGAATACTATAGCTAGAAGCTATATAGAATCTTGAAGATATGGAGGTGTATGAACCCTTTGTACTCATGATGGATATTGTATCTATGTCTGATGTTGAATTAGAGAAAAAACTAGTGGTAGAGCTAGAATCGTTAATGGAACTGCCTTTAGAACTAAAATTGGCTCTAAAACTAGAAGTGAAAATGCATATAGAACTATAATAACTATGATAACATAATTAGCATGAATGAATTTCATGAATCAATGTACTATAGATGGAAATTCTCAAAGTTTTTGTATCCAAGGTCTACCAAGTAACATATCAAAAACTCTTGTGCTAGGAACTATAGTAAATGAGGTGGTCATGTGTGTAGGACCAACCTATAGAGGAATGAGGATCTCACCCAATGTAGTCTAACTATGTCCACTAAACCAATGATAGTTGTATTTGTTGTAGTAATATTTATTTCTATATAACCCAAGTGTTATAGATATGTCATAATACACATGTTAATGCTAGATCTATTATCAATTAAAATATTATGAATGGTATGACCATGAATAAAATCTCTAAAGTAGAGCACATGATAATCTGTGTCATCCTTAATAATCTCCTACTCATAAAAGGAGATGGAAGGCTTAATCAGAATGCTATAATGAAAAGTACCAATCATGTGGCTCAATGGATATGAATCAACTATCGATGCCCTATATGTAATTTGGTGGAGGATGTGCCTGATATGCATGATGTACATTTGATGTGTCCTATGTCTCTGACTTATCATTTTGTGGAAATGGATTTGAAAAGATTTTGGGTGACTTATCCTACATCAGTTTGGCTATAGGAGGCTCAACTAAAGTGCCTATATCAATTTGATTACCATCAATTAGATCCTATATCTTATGCCTAAGACTAATGCATCTATTTTTAGTATGTCCTGGTGCCTTGTGATAGTCACAAAATGCATTTTGGTCATATCCCCATGGAAGAAGCTTTGTTGGATTGATTTCTTTGATAGGAGAAAGAGATATGATGTTACATTGTGATAATTGTTGTAGAACTCTAGCTGGAGGAACTGGTAGATTTTTAAAAGGTCACCAAGGAGGTGATAATAAAGTGACTCTCTATGAGAGCTTTGAATCCACATTATCTATTTGCTAAGTTAGTCCTTTAGTGTCATTGGATTTGACTTATATGGGGCTTTGTTGTTACTCTTATTAGTTATATCTAATGTACTTGTGTACTTAAGTTTTCCCATTGAAATGAGTTTTATTTCTCTTTCTTTTAAAGTGTGACATAACTCAATAAAAGAAGATAAATGTTTGAACATGATTGTCTCATGAAAAATCAGTAGAAGACTCTATTTGAAGAGATCCTGTAACTCTTGATCTACCATAGGGCTAGTCATCTTAGCCAATATGGTCTTGTATCTAAGAACATACTTGGTGAGAGGCTCATTTGATTTTTATTTTTGTTGTGTAATTTGGGCATATGAAACCTTATCACTAACATTGATACTGAAATATGCTAGGAATATGTCAACAAGAGGATTGAATGCATTAACTGACTGATTTGATAAACTATAAAACCATTGTAATGCATAATCCTTGAGGTTCCTCAGAAATAATTTAGTTAATATCCATTTATTTGGTGCATAATCCAAACATGTTACATGAAAAGATCTCAAATATGTCTCTAGATCACCCTTTCCATCATAAAGAGTGAGCTTAGGTTGTAAAAATCTAGGTGGAAAGGGTATAGTAGCTATATGTTGTGCTAAATGTGTATGCAATAGAGTAAAGGAGCCCAATACATATGTAGATCTAGTGGTACCTTGCTGAAGATGTTGCACCTTGGATTGAAGAGATCTAATCTCTTACATAAGGGCTACCACATCAAGAGATAGGGATGTACTAGCAAAAATGGGTGGCAAAGAAGAAGGTTGGGCTGCTATAGGGGGTTGTTATGACATAGTTTCCCCCATAGTGTCATGTGAAACTAGTGGCTCTATAGTTTGAGAAGACTCAACTTGTTTGGACTTCTTTAGTTCCATGATATATTTTAAGATGTTAGCATGATCATGAGGCTGTTCCTTGAGTCTTTCTCTAAAATTTTGTAAAATCAAATCTTTGGTGAGTTAACTTCATTATCAACAATGGGTGAAAGTGAATCGGTAGTCCAATGTGATAAAACATGAGCATCAATATGTGTCTCATCATTATTATTATCATATTGCTCATTATAAAAATCATGTTCATTGAAATTAGTGTAATCTATATGTGTAGGATCTATAATAGGGACCTGAGTTGATTGCTTATCCATGTTATAGGAATGGTTTGTAAGAATCTAGTTGAATTCAGCAAGGTTGCCACTAAGTCTTATACTCCATCTCAAAGGAAGAGATGCAAGGAGTTTAGATGGCACAAGGAAAATAATTTGGAAAATAACATATCAAATGAGATAAAAATAATCTAAATAGTGAACAAGAATATGCATAAAAAGGACATCGAACTCCAAGTATGTAAAGTGATAGCTCAAGATGAAAAGTAGGGACTAGTATATACAACTAGGGATTTTTTAGAAATATTGTTTGAAAAATAATATGAAAATTTTAATTTGAAATTGATTTTATGAGATAAGTATGCAAGATAAAATTCAAAAAATTATGAGAAATTACTTGCTTGAATGGGACCTAATAGATGCAACTAGGGTTTTAGTGAATTATTGAAAATATTTCAATTAATTTATAGTTTTTTTATTTTTAAATTCAAGAAAAATAAAAAATAAAAATTTAAAAAATAATAAATAATTATCCCTAAGGTTTATAGGGTTTTTGTGCAAAAATTCAAAGTAAGTCAAGTTCACCAAATGTTTTATTGAATTTGGGAAACTATAGGTTTAATTTCCTAAATAGTAAAGGGGTCTGGATTAAGGGGAAAATCAGTAGATAAATGTTCCTTAATTAACCTAATGATTTATTGAATCTATAAGTGCTTAATTTATTTTTAAAAATAGCAAACAAGGGGATAGAGAGTAAAACTTAGCTGATTTTGGGTTGAGATGGAGGTGATAAAGGCTATAAATTATTGATCTAGATGGGGAAAACTATTGAAAATAGGATCCAAAAGTTTATTCTCTACCTATAAAATAGAACCAAAAATGGGACACTTAGAGGTCCAATGCTGTATTCCAAGTTTTGGCATTGTAGTCCTTAGTGTCGAAGTTTTTTGGGTTCTGTTCATGTGCTCTGAGAGACTCTATGCTTGAAATATTGAGTCCTAGTTGTTCATGAAGCTCCATGTGTAATTGATTTTGAATTCAAGGATCCTAATTCCTCTTCATTCTTGATAGGTTATCTCAAATCCAAATTAAAAAAGGGTTTAATTTGTAATATGCACTAAATTTGTGATCACACCCCATGTGTGGGCACACTGCGTACATACGAATACTTTGAAGAGGGATCAAAGCCAATGTAGTTCTACCAATTTGAATGTGTAGTATGCATTCCTATGTATGCAATACAAGTATATGTAAACTTGGTCAATATTGAGATGACTCATGACTGGTGTGGGATCTTGGATAGGTTGGAAATAATAGTGGTTGGCTGTATGCAGAGAATAGGAAGATTTGCTTGAGTGTGTTTTAGTATATTTCTAGCTTGCACCTTTTGACTTATTTCCCACCCTCTAAATGACCTTTGAATGGGATTTTATATGGAAACTAGTGATCTTGGGTTAGATGAACTCTCATTAGGCTGACATGGGAAACGATAAGTGTTTGGGAAAATCTGACCATTTGAGGCTATTATGAATTTGGACAACAACATTGAAAAGTGGACACCCTAGGTCCTAGTGTTGTAGTCCAACTTATGGTGTTATTGTTTAGGGGGAAAGGGACCCTAGGGGATAGATATATGCCTAGGAGAGGAGGCCAAGATAGTATAGGCTAAATCTAGAAGTCTTTGAATGATTAGGAAATGGTGAAAACATGCCTAAGCAGGCTGTGTAAGAAAGTAGGAGAGACCTATGGTTTGGGTGTCACATGCCATGCTCAAGTTGTAGAAATTGAATTTTAATATGACTACAGGGTCCTTCAAGATAGAGAGCATCAGTAATTTATAAAAGTTTGAAAATATTATGTGTATATAGTAAGACTACATGGTCTAACAAAGAGTATAGTTTCATAATGAGATACCAAATTTGTTTGGTATTTCTAGAGGACTTTATGGAATAAATTGAAGATTAATTTAAAGTTTTGTTATGCACACCATACATAGACTAATGGATAAATAAAAGTGGTGAATATTAAATTAGTAAATGTATTGATTTGTTGATTCAAAGTAAGCCCAAGGAATGGGATTTGATTTTACCATAGGAAAAAATTGCACACAACAATTATACCAATAGGAATACTAGTAAATCCTCATTCCAAATTATATATGGGATTAGTCCAAGGAATTATTTTGAGATGATGAAGATGGAATAAGTATAAAAGATTAGTGTTGATGTTGAGGACTTTTCAGAGCACTTCAAAAACTTGCATGAAGAGGTAAAAAGGCATATTAATAAGATGAATACTTAGTATAAGGCAAAGGCAAACGAAAAACAAAATTTTAAGGAATTCAAGGTTAGAGAAAAAATTATGGTTCACCTAAGAAAAAAAAATTCTGATGGAACATATAACAAATTAAAAATGAAGAGGTTTGGATCATGCAATATTCTAAAGAGAAATGATTCAGGAAATGCCTATGAGGTGGAATTGCCATATGGAGTCAACATTTCACCTATGTTTAACATTGTTGATTTAATAAAATATCATGAAGGAGATAGTGAGGTTGGACCAATAGAAGAACTTTGGAAAATTATGGTAACTACTCTAGAGAAGGAAGAGATAGAATAAATACTAGATAGCCAGGTGGAAAAAATTACCAGAAATAAGATGTATGAAAAATATTTGGTTAAGTGGAAAGGAAGTCCCATTGAAAATTCATCATGTTTTTCCAAGGTAGAGTTTGATCATCTTGATTTTCCTCAAACACCTAAGATGTGACTAGGTTACCTCTCAAATTAACCTAAGATTTTGATGCAAGAGCGTTTAGGTTGTAAGATAAATCTTGCATCTCCATATACAATATTTTTATTGCTTTAAATTTTGTTTTTGTAGGATTCTTAATTCTATTGGATCAGAGGTTGAAGTTTATAGTTGTTTAGGGCTATCAAAATATTCTGAAGGCTAAAAATAATTACTTATTATTTTTAGTAAGACAGTATTGTGCATGTATAGACATGGCATTTACACATAATATGTCATAGATTACCTCAGAATATTTTTAATGTAATAAACAATTCATTAATCAGACACCTAAATCAAAAATTATGCCTCTCAAAATTTGTGGGTGACTCTAACAAGGAAAGAAATGTTGCTAATCTAAAAATTAGAAAGGAAACTTACCAAAGTGGGGCATGGATTTATAGGTGAAGTAAATGATGAGTTTACAAGTAAACTTACCAATTTGGAGTGTGGTTATCTAGAAGAGGATAATGATGAGGTTTCAAGGAAACTTACTAAATTATGTTGCCTCAAGTTATGTAGGAAGAAAACTTACTAAGTTACATTTCATGTTTATCCTCAAGTTAAGTGGGTCACATTTGGGAAAGTTTAGGAATAGAAACTAAAGAGGGAAAGAAAAGATCTAAGTTAATATTAGGCAAGTGGATAAAGATGGGGACTAGATGATCTTTTTTAAATCATGTCACCTTTCTCCAAATTAAGGAATATTGATTTTGGCACCACTCTTGGGTCTCTTGAGTAAATGTATGCCATACTTTCATTCTAAGAGGATATTTTGGCATTTCAAAAAAAAAATAGACTTGGCAATTGCACTTTATCAGTGCATATTGTGTCTCCAACTTGCATAAATAGTATTTTATTTTTCTTTCTAATAGTGTACTTAATTTTATGAAGGAAATAAAATTTGTTGAATTTATTTCCTTGCATTTGTTGTGGGGATCTCTGTTATTGTGTACTATTTGGAGTAGACTCTTCATCAAATCCCCTTCAACCTATATGTGACTATAAAATGTTATTTAAAACTTAATTAGCTCCAATTTGTAAAATAATGAAGCAAATAATTATTTAGTTCATTGACAGATGCAAGTTTGACACATATAATATATGATTTTAGAGTCAATAAAATCTAATATCATCATATAATGAATTAAATAGTTGATTGGTTTAATTTTGGAGGTAATTAGGGTCAATATGCACCCATTGAACCTAATTATGACTATAGAATATGATTTGAGGATAAATTAGTTTTGATTTCAACCCAATTAGTCAAATGGTGCAATCAATGACACAAGGTTTTTAAACATTGATCCATATGAACCTATTTTCAAATGTATATGATGTGATTTAGAGTAAAAATGACCCTAATGTCATCATATAATGAAAAAAATAGTTGATTAATTAAATCAATGAGATATTTGAGGCTAATTTGAGCCCATTCAACTTGACTACAAGAGTAAGATGTGATTTGGGGATAAATTGTCTCTAATTCCATCATGAATTGATCCAAATAGTCAATTAGTGTAATGAGAGACATGATTTGAGCCATATTGAGCCTGGTAAACCTAATTTATGGATCAAATGATGTTATAAGATGCAACATATTGCTTAATTGATCCTAATTTTATCATAAATGTAAACACTAAAGTAATTAGGACCAATCTAAACCTATTGAACCTAAATATAAGTATACAATGTGATTTGGGGCTAAATTAGCTAATATTTCCTAACATATTGACCTAATTAGTCAACTGTGACAAACCTAACCCTTAAACCCTAATTTTATCATTAATGCAAACATAAAGTTAATTAGGGCCAAATGCACTTGTTTACTTGATTATGAGTCTAGAATGTGATTTGGGGTTATAAATTAGATCATATTTCCTAACATATTGAACCAATTACTCGATTGTTACAATCAATGATGCAAGCTAGATGAAATTAAACCTTGTGAACCTAGTTTTTACTATATAGGATGTAATTTAGGGGTTAATAAATCCTAATATCATAATAAAGTAGACCAAATATTCCACCAATCTAATCATGAATGAAAGTGGGGTGAATTTGGCCCCTTTCAACCTAACTACAAGAGTAATACATGATTTTGGGCTAAATTAGCTTTGATCCCATCATGAATTGATCTAGTTAGTTAATTGGTGCAATTAAAGATGTGATTGGGGCTAAATTGAGCCCCATGAACCTAATTTATGGATCAAATAATTGTAAAGGATACAACATATGGATTAATTTACCTTAATCTTATCACAAATGCAAATATAAAGGTAATTAGGGTTTATTTGAACCCGTTGAACCTAATTATGAGTATATTATGTGACTTTGGACTAAATTTGCTCATACTTCCTAACATATTGACCCAATTAGTTAATTTTTACAGCCCTAAACTATAAAGCCTAATCTTATCACAAATACAAACATGAAGGTAATTGTAAACAATCTAAACTTGTTGAACCTAATTGTGAGTCTAAGATATGATTTGGGGCTAGAAATTAACTCATAATTCCTAAAATATTGAGTAATTTTGTTGATTTTTACAATCAATGATGTAATTTAGATAACATTTAACCTCATGAACCTAATTTTGACGATAAAATTAATTTTGGGGTCAGTCAACCCCAATATCATAACAAAATAAATCAAATAGTCCATGAATTCAAGCACAAAGGAAATTGGAGTGAATTTGAGACCCTTCAACCTAACTACAAGAGTAGAACACTATTCACAACTAAATTAGCTTTGATTCTATTATGAATTGGTCTAGTTAGTAAATTGATGTAATTAAGGATGTGCTTAGGGCCAAATTGAGATGTGAAAACCTAATTTAGGCTCAATAGATTATATTGAATGAAAAATATGGTGTAATCAACCATAATTTTATCACAAATGTAAACATAAAGGTAAATGGGGCCAATCTAAACCCTTTGAACCTAATTACGAGTAAAAGATATGATTTGGTGCTAAAATATCTCATATTTACTAATATAATGACCTAATTAGTGATTTGTTTGGATAAAATTGAACCCCTTAAGCCTAATTTTGACTATATAGGATGTAATTTAGGGTCAACCAACCCCATTGTCATAACACTCTAAATCAAGTAGTCCATAAATTTAATCATGAAGTAAAATTGGCCTAATTTGAGCTCTTTACACCTAACCATGCCTATATAATGTGATTTGGGACTCAATCATCCACAATTTTATCATAAATGCAAACATAGATGTAATTGGGGGTAATCTAAACCCCTTGAACCTAACTATAAGTATAGGATATTACTTGGGGCTAGTTGAACCTAATTTTAGTTTTATAGGATGTGATTTGCACATCAATCAAGAGGCAATTGCATCACATAATATTCTAATGACATAGTTATATGATATATAGTTATGTAAATATAATGCATAACAATCTTAGTATGTACATGTTATGTTCAAAATATACAAAAACTTCTCTTTTCATGACTATTTTTAACCTTGATATAAAATTATGTCTCCACAATTCTCTACATCATTTTTTAGCCTAAAAGTCTATGATAAAAGATATCAAGTTGTTTTTATAGACCCCACCTTCGAACACTATCAAGTTTTTTTGGACATGTGTCAAGTTTGTCTACTCATGGGTAACGGATCTCATTGGAAGAAGAGGTATAATCTAAATCATAAAACACTATATAAATTACAAGTGTTGAGAGAAAAAAGTACAAATTCAAGCATTTCACTCAAGATAAAGTATAAATATTATCCCTAATAAACCAAATGTCATATATAATGATGAATTGAATAATGATGATGAATTTTTACCAAAAATTACAAATTATGTTGCAAGTCCACACTCAAAGTATGATGTTTTTTATTTTGTTGATGATGAAACTATGGATGATGATTTACCTCCTAACAATGAACAAAATTACATGGCATAGAATGATGAAAGTTACAATCAAGAATTTCCTATGGAAAAAATAAAGGATGGAAGTAAAAATTAAAAAAACTAGTATTAACATAATGATATGTAAAAACACTCTCAACAAATGACACCATTAATAACACCTCCAAGGATTGTGTGTAGAAAATGGAAGTACTTCATTTAAATTGATGAAAACATTTTGAAACCAATGTTTAACCACCATTCAAGAATAATAGTTGAAATGATTTGGAATAATTAATTTTAAAAAATAGACTTTGATAGTCATAAATGTCATTTGTTTGTTTCATTGATGAAATTGATTAAGATGATACCCACAATGTACACCCTACGACTAAGAACATCTAACATAGATAGTGAAGACAAAGATTTTTTTTGAAAATATACATGATGCAAAGCATATTGTAGGCATGAAAACATGCATCAAATATTGAAATGTTGTTTGATGTATAATTACAATTTGTGTTGTAAGTGGTTAAACATGGAGAAAATGCTTGATTTTAAAAACTAGTTGAGCACTGAACATCAATAGAAAAATAATAGTTAAAGTAATTGGAATACAAAAAAGACTTAATGATGTCCATACCAATGAGCTCTGGTCATTTTAAGGTAGACTTCCATGAAAGGATAAGGCTATAGTTGATGCTATAAAATATTTACTTCCATAATTTTGGAAAGACAATACAAGAGTCTCATTCAATACAAGAGATGTGGTGAAAATAAGAGTTGGTTCTCATAACCATGAACCACATATGAAACATTTCTTGGATATGACCCCAAAAAAATTATACAAACTTTTTACAAAAACATCCATAAATATATATTACTCAAATATTTTTTGAGATGGACAAACCCTTTGACATAAAAATAAATCACACACATACCACTTATTATTGTAGGCAACATGTTGAATTTTAAACACACTATGATGTTTTTATCCATATATGTTGTACTTTGCATATCATAAAACATTTTTCATGAGTGTAGCATGGAATTTTGACCAAAATTAGTAAAGGAATTTATTCCAACCATTTTTTTATGAAAGACCAGACAAACAATTTTTTATAACAAAGCATGTTTGGTTGGAAATTTGTAACATGTTTGGTTGGAAATTTGTAACATTTTTGGTGAATTTCTAAAATTAATAAAATGTATCCATGAGGATAGTAAAATTAAATTATAAAATAATTAGTTGGTTTGAACAAATACAAATATGTGGCATATCAATAAAAATATGGAAAATAATATAAAAGGTGTGAGCTTATTTCAAAACGAATGCCTATTTTAGAAATTATAGTCAAATTCAGGGATGAAATTATTTAAGAATATATAAGGCACACACAAAGGGATGGATGTTTAGATGAACATTTTAAATTAATAAAGGACACATTATCACTTGATTATATTGTTTCAATATTTGAATTTGTTAATAATTACACATTCAAACCACAAATAGAATTTTAGTCATAATATTAAAACTCAGTACAAGTTGTCATACTCGTGCATATAGAATTCATGCATGCACCTGATAGTATATATAAATATCAAAACAAATCAAGGGAGTGCCATTTATATATCATTGATGATCAATAAAATTTTACATATTACCTACAAGTTTATTTTTATATGTTATATGGAATGTCGACTGAGAGGAACATTAATTTCAATCAACATCATATTTGGTCAGATAATTTCACATTGTAATTTAAGAAAGCAAAGATGTTTTATTGGTTGAGTAGAATGCATGTTACCACTAGTGTAGAATTTTTTTTGAGTTTCACTAAGGTTGGTCATGGAAAAGGGGATCATGATGGAGCTAGATCATGTGTAAAAATATCTATTAAAATAGAAGAGTTGAAATTTGAAGATGAAACTATTTTGATTGATGTAGAAACCATTTTTGAATGGTGCAATGAAAAAATGGACCATGGTGTTTAATAAAATTCTAGTGTTCATATATATTTATGGTTGATGGAGGAAGAACAATTGGAAAAGTATGATGATTGTATGATGGTAACATGATCAAGTGAGCTTCACTCATTTAATATCTCAAATTCAAGTTCTTAGATAATTCATATGAGTCACTTGGAATGTTTATGTTCTACATGCATGAACGTTGTTTGTAATAAGTGTGAGTCACAATAGTGGGTGGATGAATGTATTTTTAGACCTCTAATTTTAATTAGCACATATCATGTTCGAGCAACATTGCAACTTTTGATATATCATCATCACATGAATTTGACTATGCATATGATATAACATAACCAAGTAGAAGATTAATCATTATGTACTATTTATTATCATCATCTAGCTTGATAGCATCATCAAAGATTATTTTTTTATATAGGTCATGTATTTATAGTTATTTTTTATGAGGATAATGAATAGTGAATATATTACTACTTATCTTGATGTGTAGAGGAAAAAGTAAATTGAACTCCCTAGTTATAGATGGGGAAAATATTGAGTATCCCACTAGGTTTGTGGTAGTCACTATAACTTGGCTTCAATAATATCCTATTAAAAATTTAGATGTATGGTTATTTGAAGACTTGGAAATACATAGGAAGATACTGCACTATTCAAATTTGCTTCTTACAATAAATATTCAATTAGTGAAATATGGTGGGAATACATTAAACAAGAATCTGCAGAATGTTCATGAGTTAGACCATGAATCTATTATAGCTACTATCAAGGTTAGATTAGATCCTAGTGGTTCATTAGATTGAAATTAAAAGGTATGTTGAGTTATAATATGTAGCTGTATTTAATTTTACCCAATTTTATTTATTTTTAAGTACTACATATAAATTTAATTTATAAATCTTACTCACAAATGTTTTGAAGATTAGTGGTGCCAAATAAGATTACACCTTCAGGTAGTTAGAATTGTTACTAAATAATTTCATATTATTGAATCTAAGAAAAGCTTAATAAAAGTGCTATGTTATTATAGAAAGGGCATTCTTGAGGTTGGAATGGGTAGTGGCTCACTTGACCAGGTGTGATCAGAGGCCAATAACCTAGTAATATATTTTATCTACCACCCCAAATGTGTTTGCAGTGCCAGTTCCTTCCATGAATCACCAAAGGTGGAGCTTTCTAAGGATCATTTCAACTTTGAAAACATTTGTTATTAATGTTTCCAAGCTCTTGAACAATTGTGAAAACATGTATCTAGTTGGATTTGAAGGCCATGATCATGGGAGATTGTGTTATTATCCTATCCAAATATGTTCAAAGTAATGGATTTGCATGTAGAGGTATCAGAGGTGGAAGTGTTAGTTGGAGGACAATAATTTATTTCTTCTTTGTTAAAAAAGTTACATTTTAGGACTGATTACTATAGTATATAACACATATCCATATCTAGATTTTGATATATGTGATATATTTTGAATTTATATGGATCCAACATAAACATGATGGTTCTTTTAGTTCATGAAAATGACTTATGATTTACACTTTATGCACATCTAAAGTTAACTTTAAAAAACTATGATTTTATCTTATTAGGAGGGGCACTCTTGAGGTTAGAATGGGTAGTGGGTCACTCGATCATGCATGATTAGAGGCCAAGAACTTGGTCCTATATGTCATACACCACCTTAGACATGTTGGAAATGATAATTTCTTTTGAATAAATATGATATTGATATATCCAACTTCCACTTCAACTTTGAAAACATTTGTTGTGAGTGTTTCCAAGCTCCCAAATAGTTGTGAAGCATACATCTAGGTGGATATGGATGTCATGGTATTTGGATCACATGTAATTTTACTATACAAATATGTTATAAGTGATGGATTTTCATGTGGAGGTTTTGGAGATGGAAATTTCAATTGGAGGACAAGAACTTGTGTCTTCACTATGAAAACCTTGCATTTTAGGACTAATTACTATAGCATGTGCCACATATTCATATCCAAGGTTCCATTGATATTATATGTGGTGAAATTATAGGGATTAAACATGAATTTGAGGGTTATTTTGGTTTGTACAAATGACTTATAGTTTTCATTTTACATGTGTCTGAACTTAACCTAAAAATATTAATTCTTTCTTATTGGGAAGGGCATTCTTGAGGCCATAATGGGTATTATGTATCTCAACTAGGTATGATTAGAATCAAAGAACCTAGTGTTGTAAATTATCCACCACCTTGGGCATGTTGGTATTTATAATTTATAACCATGCATTATTGAAGGTGGAGATATCAAACTATCACTTCAACATTAAAAACATTTGTTGTCAGTGTTTCCAAGCTCATGAATAGTTATGAAAACAATTGGTGTATTTTTAGTTTGTGTTATTTAGATAATGTTTATTTTTCCTATCCAAACATGTTAAAATTGATAAATTAACATGTGTATATCTCAAAAGTATAAATTTCAGTTGAAGGACAAGAACTTGTCTCTTCACTACAAAACTATTACATTTCAAGATTGACTACTGTAATGTGTGCCATAGATTCATCTTCAAGGTTACATTTACATGATCCAAGTTAAAATTATATGGATTTGACATGAATGTGAGTCTTATTTCATCTCATGAAAATGAATTACAATTTATGTTTTACATGTATCTAAATTTACCGTAAAAATTTATAATTTTATCTTATTAGGAAGGGATTCTTAAGGATACAATAAGTAGTGGGTCAATTGAATGTGAATTATAATCATTAAAGAATATGTTCCTAGACATTATTCACCACATTAAATGTATTTTTAGTGCTAGTTTCCTTCCACATAGCACCATAGGTGGATATCATCACCTATCACTTTAACTTTGACACCATTTATTATTAGTGTTTCCAATCTCCTAAACAATTGTGAAAATATGCATCTAAGTGGATTTGGATCACACATCATTTTCCTATCCATATGTTTTAAAAGTGATGGATTTACATGTGGAGGCCCCAAATGTAGAAATGTTAATTAAAAGACAAGAACTTGTCTCTTCACTACAAAAAAAGTTACATTTGAGGATTGATTATTTAAGCATGTGCCATAGATTCATCTCCAAGGATCCATCAATGTGATCTAAGATAAAATTATATGGATTTGAAAAATGATTTATTTTCTTTCAGTTCATGAAAATGATTTATGGTTTATGTTTTATGTGTGTCTAAAGTTACCCTAAAATAATGCAATTTTGTCATATTGGGAAGGGCATTCTTGAGACTAAAATGGGTAGTGGGTCACTTGAACAAGCATGATTAGAGACCAAAAACTTGATACTAGATGTTATCTACCAACTCAAACATTTTTGAAATGTTATTTTCCTTCCAAAAATCAACAGAGGTGGAGATCTCCAATTTTTGCTTCAACTTTGAAAACATTTATTGTTAGTATTTATGAGCTTTTGAATGGTTTTGAAAACACACATCATTTTTATATGCATACATTTTCAAAGTGATGTATTTTCATATGGAGGTATCAAAGGTAGAAAAAGACCATTATCAAAGTAGGGCAAAGGGTTTCAGGGAACATGAGAGCATAGTTAGCATTTTGAATGATAGTAAAATACATTATGATGATATCAATCGTATAAAAGGATTATAAATGGGAGGATATATATGTATGATGATGATCTGAGTGATAATGAACATAATTTCAAGTGAAAAACAACTTATCATAGGTGTGAATTAAGTGAGGAGTGATATTTTTAAGAGGAAAACAACTTGTCAATGATTTCATAAGGATGCATTCAAACAGCTAGGCCAATGTTAAATTTGGAAAAATGCAATATTCAATAAAGATGTGTACCCTAATAATATAGCATGATGGATATAGAGAATTAACTATACTAGCCAATGTATACTTTTAGGATGATGGAGATCCTTGGATTGTAATATTATGTGATTATCAAAAAATTTAGATGATTCTCTAATGGAAAGTGGTAACCTCAAAATGATTTCATTAAAACCTTTTATTGGTTGGCGTGTCACTTGATTTTATATAAGTTTTTTCAACTCTAGTGGATGCTTTATAAGTAGTGAAACCATTATATTTTTGAGAATAATGGCATTGCTTCTTTGGTATCCTAACTCTAGTGACAAAAATGGCACTATAATTTTGATTTTTCATTTCTTATTAATATATTTCTATTCAACTATATTTTTTTTACTATTTAACTAGATTTTACCATGAAGAGGAGACCAAGCTCTACCAAGGATGAAAAAATAATGATTAAGGTATGCTTGGTAAGCACTACACCCTATGATTTTTCATGCATTCAAGATTTTGATGAGTCCTTTGGTATTTTTCAAAAGCGTGCAAAGGGAATTACCTCTAAATTTTTATTCAAGATGGGTTATGATGGGAAATGGATTTGAAATAATATGAGAGGAATAAAAATCCCATAAAGGTTGATAAAAGGGATTAATTTATAGGTTTGGGTTGTATTGATGGTAAATAATAAGTTTTAAAATGTTCTAAGATAGTTTAAACATGGAAAACATGTAAAGACAAAGATGCCAAGTCACTGCCTCAACATAAACATAATTTTAAGGTAAAGCCATCATTTTTTATTTTATTTTTTTTAAAATATATTGTATAATTATAATGTCTAAATAATTTACATGTTTCTAATTAATATGAAGGTGAATTTTCACTACTTAAAAGGGCCAAATAATAGTCTCTAAAAGAAGGGAAACAACTCTATGAAGAAGGAGATAGCACACCATCACTTCATGATTACATGGGTGAATGCAAGTTGATTCTAAGAAAATGAAAACAATTTAATAAAATCAAATGCATGAAATAAAAATTCAAGTAATATCTAAAGAGAGAACATACCAAAGGAGCATGCAAAGAATAATCACTTCCTCAAACTTGCACAAGTAAATTGTATAAGGGCATCCCAAGAAGGTATGCAAGACATGAGTAGTCCATTATTTATTTCAATTGTATAAATAAAGGTAATATATCAAAATAATTTTAGAATACCTATCTATGTTAATTTTATTAAATTAATAAACATTGTTTTCACATTTTTGGAATAATAAACCTATCACTAAAAATACAAAGTATTTGAAAAGGAAGAAAAATTGTTTACACCACTCTCCATGCCAAAGAAGAGATCAAGGTATAAGAAGAAAGAAGGATGAAATTTTTAAATACCACTCCCTATTTTAGTATGAGAATTATGGAAATAATAAGGAATTTATTTTGAAGAACATGGGAAAGAGTTATTGCACTCATTGAAACATGCGTGAGCATTGTCATGCAAAACATTGGAAACTTACTTCACAAATCCACTGCAAAAATTCCAAGGGGCATTTAGAGAAGGAAGAGGCATCCAAAGTTAATAAGGAAGATTTTTTATAAAACCTATAAGTCAAGAGACATCAAATGATTAAGAAGATCTACCAAGTAAGAAGTCATAAAGGAGCAATAGCCCATATAGGAGTCCCCATCACCATTGCAAGTGGGTAAAGGTAAGAATTCATTCTTGGTGACATAGATAGAATACTTGCAAAGATAATATGTTGATTGACATGTATATTTAATATTAAACTCAATTTTATTTAGATGTTCCATTTGTTGAATGAATAAATAATGAAATTGACCCCATTTACATCAAAACATAATAAGGAATTTCACTCTTGGTTGACTATGGAACAACTATCCAATTTATTTTATAAGCATAAGTTAGATGAGCCCATTTTATCAAAGAGGTTGTATCATTTCTAACATTCTCATGTTGGCATATAATGAAAATATATAGTTGGGAAAGAGGTTATTGGGTTGTATAAGTTAGAGCAACCCTAATAAATTGTAGTAGACAAAGTTGAGAAAGAAGAGGAAGCCAAGTACATAGTGAAATATCCAATTCAATAATAATCTTAGGGTTATTTAACAAAGGTAAAAAATAATTTTAGCCATGTAGGGACTGAACACATAGGAAAAACTAGGAGAAATGGCCCTAGTAAAATAAAGAGACTCAGCAAGATCTATACCCTTCAAGCCATAGATGTGGAAACATAAATTTCCTAGATTTAACCACTGGTGTGGAAAAGTCAAACTATTGGAGTTGTTTGACCATACCCAAGCTTCTAAGAGTGGATGAAGGAATTCATAATTCTAAAGAGTGTAACAAAGAAAACACAATTGTAAATGGCAAGAAATAATACATGTGAAATGAAATAAAAAATAAAATATCGGTACCACCATTTATATAACCAAAGTTTTTCATTCCCAAATACCAAGTTACACCTTCTTTTGAGGCCACTTTGTCATCTTCTCCACCACTCAAAACTCATTATTAACCATATTCCCCTACCCCTATGCATGGAACTCCTTATGGTATTGAAATTATTGCATCCATAGATCATGATACACAATACGATCAAGAACAAAAAAATCAACCTCCCATAGAAATCATTGGGATCAACTGAAATCTCATGCACAAACATAGGAAAATTCAACACATTATACTACCAAGGCCAAAATGGGGGAAGAGAAAGTGGTTGAGGAGAATGTTCATAAGGACAAGGAATATTTATTATAAAAATAAATAAGATGTAGAAAAATATTAGTAAGATAAGGAAC
>JARHVA010007168.1:0-200000 GCA_037957365.1 Torreya grandis
AGTAGATTTATATATATTTTATATTATTTCAGAAATTCTCCAAATTCCAAAGCATTTCTTAGAGTTTTAATTTTAAACTATTTGGGGAGAACAAATCTCTACCCGTAGAACAACTCATATGGTGTGAATCTTATAGTGGTATTACATGTATTCCCATAACCAAAATTAACCTCCAAATTGTTGTGTTCCTAATCATGTTAGTTTAAGTTTATGGTTTTGTTCATGGTATTATTCAATTTATGGTTGGTGACTTCCTCTTGGCCATTATATTTTTCATGATTTGGATTAGATTTTTGGTGAAAATAAATATAGTCAAGGACATGGTTTGTATTAATGGTCCATTTATTTTAATTTTTTTTCATCTGCATAATTGTTACAACATTGGAATTCTTGTTAGTGTGGGGCTACTTTTGTAAGATAAATTTTAGAACCAACTTTTATTGATCCTTAACCTATTGTTATTTAATCTAAAGTAAATTTTGGAATAAAAACTTGTATGGGAAATGGGATAGATAAATAAAACTAAAATGGGTGGTGATGCTCTTGAAGTAAGTGGTTTGATCCCTTATCTATTCAAACACATAACTTTTGAAATGTAAGAAAGGAAATAAAATGAAGAGAAAATAAATAGAATGCAAGAGGTGAGAGAGAATCACAAAAAGTAGAAGGATGATCACTTACAACCATGGTCACTCTACCAGTTTTAAGGTAATATACAAAGGAACATCCATCATAATGAGAGGTTTAAAATAAATATTTAATAATCAAATAAAATATTTTTGATTAATATTATAATATTAAAAGGAATTAGAGGTCTAAGGATTCAAAGTTTCTATCAAATGATCTCATAAAATATATAAACGAAGAAGGAAAAGAAAAGAGAGGGAAGAACAATCAATATACAACTGCCCCATATACAAAACTAGAAGAGAAATTAATTTTAAAGTTATATTTGTTTCCATTCTATCCAAATCTATCCTTATTTTCTTGTTGAAAATTCCTTTCATGTTTAGTGCCTCAATAAATATTCCCATGATTCACATGTTTTGTTGTTGTAATTTATAATTGAGTTTGACTTTGTGCTTGCTTAGATTCTATTTATATAGAGACAAGAGGAAACTTTTTGAATATTTAAATAACAATTGTACTCTACTTTTCCTTATTTTTTAAAAATAAATAAATAATTTTTTGACTTAGCATGCTCCCTCTAAAAAAAGAGAAGGTTTTTTTAAAATTTCACTGCTCTTATAGTTTTTCTTTACATATTTTTAAATACATAGGATTTTATTTAAATCAATGGGATGACTTTAAAATAAAGTATTTAATTTTATTTTTGGAAAAAAATAATTGAGCCTAACATCCTTAAAGAATTTGAAGGTGAGAGATAATTGATCCTAGTGAAAAATATTCTTAACATTTTTTTTGATATCAACAAAAACTTGTCTACTAAGCATGGATCCCATAACTAGATTCATCCATTAGAAAAGGATTAAATAAAAATCATAATTTTCTCTATTCAATCTCCCCAACATCTTCATGTTTGTCTCTAGAACTCAACAGTGGGAATTTGGGGGTAATATCCCCAATTTCAAGCATAAGTTTTTTTTCTTATTTTGCCTCTAAATTTCTTCTTGCACAACTAATATTTAAAAAAGAGTCTCTTTAAACTTCTTTAAAGCACATAATTATTCATTATTTTCATGCTATTTATAATTTATAATGGCATTCATAGATTTTTTTGGTACTCTCTACATTTTCCATATTATGGTTTTTAAAAAATCATATATTTTCAAATGACAAAAGCATGTTTTATGAGCTATTAAGTGAAATTTATTTTTTGATTGTATAAATAGAGACTAATATATTAAAATTAAATCTGATATTAAGAAACATTTATATATGTGATATTATAAATATTTATAAAAAATATCTCATGTCATTAGATATTAATTATATATGAAGGTTGGAAGGAGATTGTGATTTTCAAAATCCTTGAGTGGGCCTCTTTCACTAATTTTATCCATAGCTCCTTTTTTACTTAAACATTTTAATAATTTAGATTTCCTTTGAATATCAATGATGGTAGAGCTTTGGATTTCATCTGATGATATGAGATACTTCTCCCAAGTAACATCAACAAGCTTTATCCAATTATCTCACCCATGCCATGTGTCATTTGAATTTTCCACTTAAATCAAAAAAAAATTCTGAGGCATTTAGCTTTTTTCACAAAATATTTTCCTTTAGTTAAAAATCAATGGCTATCTATGCTCATTTCAATCCAATGATGTTATGTTATTTTTAATTTTTAACTTACCTCATACCTTATATTTGAAAGTAAATTAATGGCATGAGTTTTTTCAAAAAACAATTCCTTAGTTTACATTTTCCTTGGGAAATAGTGTTAATAAATAAATTGTGTCAGCTCAACTATTTTTATTTGATTATATCATACCGACTAAGTGACCCTTCAAATTTATAGCTCAACTTATGGCCCAAGAACTTACTAAGGAGTTTTAGCTCTTATTATCATTTGGATATCAATAATTAGAATAGCATATTTTTAAAACTACAACTAGATCTATTTCCTCTTTTCGCATCATCCTTCCTTCTCTAAAAGACTCATATCCTTAGATATAAATAAAATATACCACTTGAGGGTCATGTTAAATTTTAAATAAAATCACTTAATTGTTTGAAACATTTTCTTCACAAAAATGGACATCTTTAGCCATTAAAGTCTTTTCCAGTTTTACTTCCATAGTTGTTCAAATTCATCACAATTATGTTCCATTGCTACTTCATTGATATAATATTTTAATTCCAATCACGATGATCCAATTCAAAAAAAAATTATTTTGAAAATGCTAATATGACTTGTGTCTAGTGCAGATCTACATACAAAAGCATGACTTCTAAGCATGAATTCCACATTTTGACCTTTTATTTCTCTTTTTTCTATTTTCTTAATCTACAAAGCAATATTGTTATTAAGTTTAATAAAATTAAATTTATCATTTTATTTTAATTCACAAAAAATTATTTGAATCTCTATTATAACTGCAATCTTCTTTTCCCATGGTTTTCCTCTACTCAAAACTATTTACCAAAACATTGAACACATGTATAGCTTCAAATGAATCCATGAAGGGTAATACAAGATGCACGTTATTTTGAATTAATTTTTTTTTATAAATAATATCCAATTGAGGTTGATGTGATCAAAATCATTCACAAGAATGGAAAAATAGTTTCCAGTTCTAATTGGATTCTATCATTTATTAGCTTTTCAACAATAACACTTGTCCAAAAGAAGAAAAGAAATAATTTGATACCTTTGAATCCTTATTATGTGAACTCAATTTCATCTTTAAAATTCATCCATTCTTGATTATCTCTTTGTTTTGATGATTTATTTGGATAAAAAATATGCATTTTTTGATTCTCTCTCATGCTCTAAATTCATCATGATTAATGGATTATTTTTATAGATCCAAAAATAGTTTAAAACCTTATGGGACATGCCCTCTTTAAGGAGAAGCACATACATGATTCAAAGAATTGGAATATCCTTATTTATTACTCAAATCACACTTATTTTCTTCTAATTATTGATCATTATAGATTGGTATTAGGGGGGGTTCCATTATCAGCATGCAATCCTTCTTAAACATACTAGTTTTCATCTTTGTTGTCTTAAAAAAGTTTTTTTTTTTCAAAAATGAAGAATATATCCACATCATTTTCATAATAAAAATTCATTAATAAAAGAAAAAAAAAAGCATTGAGGATAAATCCTCATTGATTTTTGAATTCCTAAATCCTATCTTTATTTTATTTTTTTATTGTAAAAAATATCCTCCTAAAGCTCCATAAGGTCTTCAAGTATCATTTGTCATGTAATTTTTTCTAAGATAGATAGAGTTTCATCTTCATGATCATCCATTATTGTTATAAACATATTTTAATATCCCTTTTTAATCAAACTATCAATGGTCAACTTTATCTCTTATCTTTTGATTGGTCTCTTTAGATATTAGTGCTACATTAACTACAATCTCTTCTTTATTCTTGAAATCCTAAGAATACATGCCTCTTCATATAAATATGATGTTTGTTTTTTAATTAATGAAACATCCTCTTCTAGGTTTCCTTCTCTTTATGTTACATTTTGATTTCTTACTAGACAAACTTGTTAGATTATCCATGGATATCTATAATTAAATTGTTTAGATTTGGATATATTTCTAACTAAAGCTTAAGATTTATGATATTTTGGGATAATAGAATGTTTTTTAGTTAGATGTAAATACATGATTATTTAATATAAATTGGTTTATTTATGCATTTATATTTTAAACACATTAATGTATTGATTCAGTTATATATATTGTTGCTTATGATTATCATGTGAGAAGATCTAATGACTTGTGAATTATGAAGTGGATGCAGGAAAATTATTACTTTGAGCATACCAGAGGGAGAACATAATCAGAGAGGATAATGTAGATAGAGACATCACAAGTCAAAGAGAGCTAGTGAAAACCTGCACATATCATAATAATTTTTTTAATAAAAAGGGTAAAAATATATTAATAAAAAAACAAGAGCATTACAAGAAGAGCGGGGGACTGAAATCCCTAAAGAAAAACAAAAAGCACAAAAAAACTAGGGATGAACCCACCTATATGTTGATATGAGCCTTCCTATCTTCCTCCAAAATATGTTCCAGATTAAAGTGAAGATCTGAGGAGAGAGACTCCCAATCCTCAGAATTACCACCATCTAAATGCTCAGATGCCCATTTTGCCAAACAATCCGCTACTCTATTCCATTCATGTGGAATATGAAAAAAACTAATTGTATCCATGAGTGAGCTAATCCTCAAAATATACTACACAATCCTAGACAATTGCTAATTGACATCCAACACTTTCCTCTTAACAAGCAGGTTGATCACGACTTGAGAATCTGATTTGCAAATGATCCTATGCCAACCCAATGCCTAAGCCTTCTCAAGAGCATAAAGATAGCCTAGCCTTCCATCATGTTGTTGGTTTGCATCCCCTTATGGACTGAAAAGATAAAAATCACCATACCTTCAGAGTCTCTGCCTATCCCACCAGTACCAGCAAGGCTGGGATTGTCCCTGAAAGAGCCATTTGTATTGATCTTGAGAAACCCATTGGGAGGGTACTGCCACTGATCATCCCTATGAATATTCTCTTTGCCCTATCGACCTCTCCTGACACAAGTCAAATTACCTATAAATTATTGGAATCTTAGGCACACCACCACCTTAGCATCCTATTTGGATAAAGGGAGACAAACCTCACTCTTGGCCTGCACGGTCTCCTGAATCATCCCTATGACTTTTTACCATACTTGTTGTGCCATAATCCTCACATTCCAGAATATCTACCTATTTCTCTCCAACCAGAGCTGCCACAACAAAAAGATGGGGCCCCTAACCAAACATTTTGTAGAAAATATATCCTTGAAGGGGGTTCTCCCACACCACTCCAAAAATAGACCAAGGATGGAACATGGAGACAAGGAAGTTGCCATATGTCCCACCAATAATGCTAGAGTTGTAAAGCAAATGAGCAATAAAAAAATAGGTGAGCAGAATCCTCCTCAGCTACTCCGCACACAACACAAACAGATGGGCCTTAGAAGCCTCTTTTTTGGAGATTATCCCAGGTCAAGCACCTATTCCAAGCCAACAACCAAACAAAGAAATTACATTTTGGCCATGAGAATTTATTCCAGACCTGTCTCCACCATTGCACTTATCCCTTACCCAATCTCTAAGATAATAAAGCCTGATATCCAGAAGCAACTATGTAATTTTCTTTAGGATTGAGAGACCAAGCAAGCTCATCTTCCTCTTGGAGGGAGCTACATCAGCATCTGGAAAGGAGGTTTAGTAGCTCATCATGTTCCTCCTGCATTCCAACAACTGGCCAAACCTTAGGTGTTTTCCATTTTTCCACCTCTAGCTATTCGCAGGAAATGTATGATTTAAAGTCACTCACCCAAGACCAACTAGCATCAAGGAATCTTTAGCAAAGGTTAGGTAGATTATGGAACTGAGAAATAATGGGAGGGTTACCATCCCAAGAATCAGTCCAAAAGAGAACCTTGGATCCCCGCTTACAAATCCAAAATAAGCCTTCCTTAATAAGAGCAGCCCCTTTTTTTAGAGTCCTCCATATCATTGAGCCTTTCCCAATGAGTGGACAATGAGGAATATCACTCTGAGTGGCCCTCAAATAGTACTTCTGAGAGAGAATTCTGCCCAGGCCTTGTCTTGTTCATTACACCAATGCCAATAAAGCTTAGCCGCCAAAGCAACTCCATTTAAGTCCGTCTGCCTTAGGCCAAGCCCCCCATGTTGTTTGGGGATATAGACCATATCCCATCTAACTGAGCTCCATTTTGAGGTCATCAAAGTACCAACCCATAAAAATTGCCTAGTAATCGAGTCAAATTCCTTAACAATTCCCACCAGGGCAACCTGAAGCATACCTATATAAATGGGCAAAGCCTGGACCATAGATTGAATTAATTGAACATGGCCCACAAAATAAATCCACCTATGAGTCCAATGATTCACCTTCACTTGAAATTTATCTAAAATATTTTGTCAGGATTATTTGTGTATACGGCCAGTTGTAATAGGAATACCCAAATAAATCAAGGGGAGAGTCCCAATCTAGAAATGCATAGTCTGAGCAATTCACTATTGTATGGGAGCTAGTGTATTAAATAAGAAGATGGATGACTTATCTTTGTTGACCTTTTGCCCTGAGGCTTTTAGATAAACATCCAACACTCTGCACAAATTGGCAGCTTCACTCATTATGGCCATGCCCATCAGAACAGTGTCATCAACAAATTGCAAGTGAGACTGCGCCAACAGTTCACCCCCCCCATCACTAGCCTTAAATATGACCATCCTCTCTATTCCTTCTAATCATCCTCCCCAAGCATTTAGCAAGAAGAAAAAGAGATATAGAGACAAGGGATCTCCTTGTCACAACCCCGTAGAGGCACCAAATAACTCTGTATGTTCCCCATTGATTAGCATCAAAAAGGAAACTAAGGAAATGTAGCTCATGATCCATTAGGTCCATTCATCTGCAAAACCAAAATATTTGAGAACCTTCCATAGAAATGACCATCTGACCCTATCAAAATCCTTAGCCATATCTAGCTTAATAAACATTGCCTTATCCTTGGAGCTGGCCATGGAGTGAATGGACTCAACCGCTATGACAATACCATCAAGAATTTGCCTGTCTTCCACAAAACCACTCTATTCTTTAGAAATCACATTGTTGAGCCTAGTTTTTAACCTTTTTGTAATGAATTTAGATATGATTTTATAAAAAACATTACAAAGAGATATAGGGCAAAACTGACTTAGCCTATCAGCTCCTTCACATTTCGGTATGAGGGCGAGATAAGTCACATTTAAAGCCTTAAGCATTTGTTTATTCCACTGAGATTCTTGAACAATAGCTAAAAGATCTAATTTGATAATATCCCAAAATTCTTGATAGAATTCAGTCGAGAAGCCGTCAGGACTAGCTGCTTTCCCCTGTTTCATCTGGGAAATAGTCACCTCAAGCTCCCCAAGTGTGATATCCTTCATTAAATTCTCATTCATTTCACATGTCACCAGTGGCAGAATGTAGTAAAGAACTTGTGCTTCTTTCGGTAATTCCTCATTTGCATCTTCCCTAAAAAGAGTAGAGAAATATTGCACCACCTCCTCTGACATTGCAGGAAAGGAATTAAGCCGCTTACCTCTTTCATTGACCAGGACCGAGATAGAGTTGTCGTGCCTCCTGGCTTTGGATGATTGAAAGAAAAAAGAAGTATTTCTATCACCTTCTTGGAGCCATTCTATCTAAGCCTTTTTCTTCCAAAACACTTCCTCCCATAGCTCACATTCCTTTAGGTCTTTCACAGCCTGAGCTTCATCTTGAAGTAAGATTTCAGTCAATCCTTCCTCCCTAATTGTTCTCGTGATACCATCAAGTTTAGCTTGTGCATCAGCCTTAACATGAAAAATATTCCCAAATCTTTGATGATTACACTATTTAAGCTTATACTTCACAAATTGTAGTGATTTAGCAAAAATATACGTCACCGTACCATGGGCAAGCCTGCCCCACCTCCACCAGTTGGCCACACATTTGAACAATGATTGATCTCATAGCCACATGAGTTGGAATTTAAAGGAAGGAGAGTAAGGTTGGTACTTTGAAACATTGTTTAGCTTAATAGGCCAATGATCTGATCTTCTCCAGTCCAAAATTTTAGACCCTGTAGACCACATACCCTCAACCCATTAGCTAGAAACCAAAAAATGGTCTAGTCTCTCAGCAATGTAATGTTGGCTAGTCCTCTGATCGTTCCAAGTAAACTATCTATTATTGGGTTGAATGTTGACTAAATTCAAAACTTCAATGTAATTTTGCATAAGCAAAGCAGAGGGGTCAAACTTTGTCATACCAGCACATTTTTTAGTCAAATCCAAAATAGCGTTAAAATCTACAACCATAATCCAAGGTTGGAGGGGAGCCAAGCTGCAGACAAAAATAATGTGGCCCCATAGGGATTGTTTACCCTGCCAGTCAGTAGGGGCATAGACATTGGATAGAAGAATGACTTCCCCCATCTCAAAGCTGGAAGCCATCATAGTCAAGGAAAACTTAGAGGACAACCATCTTATGAGGCCAATCTTGTGGGGGTTCCAAAGGCAAGCTAAACCTCCTAAATATTTGGTAGCCCAAATGCATTGATAGTCCCCTTGTCTCCATAACTTAGGTGCTAATCTGGACATAGCATCTATTGAAAGCTTAGTCTCTTGCAAAAAAAGGACATCAGGTCTTTGACTTCTAATCAAGTTGTGAAAATCATTTTGTCTAGGGCTGCTGTTTAAACCCCTTACATTCCAAGATAGTACAATCATTTCAAAGGATTTAGAAAGTGAGCATCCAGAGTCTTCACTAACCTTGACTCCACCAAAGTCTCTCCCATTAGTTTCATCTTTTCTAGGTCTTTTTTCATGCCAAGCTTGACTGATTTCTCCCCCCCACCCTTCTTAAGGTTGTTTTGCAAAAGTCCCAAGTGAGGAGAAGATTTACTACTCCTTGTTGCTCCTAATTCTCTAGATTTCCCTATTAAAGATAAATTCCCATCTTCTTTAGAGGGAATAGCTGAGGAAGTTAAAACATCTGATATCAACATCTACTAGTCCATATCCATGTGCCCATCCCCAACATCCTATGATTTAGTTAAATCAACTAAAACATTATTCTCCTAGGCTGGGCCCTCAATCCACTAATCCAAAATCATCAACCTTGGGTTCACCGCCTGTTGGTTAAGGTCATCTAGAATTTCAAATTTGTTAAGCGAGTCATCTACCTGTCTTTCCTTCAAAGAGCATTTTTGACCCTTGCTTCTATATCACCCTTTAATCAGGATAAAACCATTGATTTCTAGTGCCTCACCTGCAATCGGGCCCTTCCCTTTGTCAGTTCCAGGTAGATTACGAGTAGGTTGAGCAAGCTAAGATTCAAAGTT
The DNA here is from genome assembly GCA_037957365.1 of Torreya grandis. NCBI lineage: Eukaryota > Viridiplantae > Streptophyta > Pinopsida > Cupressales > Taxaceae > Torreya > Torreya grandis. Next base: position 9,601 of record JARHVA010007168.1, read on the forward strand.
TTTAGATTTGGGACACCATTGTTGTAAGTGACCATAAGCATGGTAAAGATGATAGCGAAAGGGAAGAGTTTCATAATCCAATTATTGTACCCAGGAAAAGGGTCCCACACTCATTTCAACAGCATCAGGTATTGGCTTACTAAGATCAATTTCAACACAAATGTGGGCATAAGTCATTACCTTCTTCCCAAGGATTGACATTGATGAACCGACTGACCTTCCCAGGAGGGATGCAAGCAATTTCAGGGTATCTTCACGATAGCATTCCACTATAAAGCGAGGCAGTTGCACCCACACCAAAACACGATTTGGCAATTCCTCTGAAGGTATAAAACTAGCATGCCACAGCTTGATAAATAGCCCCACCTGATTGTGAAAGTATGGACCTCTAGCAAAGACTCTGCTATAGTCAGTCAAGAAGGTAAAAGTGACCATAAAATAATTGTTGGCTAACATTGTGATATCCATTTCTCCTTTCAGAGCCCATGTCCTCTGAGCCCACGCATCCAAGAATTGGAATGAAGTCTTGAGCCCCAAAAACTTGAAATATAGAGAATGATTTGTATAATATTTGATATCCTCACCAATCATGTCCATAGGTATGACCAATTTGGGCCTCTCATTGCATCTTTCCAGACATCCACTGACCTTGGGAAGTCTCATGACAGTTGGCTCTTCAGCATCACATGGACCTAGAAATAGTGGGGGGAAAACCATTCCAGCACTCCTCATGCTCTGGGCCAATTACTACACTCCCTGGGCTGACTGTTGCACTCCCAATGCCACCTTGTAGCTGTGACCTACGCTCTCCCCCTTCGTGCCCTCCTTCCCTTGTGCGCCTTCCTTCTCTCTTTCCACCATTTTCATCACAGTCCAAGATAACATACCACATATCATAATAATTAATCATGGTAGAAAATGCATTTAAAAATGATTATTTTGGTATTTGTTTAATTTGTTATTTTCTATGATTGCATGAGTAGGAAAATTATGGAAATAAATTCCTTTGTGTGCTTAGCCTAATACGTCATTAATACATGTAGAGGCAAATTTAATAAAAATGAAATTATGGATTATTAATTTAGCATTAAATTATTTAAATAGAGTTAAATATTAAATTAGTTTAATATAAAATTGAAATTTTCATATTAAAATATTAAAAGGGAATTATTTATTAAAAGACTATTAAAAATATAAAAAAGAAATAAATTAAAAAAAATAGAAGTTTGAAAAATAGCAAAAATAAGAAAATAATTAAATATCTTAAAATTCGCAAACACAAAAAGATTTAAAAAAAAATAAAAATTTGGAAAAAAAAGAGAATTTAGCATTTATTATTTTATTTAAGAGAGAGAATGAAAAATAATGGATATAACTTATGCATTGGAGAGGAAAGAAGAAGGGACGAAACATAGAGAAGAGAAAGTATAGAAGATCAATAAGTGATTCTTTTAATGGTAGGTGGTGTATTAAAATTCATTATTTTGTTAATGTGAGTGGGATAATACTATGGTAAATAATAATATTAAATCTAAGAAATAAAAAGCATTGTTAAATTGGAGAGTATTGCCAAATTTCCCTCTAATTTAGTAAAATGTCCAATTTTAGTAAAATCTATGTAAACTATTTATTATGGATATATATATTATAAATTGAAACGTCAAATAGTATATAATTCAATCTTATTTTCAACCCAGCCATTAGAAGTATTAAATTTGGAAGATTAATTAAAAAAGAAAAAAGAAAAAAGAGAAAGGAGAAATAAAATAAAAGGGTGATTTGGGTAAAAAGGGCATTTATGGCATTTTCTTAATTTTGATTTTAAATTATTTGTTTTTCCTTCTAGCCAACTGTGTAAAGACCCAAAATGAATAAATTTATTATTATGTTTATTGGAAACCCTCCAAATACATCGTTGGAATTTCACAAACCATATGAATATGATAATGCTAGAGATATTAGTATAATCAAATAAAAATGAAACTTCACATATATATAAATATTGACTGGTTGGAGCTTTTGTTAAGCATTATATATATAATAAATATTTGAATAGAATAGGTGATTTATGAAAAGTATCATGTCATATATATATATATATATATATATGAAATATGTTCTCTATATAATTTAGGAAACTAAAATTTATATAAATAATAGGGTGATTTGGTCCATTTTTTATGGAATAATACCTTATAGGGCATCATGCGAGGTATAAAAAATACAATGAATAAAATATATATAAGAGGGTTTTATATATTCAACTTGAGATACGTAGTAATGTTGAAAGTAAAACTATTAAATTAAATTGGCAAACAATGATGGTGGTAGAATTCATGGAAATAAAGAAGATGATAAAATATTATATCTAATATTTAAATAATAGCTAATGTAATATATATTCAAATGAAAGTTAATGCAGATAGAAAAGGGGTGATCTAGTTGTTTTACTAGCTTAGCATAAAGACCCACTATGGCATGTCAATAACTCTGACCCTTCTTTAATGCATAAGGTGTCACCCTATTATGTTCCAGTAGAGTGTGTGTGTGTGTGTGTGTGTGTGTGTGTGTGTGTGTGTGTGTGTGTGTGTGTGTGTGTGTGTGTGTGTGTGTGTGTGTGTGTGTGTGTGTGTGCATGTATATATGTATGTATGTATGTATATGTATGTATATATGTATACATATATACATATATATAATATAAAACAATTTTATATTGCTCAAAGCAAATATAGCAATGTTGGGTGCATGCATAAGGTAGGTAAATAATAAAAATAAATTGCTGGAAATTAGTGAGTTTCCCTTAGCAAGCTACGATCTTGGCTGGAATTTTTATATACTAAAATAATAGTAAGTGTATATTTGTTAGCTAAATATATATTTTAGCTAAAATAATTAAATAATAAATTCATATTATCCATAACATGATAATGATGGGAAAATCTTGAGGTATTAAATTTGATTATAAGTAAACATTCCTCCTAAATAGCCATCAGTCCTTGCAAATAGGAATGTCATTAAAGGAAACTTTGAATTATTCACCCTTCACAGCGGGACTCAAGAAGGGTTTATAAACTTGATGTATGTAACGAATTAAATCAATATTTTATTTTAAACTTTTTAAATTTTGTGATAGGTTTTTCCTATAACTATAATAATTAAAGTTATATTATTGTAATGATGGGAAAATCTTGAGGTATTAAATTTGATTATAAGTAAACATTCCTCCTATATAGCCATCAGTCCTTGCAAATAGGAATGTCATTACAGGAAACTTTGAATTGTTCGCCCTTCACAACGGGACTCAGGAAGGGTTTATAAACTTGATATATGTAACGAATTAAATCAATATTTTATTTTAAACTTTTTAAATCTTGTGATAGATTTTTCCTATAACTATAATAATTAAATTTATATTATCGGTGGGTATAAAATTGGAATTGGTAACTTTAGTAATATAAAACTAGATTCTTGTAAGTATTGAATAGTTAACCAAACCATGTGTTAATAGGGTTTAATAGGTAAACCATAACTATCTCATACTGTGGGCTTAAACTTGTAGAACTTTTTGACTCCTTAAAACATAGAAACCCATCATATGGAATTTAACATTGAGTTTCATGTTTATGACTATTAGCATAATTAGGATAATTGGGGTAGTTTTTTAAGTTAATAGTTTTAGAAGAAACATTAGCCAAAAAGTGAAATAATTGAATGGAATGGTTTAGTAAATGATTGCTTAAAAACTTTTAAATAAAAACCAATTGATAAACTAAATATTTTGTATTTTCTAAGAAAATAAAGTTCTGGGTTATTGTATGAAATAAGTGTATTCAATGTATTTATCACTACTTCATGAGTTGATTGCTATGCTTAGTATTTATGATTAAAACACTAAACTATGGTTTAAAAATCGCATAACATTATAATACCTACATGTGGTGCACATTAGGATGTAATAAAGCTTGTATCTAGAGATTATACCTATAGATCATTAGATGATTTGAATAAGTCATCAATTTTATTTAGGAAATTAGGAATGAAAACCTTTGGACCAATCTCCTAGAAGTAAATGAGTCAATAGAATAATAGGTTTATCTGACTCACTATTATTAATATAAATGACTATTAGTCATATGTATTCAATATGGAATACTAGTGTGAGTTACATATTATGAGTGTGTTAAATGTATAATTTTACGTAGTACATAATGGTGCATCGATATGCATATTTATATGTGATGAAACCTTGGTATGCTTATATGCAATATGCTTGGGTGGTATAATTATTTATTGTTTTCCTTGTTATTATCTTCATGGATCAATTGAGTCTTGAAAATTATAAGTTTAGAGCATGTGTTGTTATGTAGTTGGAGATACCAATCTCCCACTTGGAGATAAATAGCTGCACTTGTACCTGTACCTATACCTTCATCTAATTCATTCCCTGGCTTGTATCCCTTTTCAAGCTCAACCCTGAAGACCAACCCCCACACAACCTGTGATGCTACACCTATCATCCAAGTAACCTGCCACATCCAAACCTACAAACCCGTGTAGTGAAGACCTTGACCCTGCATAACATGAATCCCTACTGCTGGTCCCTCTCAGATACCTGAGAATCCACCTTCCCCAAATTGGCTCCAAACTCTCTGACAACTCCCACTGCTTGGGAAAACTCAGGTCTACACTAGACCTCATGTGATTTCAAACATTGTTCTAAGCTCTGCTTGAACTGTCCATCCCTTGGTGTGCTTACCGATTCTGCAACCTACATCTTAAACCTTGCCAACACCTTCTTCACATCAGCTCCCACTGGAGACAAAATCTCCATGTCTCTTATGCCAAAGAATTTTTCTGCTCCCAAATTCTTCATGACATACCTCTGAACTAACTTTACCTTTAGCTCAAAAAATTCCCTGCATGTGTAACCCTGCAACAAGCAACCACACCTCATACAGTAACAAGATAATGTCACGACTCATCATCCACCTAGTAAAGACAAACATAATAGTTACACTGACATTGACTAAAGCCCTGATTTGTCATCCACCTGTCAAAACCTATACCACTATCCTGCAGCTTCCTCAAGACCATATACCTTGGCCTTCTGTCTTATGTATCCACCCACTCTCTTCTTTAACTTGGGAATCCATCCATCTTTCAGTGCTTTCTTCCAGCTAACAACTCCACTGACAAAATCTTGTTTGGTTCTTCTCCAAGGACTCACGCTCCTCATCCATGCCAAGCTCCCACTATTTTTGGATTCTACCTGCATTGCCTTTTCACATCTTCCTAGTTCTCGACCATCAGTAAGCAACTAGTAAGAAGGTGAAAAATGAATATGAGGTCCACTTACCATTTCAGTCCTCTATATGGGCGTTTGAGACTCCTTGATAGATTTTTATCCACCCAACATCCATTTTAGTGACTGATCTCGGCCATCTCCCAATCTACAACCGACTGACGTCAGTTCCCTACGACTGACCATGTCTGCCGACGTCAGTTTCCTGATCGACGCCGGTGTACCTCTTGCTGACATCAATTCTTGTCTGACTAACGTCGGTTCCTACTGCCTGACACCACTGACTCTGTTGATCTACACATGATCGACGTCGGTGCCTATTTGTTTGATGTCGATTCTTCCTGACCGACATCGGTACCTGTGTTTGCCTATGAGTGATGATTTTTTACCTGTGAGCTCCTTTTGGGTCAAAACCCTATTCAAATTAACACATCCCTACTTAGAATAATTTAGTCCCCTCAACTGATCTCTATCCGTCATCTCCTCCATGAACACCAAGGCTTTCCAGTTCTTAAGTTTGTCAAAAACATCTATCTTCTACTTAAGAACATGCATTCCATTTTTACATATGTAACCAAGCCTACAAAGCCACATCTCTACAACAGAAGGTGAATTAGTAATATAAGTAGATAGATAAAGGATACCTACTTTCTTACCACTGTCTAATTCAAGTGCATCCATTGTGAGAGTTACTGTGCATCTCTCATCACCCAACTTTCTTGAAGAAATTAGACTCATCTCCAAGACTGGTACCTGCATGACCTCCTTCAACACCCGTGTGTTATCCGTCTACAATTTTAGCTTCACTTCCCCTTTTCCAATAATCTGACAAGGCTCACCAACCCCTAAACAAATCTCTCCAAAGTCTCCAAAGACATACCCATGAAAAGATGCTCTATTTTGGGCTGCATGGAAAGAGGCAACAGAATCTGTAAACCAAGATTCTACTTTATCTAGAGCAACCTGTGCAACATCACCTGCAACATTTACTTCTACACGCTGATCTTTTACTGACCAACAATCTTTCTTTACCTGCTCTTTCTTTCCATCAATCAGACCATTTGCGCTATTCAGTTTCTCCATTCATAGCTTACTTTCTTCTGCCATTGCTATACTCCCACTCAATCAAAAATCCCTGTGAGTAACCTGTAATCAACAAACACTAACCAGATCTAAACCACCTATTAGTAACCCAACCAAAAGCTCTGATACCAACTGTCAAGTGGTATCAAGCTCTAGAACCTACAACCAGGCTCTGATATGAACTATCAGGATCCTACTCTCCACAATAAGAGTATATATTATTACCTTTGTATTAGCAACTAAACATAGAATTTAACTAGAATGAATAAGTAACTAGAGATATGAAACAACATAGGATATGAGAGACAATACACAATTGTATTAATAATCACTCAGAAGAAAATACAATAAAGAAGATGCCACTTCTTCTTCCACCTCTAAGGCTTGCCACACCTCAAGGACTTCTTCCCTCTCTCTCTTACGGTCCCAACACACAACTCAAATACAGAGTTGGTGTTCACCTCCACTAGTCAGTAACAACGCTACCTTTACACCAAGCACACAACTGTACTCCAAGTAGATCTCCCTTTCCTTGCTGCCACCTGCAAATCAACAGACCTTACTTACCCTATAGATATCTCTACACCTTGAAGAACCCTTTTCCTTGCCTCACCAAGTCCTTATGATTCTTCTACCAGAACTTGCACACCTACAACTCTCCAAGATCATACACACTCAGCACCCCTTTGGAACTAGGAGGAACACACCATGCTCTCTTCTCTCTGAAGGAGCTAATTTCTGCTCTCTTACTCTCTAGCACACTTTTACAATACAGCCCATGAGTCTATTAAATAGATCTCATGCATACAATAATTAGACCCTAATTACAATAATTAAATCCACAGCTTTTATTCTAAAATTGGCTCTTAACATGCAAACACTCGGTTCATTAACTAACTATCCATGAAACTGGTAGTTCTGAACCGCATAGGTGACTGACGTCGGTCCCTGTCTGCTTGGAGATGACCAACGCTGGCCGATCCCTGACCAATGTCAGTTGCTCTTCCTGTCTAATCCTGCCGATGTTGGTTGGCCTAACTGATGCTAGTGTCTGTGACACTTCAGCAACTCCTCCTGTTCACAACCTGGTGAAGCTTTTAACTCCACAACCTAACAGTTATTATCTTCATGGATCAATTGAGTCTTGAAAATTATAAGTTTGGAGCATGTGTTGTTATGTAGTTGGAAACATATGATAGTATGGGATATCATAGGGTACTACAGTATAAAATTATATTGTACCTAGCAAGTACTTACTATAGTTAATATGCCTAAAATCATATATACTTCTCACTATTTTTCCATATATACGTTGATTATTTTTATGGATAGTGTGTTTTGTTATAGTTGGAAAGTCTTGTGCATGTGTGCATGTGTGCATGTGAACTCTAAAATTTTAGTAAATGTTGTGTTGGTATGTTATTGTGTTTCATTGAAATGATGACTTATTTTTTATATATATTTACTTTCACAATACTTGTGTTTCTGTGTATTTGAGACTACTTTATATGATTGATTATGGAAAAATAGTATTCAAGTCTTAGAACACTAGACTGTGGTAATATGGGTTGCGATAGGGTGTATATAACTGAAACTAATTATATTTTTTAAATTTTATAGCTAAATTTTATGTTTACCTAGGTGGTATATTTGTAATCATTATTTCTAGTATAGGATAGAATATAATGAAAGATTCATGTATATGTCTGATGAACTAATTATATGTTGTTATTACTCTTATGCATAGCATGTTGTATGATGTTTTTTCTATTAGGATGAAAATCAATGAATATTTTGGTTGAATTTGAATTTGACCAATCTGCATTACTAATATAGAGTAAGGAGTGAGATGGACTTCACTAGATTACTAGCATTACAATGTTAGATGAAGGTAGTTCAATTAAGTGTTGTGTATGAAATTGATTGATCTAGATCATTATCATTTATTATTTGTAAAGAATTGGTCCAAAGCATGTTTAGTGATACATTATCATTTCATGAATGTGTTTCACATGTTAGTGTGATATCTTGAAATATAATGGATTTCTATGATATACTGCATGTTTTGTTTAGAATCATACATCACATGTATACTTGTTAGTCTCTTTAGATTCCCATGTCATCACTATCTATTCATACATAAAATAAGAGCCATATCTTGATGGGATTAGTGTAGGGGATCGTTGGTCCATGATTGATGTGTAAAAGCACTCAGATGATACTCTCCCTCCCCATAATAGTATTATTATTGAGATGACACTTAAAATTACCACTAATACTAGAGAGTCTGAGAAACTCATGCTTTGGGGAGACAGTATCTATATGTACATTGTATTGTATTGTATTGTATTTACCATGGAGTTGTAATTAATTTTTATTGTAAATTAACAATAGTAGTTGTAGACTTGTAATAGTTGTAGCCAAGTTAATGTAATTACTTTTTGTATTTTCTTTTTGACATGTACTCTCATGATATTAGAGATCAATATTATGTGATGTATTGTGCTTATTGATATTGTCACGTTGTGTAATTATTTTAGTCTTTATAGATTCTTGTGGTGAAATCTATATTTAGTATATGTGTTTAACAAAAAAAAATGTTCATGTATTTCTATGTCTAACCGAGTGGGGTTGTTACACTTTCCTCATATAGGTAGAACACCCAATCATTTATTTTCTCTTATTTTCAATTAAATGTGTTGAGTTTTAAGCTTTTATTTTATTTTTATATCATTTTTTGGTATAAAAAGGTTTGAGAAGTGATAAAATTTACAAGTAGCTTTGGCTTGTTTTTAACTTGTGGAAGGATGTTTAATTAATAACTTAGGTGGGAGATCTTGATTGTTTGAATAGTAAGGCCTTATGGTTATCTAAATAGCTAATTATTCTTAGAGGTTTTGAATAAAAAATTAGTTTGTGAAGGATAAGAACTCTTTGGAAAATTTCCTTACAATATTTCTCATTTCCACTATTGAGCTAGGACTTATGGATTAGATTTGGGGTGGCTAAGGTGGGTGTCAAATTTGCTCAAGATATATTTTAGGAACATAGACAAAAAATAATTAGGAATCAAATAAATCATGGGTATGGGAGCTATCTGATAAACTTATATAAGATATCTCTTATATAACCTATAAATATCATAGGATAGGGGAATAATTAAATCATGAAGAAAATTTAAAAATTAAATCCTCTTGAATAATATAATAATACATACCTAGTAGAGATCTTAATTTTACATGTGTTTTTCCCTGTGCCTTTATAAATATGAGATTTTAGTCTTATATAAACTCTATTGATTCTCTCTTGAGTATTGTGATATTTTATATCAAAGAAAAATGAATTTAATTCTCCTTTAATTGATTTTTTAGTCCTTATTCTAACACATTCTATCTTAAAATTGACAATGGATCCAATTATTAGAACCATTATTATGTTTTTCCTTTAAGAGAAAATATAAATATCCTAAAGGATACATCAAAATCAATGATGTGATGGAATAATCATGTATTTTATACATATTTAATATAATATATAGGCCTAACATATCCATCTCCTGTGACTGTAGGAAGTTATCTAAAAGTTAGTTTGGAATGTCATTCTAGTGTTACATGTGATGTGGGCTAGTGGGATTCCAAGATATAAAATGTAAAATTTTCATGTTAGCCATAAAAACAATTTCAATAAAAAAATTCTTAATTAATTTGGGAAGGGGAAGGGTCTACTTATTGTCACCAAATCTCATATAAATGTATCAATTCTTCTTGAATGCTAAATAAAAAAGATGATATTTTAATTTAGGTCCCACCAAGTGTGCTAAAAATTATTAATGTTGAATTGTGTATGATTGGTTGCACCCACACAATAGTCACAACATGGGAACTCTTTCTAGTGTGGGATTGATCTTGCAAAAGAACCTCTAAATTAAGTTAGTTATGTTTCCTAGTCTATTTCTATTATACCTAAAGTAAATGTTTAAATTTAAAAATGTAGGAGAAAAGGGAGAGATAAATAAACATAAAATAATGGTGATGCATGAGAAAGAAGTGGGTTGATATATTATATATTTAAACATAAAACTAATAATATTCAATCAAATAAAGTGGACATAGAGCAAAGAAACACAATTTAATAGATGAGAGAGAAACAAAACAAAGTGGAAAGTTGATAAATTATAGTCATGACCACTATATCAATTACAAGGTAATGCACACATAATACATCCATCATAATGAGAGGGTTTCAATTAATCTTTTATAATATTATTAGAGGATTTAGATCCATATTATAATAATATAGGGACTTATACATCCAAGGAATCAACCTTTTGTTCAAATGATATCATATAATATACAAAAGAATAAGGAAGAGAAAAGAGAGGGAATATCAATCAATATACAATATCCCATGTACAAAATTTGAAAATAAATTATTTATAAATTTATTATTTTTTCCATGTGTCCAAATCTATCCATATTTAACTAGTTTCATCTTCCTTTAATGTTTATTGGATGAAGAAATCTTCCCCAATTCTCCCATGAATCCCATGCTTTTTTTATAAAAATATTTATGGCTGATTCTAACTTTGTGCATCCTTAGAGTCTACTTTTATAGAGAGAAGTGGAATATTTTTAAATTTTTTTACAATGGTAGACTCCCCCTTTATTTTTCCATATAATCTTCTTCTAAAAAAATTTAGTAAAGCTTTGGCTTAACATGTTCCCTCTTAAAATAATACAAGGCTTTTAAATTTTCAAAATCCCCATAGAATTTCTTTAGCTAGATTTTTAAAACATCGGGTTTTATTTAAATTAGTGGCATGAAACTACTAATAAAACAAAATATTTATCTTTCATAAATTTAAAAAATTAATCCTATCATCTTTAGATAATTTTAGTCTAAGAGGTAATGGAGCCTAGTGCAAAAAATTATCAAGAGGCTAAAATCAAGTTTGATGTGAACAATATTCCTTAATATGTGACTATCTCATGTGGAAATCCATACCTTTTGAATATCTTATCATATATAAACTTAGCTAATTTTTCATATATTGCATGTTTTGAATCATTTAACTCCACCCATTTTTTAGGTAATATGTGCTTTATCTTAATTTTTATTTAGTGGTCTAAACAAAGTAAAACTTGGGATTAATTAAAATGTTATACTATCTGTTTAAAATAAGAAAATTTGAATGTAACTTGAAGAGTAGGATAGATTTGTTGCACATTATATAAATATAAATGACCATGAGCATAGGTTAATTAGTGTGTTTAAGTTTTTTTTCTTATTATGTTAGAGTGTAGAGTCATTAGTAGTCATCTAAGATGGATCTCTAGTTGTTGAAATTAGGAGAATGACTATCATAACATACCTAGATAGATCTAGTGATGCGTAAATGTCCATATTATTCAAATTTCTATATTCCATTATATAAATATCTAATGTGTTTCTCTCAATTATTTCCATGATGTGTCACTTTGCCTTCCTCTAAAGAGAACCTTCATGTGAAATATTTGAGGTTTGGTCCTATGCGTAGACCCGTAATTATTCTTCTTTACCTTAAAACCCTACCTTTAGTTTTGACAAATGTTCACATGTAAAAAATGGTTATAAATATGGGTTTATATGATCCTAGCTATACATTTCTAAGATGTTAATCACTACCTATGTTTCATCTTCAAGGAAAACTTAAACTATACGTACTAATCCCACCTAAGTGTATGTGTCATGAGTATAGAAATTATAGTATGCAATGCAATCCTATGTGTGAATTTAAACACTTGAAAATTTGTGATTTTGAATTTGAAATAGTATTCAAACTTGTCTTGGAGCTTTTCCTTTGAGATTTTTTTTATATTTGGATAATTTAAGGTAGTTCACCAAGGATGTGCAAGGTTTTTCTAGTGATAGATAGATGATTTATTGATAAGAGATAGACAGGAATAAGCTTAGGCTTTATATGCTTATATAGCTTCCTTTTTGGTTATTTTCCCTTTGATACAACTTACATAACATGTGGGATGACCTAAATGAAGAGTTTTAATTTTATAAAATAATCATTGGATGACATGTAGATAGATCAAACTAAGTCAGATGGATTGGTAACCAAATCCATTTAACTATGGACTGAAGCATCTAGGATATAATAAAAAATGACATGGGATCAAGAAATGGTCTAATTAAGATGATTAGATATTAAATAAAATATTAAATAAATAATATATGTGAATGAAAAAAAATTAGGAAGGTTGGGCCCATAAGTAATTAATGGATAGAAAATAATTTGGAAAGAGTCATGTGTGTATTCACAAGCCATATATATTAAGGAATCATCAAAACTGGCATTTAGAGTATTCGATACCAAATTTATGTGTCCAAATATTTATCCCTTTTACTCTAGTATTGAAAATGCTAGAGTAAAAGGATAGATTTATAAATTCACTAATTGGTTGTAATCATGTTAGGTATTTTCATTCACTTGATGAGTATTGAGATTTCTCCAAGAAAAAAATTCAATGAAATTTGTATAAATCAATGTCCACTTATGTTATAAAATATGAAGTGATAATGAATAAACTTATCAACAATAAAATAATTAAAGTGAGAAGAGAAACCTACTTTTTTCCATGAATTCCTTCCAAATGGTAGTGACTATGGTATCTAATGGTGCTCTTTCCTCCCCAGTAACGATGGTAGAATGCAAGTTAGGGATGTAGATGAAATTAAATCCTAGTATAGAGGATAGAATGGGGTAGTGTGTTGTTTATTTAGTGGAAGAGGAGTATCAGAAGATGCAAGTTAAGAATAGGACTAGTAAAACACCATCTAAAGAAAGAGATGGGAAGGATAGATTAGGGGAGTCTAGACAATAGTCATTATCAAAGTTTTTGAAAAAACATTCAGATAAGGGTTATGAAGAATTAGTAATTGATCAGGGTAAGGTTTCATCTATTAAATTGATTGTTAATTTTGAAAATCAAGCTCTATAGTATGTTTTGGAAGATGAAATTTGGTTTGCAGAAAGGGGTTTGGTCTATCATTTTGACAAGTTTTGGCCATCCCTTTCCTCCCTGGATAAGTGGCTGTCGAATTCATGAAAATATTTATTGGAAGACATTATGGAAATTTATCTTATGCCAAAGGTTTTTTTATTGTAAATTTTGATTCTATGGCTAATCAAAATAAGATTTTTTAGGCTAAAACATGGAGTTTTGAAAATCACATTCTGCTTCTGAAACCCTATAATCTTGATTTTAACCCTTTGATATAAAACATTTCATTGCATCCTATTTGGGTGAGATTACTATATCTTCCACTTCAATTCTATTTTGAAATGGGTCTTTCTGTTATTGGCTTTACATTGGGTATTATGTTGGAAATTGATGATTCATCATTGAATTTTTGTTGGACCACTTTTACTAGAATTTTGGTGTGTTTAGATATTTATTAGACTCTTCCTAAAAGTACAAAATAGAAGCTAGTTTCAAACCTTAAATTTTGAAGGAATCCCCTTCATATGTTAGAACTATTTTCAAGTAGGGCACCTCTCTAATTCTTGCCAAAAATTTAAGCATAAGCACGAATCTTCTTGGGGTAACAAGGCTAATGAGAAACATCTATCAGTTTATGCAGTTATTCTAGATTGATCAAAAGAAGCAACTTCATAGAGGTTAAAGGAAAATAAGTTGGACAAGGTAATACTACTGGTAAGAACAAATCAAAATGTTGAGTCTATTGGTTATAATGGTAATAATGTTAATAATCTTCAATTTTTTAGAGGCAAACATAAGGAGGGAAATGGAATATTAAATTTGAATTCAATCAAACTAGGTTTTGATGATGAATGGAAATTGGTAAGTAGTAAAAAATGACATTGCATTCCTAGCTCTCTGCCCAAGAGATCTAGGAAGGATAAGCAAAGTAATTATGGATATTCAGTTTGATTAATTTGGTTCTCAAGATGAAGTATTTTTAATAATTTTAGTAAGTGTAACTCTTTGCCATTAATGTGGTTTTATGCCTTGATGGTGATACCATTAATCCAGTCTAATTATGTTATATTGATTTTCATGTTTATGGGATAGGGACCCTTATTTTCTAACATCGATCAAAAGCAAATATGAAGTGATAATTAAACATATATGAAATTTAAAAATCAAGGAATGAATATAATTTTAGGTATGTGAAAAAAATTACCCTCTATAGTATTTGGAGATTGAGGTGATTATGCCCCATGGAAATATCAGTGTTAAAGCCATGGGTTGATTTGAGTATGCCCAAAAATTCATTGGATATGGATAAGTTCTCAAAAGTTATGTCATGTAGAACCTAACCAAACTAATATCTATAATTTTGTTGAGAATGGATCTCAAATTAGTTTCAATGTAAATGTAAGTATCTAATTATTTGATTATAAGTAATATGAATCATCCACTACAATTTTAGATTTGACCTAAATTATGCCTTGGTATACCTCAATAAGTCTGAGTAAATATGTGTTTAAAATGACATAAGTTATCACTCTATCTGATAACTTGTGCAATATGAGTCATATAACATATGTCATCATCTCATATATTTAAGTTAGTTTTATATACTCCAATCTAATAGCCTTTATAATCTAAGTCATGAAAGACTTGACATAATATCATATATTATTTGATATGTATGCATATGTTGTAAATATGCCCCAATCTATGTAAATATGTAATAATAATTGTAAAACCTATGTATATTAATTAACATTTTCCAAAAATATTGATTTATTATCTATAAAATATAGTCTCTAAGAAAATACACTAGGTATGCCCCTCTTTTAAGGTAAGGGATCTAGCCTTCATATAACTCATCTCAAAAAAAAATGCCTAATGTTATATATAAAAAGATGTAGGAATTTAAAGCAATTGCTAACATGATTAGATTATGTCATCATAGTAACATTAGATCATCTGAGCATATATGAAACATATACCCTAAGGCATACAAGTGTCATGTCAATTAGATATAGCAATGCAAAATGCAATGATATTTATCATAATAATAATATTAGAATAACTGAGTAATAAATATACAAAATATACATGATATATATCATGGCATGACACACAATTAGAATAATGTTGGATATGGATCACAACATCATAAGTTCATAAGACAATCCTATATGTATCCACACATAGCACATAATGTCATGGCTATCACACAAAATAAATAATATAAACATACATGATAAAACATAGTGTCACATATATTATTAGTCACACATAGACACATAGTTTCACGCATAGTAATATTCAAACATAATATGAGTCATATGGTGAATATCCAATTTAAGCCAAAGTCACATAGAAAGAGTCAAACATAAAATAATTCATAAAATCAATGCCTAATGTCATGTAAATTACAAGTTACATAGATAAATAGTCAAGCAATGTAATGAATAATATAGTAACATAACATGTAAAACATAGTAGCTCAATCATGCATACAACAAGCAAGGTTTATCTACATCATCAATGTATACCATCATTGATTTTAGTAAATTACAATATCCATAACATATAACACTCTAAGTATTATACATAAGAAAAATTAATGTGTAATTAATGTAAAGTATCTTAATATGATATTTGGAATGGTCACATAAATATGTGATGTGTGTAAATGTACCAAGAAGAGCCCAATGTAAATATGCCCCAAATGTAGGAAAGATAGATTTTATGTGTAAGAATGCCATGCATCTAAATTTCTAGAGCATATGTAACATATATGTCCTACATCACATCAATGTATATAATGAAACACATGTGAATAGATAAAATAGATATATATTCCACCATGTATGTGTGTAGTCATCTAAAATGCAAAAATTGTTAACTTGAGTGTGGCTAATGACACCCAACCCTTATGTCCCTCTTGTTTTCTCTCATGACCCTCATAGGCATCTTTTCACTGATTCTCAATCATCTATAGCCTTCCAAACTTGGTCCTAGCTCACCTAGACTGTTCTTTCCAAGATAAATCAATCCCCCTAAGTCTTTTTTGCTTAGGATAATAGCACCACACTTGGACTATAGTACCAGTGCCACTATTGTCCACTTTCAGTGTTATTGTCCAAGCCCATTTATGGTCCCAAAGATCAATTTATTCTAGTTACCTATCTTTATCCTTGTCAACCTAATGTGAATACATTTAATCCATGACTAATATATCCCTATAAAATCCCATTCAAAGATCATTTGGAAATGGTTGGAAATTATCACTAAGCAATCAAGAATACAATCAAGACTACTCAAGCAATCTTCCCTATTCTTTGCATACAACTATCAAACACACTTACAAGCTCACTCAAGTCCTTACACTAGTCCCTAGCCACCTCAATCACATCTAATTTAGTATTCTACATCTTCATATACATAATTTCACAAAACACATCAAGTGGGAGAACTATATATGGCTTGATCCCTCTTTGGAGTATTGGTATGTAGATAGTGTACCCACCCATAGGGTGTGAAGCACGTCCAATTCATCTTACACACACTAATCCCCCCCCCCCCCCCCCCCCCTACCTCTTTCTCATAATTGGTATAATCATAATGGAAGATAGGGTTTGAGGAAATAATCTACTCTACATGGAGATATAAAAACTTTCAACTAATAAAACTTTGTAGATAGGGTCACACAGACATAGCAAATAAAACCCAAAAAGCTTAGATCCTTAGGACAATAGTGGCAGAGGTGGACTATAGTGCCTATGCCACTACTATCTAATTCTGATACTCCTATCCAATCACAAAATGAAGTTTAGATCTTAGTTTCTGATAGTGTCTTAGTTTTTCATAGTAAATTCTAGCCTTTTTCTTAGTCAGATCAATTAGTTTCCAGCGAAATTTTGTTTTCTTCTCCTTATTACTATTTTTAGAAAAGTTTGAATTGTAATTAATTTACACAAATTAGTATCTTAATTATTATCTATTTATTGATCGATTCTACTAATCAGATCCTTTAACTAAATTATGAATAATACACCAATATTCCCAAAATTATTAAATCATTTGGTGAACTCAACTTACTTCATTTACACATAAAAAAACTTAAAACCCTAGGGTAATTTTCCTAATGATTTTTCATATATTTCTCTAATTTTTTATTTACATAATAAAATCAAAAGTTGGCATTAAATTCTAAAATTTGATAGTAATTTTAAAATAATTTTCTTTCAAACCCTAGTTGCCCATACTAGGTCCCAATATTTTAAATGTATTTTTCCAATCATTTTTGGAATTTTTACTAGCATATTTAAATCATAAAATCCATTCAAACTTTAAAATTCAATAGTAATTCTCAGAAACATTTATTTTTCAAAAACCTAGTTGCATTTACTAGGTCCTGTTAAAGCACTAATTTTATAATAAATTTTAGATTTTTTACTTACATATATAACTCAAAAATTCACTTTCAATTTCAAACTTTCATAGTAAATTAATCAAATAATTATCTTTCAAACCCTAGTTGCATGTACTAGTTCATATTTGCTTATTGAGGTATCACCTTACATATTTGTGAGCTTCATATCCTTTTTATGCGATTTCCAGCTATCTATTTTTAGGATTTTACATTTCTTATATTCAGTATCTTCTTTATTTCACACTTTACCTATTACAATTTTTTGCAAAAACTTTAATCAAATTTTAACTTTTTTTCCTACTTTACCAATGGCCTAATATAATAGTTTCAATGAAACTTATAAAAAGGAAATTCAAGAAATCTTAACTAAATACCCTGACATGCAAGATGACATACTTAAAATACTACAAAAAGAGAAAAAAATAGTGAACAATGGTTAATCTTCCCAAACCATAGAGAAACTAGTTACAAATGACACTACGGGGGAAACTATGTCTCAAAAACCCCTTATAGTTGTCCAACCTGCCTCTATGCCACTAGCTACAACTAGTACATCTTTGTCTCTTGATGTGGCAGCCCATGTGCAAGAGGTAAAATCTCTTCAATACAAGGTGCTATATCTTAAGCAAGGTGCCTCTAGACCTACATAGGCTTTGGATTATTTTTCTCTATTGAATACACCATTGGCACATTATATTACTTCTACACCCTTACCACAAGGTTTTGTTCAAACCAAGCATACTCTATATGATGGCAAGCGTGATCTAGAGACACATTTGAGATCTTTTCATGCACAATTCTTAGACTATGTACCCAATGACTAGCTACTTACCAAGTTATTTCCATGAATCCTAAAGGATTATGATTTACAATGGTTCTATAATATATTGAATTAGTCAGTCAATGCATTAAATCCTTTATATGACATGTTCTTAGCTCATTTTAGCATTAACATTGGTGATAAGGTTTCATATGCTCAAGTTTCACAATAGAAACAAAGGTCAAATGAGCATCTCATAGATTATGTTCTCCAATGTAAGACTATTTTGGCTAAGATGACTAGCCCCATGACTGATCAAGAGTTATAGGATCTCTTCAAATAGAGTCTTCTACCATCTTTGCATGAATCAATTATGTTCAAAAGATTCTCTTCCTTCACTAAATTGTGTCACACACTAAAAGAAAGAGAAGTCAAGTTAATTTTAATGGGAAAACTCAAATACACAAGTATCTTAGACATAACAAACAAGAGTAACAATAAAGTCCCATACAAAGTAAAGGTCAATGATAACAAGAGCTAGAATCAACCTAAATTTAATGTGGCTTTAGATCCCTCTTAATGAGTGGTTTTATCAACACCTCCTCAATGAACCTTCACTAATCTACCATTTTCTCTAGCTAGAGTTTTACAGTAGCTATTAGAATGTAACATCATATCTCTCCCTCTTATTTGGAAAGTTGACCCAACAAAGCCTCTTCCACAGAAATATGATCAACATTCATTTTATGAGTTTCATAGGGCACCAAGCCATTTAACAAATAGATGCATTAATTTGAAACACAAGATATATGATTTAATAGATGGCAATCACATTGATCTTGACACTTTAGTTGAGCCTCTTTAGGCAAATCAAACATAGGATAAAGCATTGAAAATATTTTTAGATCCTTTTCCATAACATTTCAAATAGGAAATAGGGGACACATAAGGTGTTCACCATGCATACCATGCACATCCCCCACTAGATACATGTAGGGCACCTTCAGTTGAGACACATCCTTTGAGTAACATGATTGGTGTATAGAATTCTAAAGTTCTAGCCAGACCTTCCATCTCCTTCTTGGAGTAGGAGATTGTTAAGGATGATATGAATTATCATGCACTATTTATTAGATCTCACATTCATAATCATCATATTCGTAGTGTTCTCATAGAAATTGGATTCAGTGTGAAGATGTGCATTATGACATTATTATAGTATTTGAGATATTTAGAATAAGATATTGCATTGATAGACATAGTTATCAGTGGATTTAGTGGGAATATATAGAGTTCATTAGGTGAGATTATACTTCCTCTATAGGTGGGTCCAACACATGTGCCCACACCATTCACTATTATTCCTAGTGTAGGAGTTTTTGATATGTTACTTGGTCAACCATGGATTCAAAAACTTCAATAAGTACCTTCTATAATTTAGAGATGTGTGAAATTCA
This sequence comes from Torreya grandis, assembly GCA_037957365.1. Classification (NCBI taxonomy): domain Eukaryota; kingdom Viridiplantae; phylum Streptophyta; class Pinopsida; order Cupressales; family Taxaceae; genus Torreya; species Torreya grandis. The sequence goes on from JARHVA010007168.1 coordinate 29,612, forward strand.
TTTACAAAAATCAAGTTATTATAGTTGGTGGAGTTTCATATGAATTACCACTCCCCACTTCAGATCCATCTTCTATAGTATAGTCACTAATTTTAGTTCATCCTCTAGTTCTAGTTTATCCACTAGTTATATTTCCTCCTCTAGTTCTAATTTAGACATAGTTGAGGCATCTATCACTAGCATAGAGAGTTCATACACTACCACAGCTTCAATATTCTAGATAGCTTTTATCTACAATGTTCACACCTACAGTAGTATCATTAAGATCTCATGTGTCTACTCATAGAGAACATGTTTAAAGAGATTTTTCTACTAACATATGGGTCCCTAAGAGCCCTAAAATTGCATCAAATTCTCAAATCTATGGGGGAAGCCCACAGTTGGTTTTTAATTTAGATATTTCAAATCATTTACATCATCTATAGCTTTCAGAGCCATAGTCTCAACATTTCTATCATTTTTCATGATCACACGTGTTTCCTCTCCTTGATACAGGACACCATGATAGGGAGTCTCCCATGAGACTCATGGGTTAATATCATCATTTCCTCACTTACTTATACATAGTTTCTTATGCTTGATTTTACATAGTTCAAGTATATCAAAAACATTCAAATATTTCAAAATACAAAAACATTCAAATATATCAAAATTCTAAAAACATTCAAATAACTCGAAAACAACAAAAATATTTTGATTGTATGCATTATCCATTATTTACATTTTTACTATCATGCTAGACTTACATCTATTGTTATATGCTATTGTTTGTTGATTTATCTACATTACCATGCTTCACTTGATCTTCTTTGAGTGTGTACAGTGACATCCAACTCTTTTATTACTTCACTCTACCCATTGAGGGGGAATCCTAATTTTACATCAAGACACACATCAATATATATACCCATTTAGGGCATCTTATACATGACTACACCATCCAGGTTATGATATTCCTACACCACACATTCTAGTTATCATGTTGATTTACATTACTTACTAGCTTACATAAATTACTCTATCGACACTCACTAGTATATAACACTTATGTATTTCTTAGAATACACTTAGTCTTGTACTCACATGTCTTGCATACTTTATCTCTTTCTTTGATTAGTTGGATGTGATTTTATTTTTATTTCCTTATATGCTTTCTTTTCTTACATAGCATAGCTAGATTGTTTGCATTTCTCAGTTCTTATGTGTCTCTAGTATGTGCCTTAGGACATTTTCCAATGTCCTTTACTTCTATTCATGTGTGTGCCATATGGAATTTTCCCATGTCTTTTAAATGTACTCCTCTATATGATTATGGCTTTCACATAAATTTTTCTTGTTTCAATTGTATATGTATGTGGCATTTGAACATGCCTTGTATGCTTGCTTTCTAGTTTGAATGACATGTGCCTATTTCCTTTATTTGCTTGGCCCCTTGGCCACCCTTGCATGCTTATTGATTCTTACATTTTGTGTGTGTTACTTTTTGTCTTCTCATTTTTTGTAATGTCATGATTCACATCATGGATTTATCTTGCTTTCTTAGATGCCGTGATGGGCATCATGCTCCATCCCTCCAACTAACAACTTACCAAACTTTAATTTTCAGTTCAATACATTGAACATGCTATTACATTTTTACATACATCTAGGCATACCCCTATTGATTTAATAATCTCTCAATACAAATCATTCTATATCTTGAGATATCTTGTCAATTATCATTGTTATATCATGTATCTTTGCAACATAACACAATTACAAGGCTCTTTCTTCTTAGGCTAGTCATTGTAAGGTCTTAACTCCTACACTCAAAAGAGGGGGAAATAAATAGGTGTTTTGTCTTAGAGATCAGAGATCCTAACGATTAAAATAATAGTTTTTAGAGCACCTAAAACAATAATCAGACATCAAAATAGTAAGAACAAACTAGGTAGATAGTCAAGAATCCAAAATAGTTACTAGATTTGGCCCTGGATAATAGTGCCCAACTTAGAAAATAACACTAATGATACTAATGTCCACTTTTGGAAATCTTAGCTAAATATTATAAAAACCAATTTTTATAGAAATAGATAGAAAGGTAAGTTTAGTTATAGTTTTGTTAGCTACAGTTCAAACTAGAATTAGTAGTTTTAGTATAGTTTTTATTAGAGAATATAGATATAGGGGGCATCATGCATGGCATGATGGATCTCACTTCTAGTTTTAGATAGGTCATTTGGTAAAAATTCTAGATTAGAATCCATGTTTCATACACTAGTGATTGGGGGCAATGTGTGTAGTATATTTCTTTTCTTTTCTTTCTGAGTTTAGTATTGCCTAGGTATTCTCAATAGTTTTATGCCTTATTCCATTTATAGATGGTTGGCATCATTTTTTAATGGATTTAATACAAGCCTAACTTCCCAAGTTCCTAATTGGTTTTCATATAATCCTAATGAACTAGTTTAGAGTGGATTTCATACAAGCCTAATCTCCATCTTTTAGAGTGGCCAAGAGTGGCCTAGTTTCTAACATACAACTAACTATTCATGCCAACATTTTCATATCATAGTACATTCATGGGATTCAAGATCCATATCATACAACATACACTTCATACATGTACCAATTCATAGCTTCTCTTCATGAGGCAATGATGGAACCAAAGGACTAGATAGCCTTTGTGTTCTTGAGCCACCTATTCTAAGGGATTGGACGCATAGTCTAGAGATCGATTAATTCACACACGACCACCTAGCTTCACTTAGTGGGTGATGATAGATCCAAAGGGATAGCCTTTAAATTCTTGAGCCACTTTTGGGGAATTGATCACTCAGCTTTGTCCATGATATTACTCTTGGTTTAGTACACATCCAACATTACTTATCATCACTTAGCATCACAATAGGTTTTGTATTGGTCCATGTACTTGGTGAGGTGTATTCATTCCTTTCTCTTCCTCTCTTTCTTACCTAGCTTTTTATGTTCTTATTTTAGATATAACATATCTAATAAGAACTGATCTACTTTATATTTTATATTATAGATTCATACTTCACAATGTGCTCTCTCTATACACACCCAAATCACAACTTTATGAGCTTCACCCTTATAGGTAAGTTCATTTATGATTTCTATTTTTTCCTTTATCCTAATATTTTTTTTTTCATCACTAGAATAAAAAGGGGGCAAATGTAGTCATATAAAATGAAAAAATTAATAACCTGAGGATGGGTAATGACACCTAACCTTTAGGTCCCTCTTGCTTGCTCTCATGACCCTCATAGGCATCTTTTCACTAATTCCTAGTCATCTGTAGCCTTTTAGACTTGGTCCTATCTCACCCAGACTACTCTTTCCAAGATAAATCAATCCCTTAGGCCCCATTTACTTAGGACAGTAGTGCCACACTTGGACTATAGTGCCGGGGCCACTACTATCAACTTTCAGTGTTATTATCCAAGCCCATTTTTGGTCTTAATGGCCAATTTTTTCTAGTTCTTAATCCTTATCCTTGTTAGCCTAACATGATTATATTCAACCCATGACCAATATATCCCTATAAAATCCCATTCAAAGATAATTTTGAAAAGGGTTGGCAATTATCACTAAGCAAGTAATAATACAAGCAAGACTACTCAAGCAATCTTCCCTATTTTCTACATATATCCAACCAACACACTTACAAGCTCACTCAAGTCCTTACACTAGTCCCTATACACCTCAAGCACATCCAGTTTATAATTATGCATCTTCATATACATAATTTCACAAAGCACATCAAGTAGGAGAACTACATATGGCTTGATCCCTTTTCAGAGTATTGGTATGTAGGTAGTGTGCTCATACATGGGGTGTGAAGCATGTCTAGTGCATCTTACACACAATATCAACCCACCCCCCTCTTTCTAAAAATTATTCAAATCAAAATGAAATATATGGTTTTAAGAAATAATCTACTCTACAAGTATATTTATAGACTTCCAGTTCATGAAACTTTGTAGACAAGGTCACATAGACGTAAAGAATAAAACCTAGAAAGGTTAGATCCTTAGGATAATAGTGGCAAAGGTAGAATATAATATCAGTGCCACTACTATCCAATTCTAGTGCTCCTATCTAATCATAAAAAAAAATTCAAAACTCATTTTGTGATAGTGTCTTAGTCCTGCATAGTAAATTCTAGCCTCTATCTCAGTCAGATCAATCAATTTCCAACTAAGTTTTATTTTCTTCTCATTATTATTTTTAGAAAATTTCAAATTGTAATTAATTTACACAAATTAGTAGATTAATTATTTTTTATTTATTTACTAATTTCACTACTTATACCCTTTAACTAAATTATAAATAATATACCAATATTCCTAAATTATTAAATCAATGTGATATGTCTTTAATAAATCATGTAAACTATAAATACATTTCATGCATAGGTCTAGATTTTTTTAATTTTTAAATAGTTTTTTTATTTTATTTTTTTTAATTTGAGTTATTTTAGGTTAACCATGGATCCCATCAATTATATTCTAAAATGTAGGCCATGTGTTAATAATCACTAATGTTACTACTTATGGTCAAGTAGTAACATCTATATCTATGTTAGAATATAAGAAGTGATGTCATAATGTGATATATCCATCATGTTCATCATAAACCATATGATCTTGTGTATGTTATGTAATTATATTAACCATAATATTCTAAAAAGTCTATTGTATAGTATTAAAGTGTTCTTGTGTTCACTATGAAACACATAGAGTAACCTATAATACTAGTTTAGGATGTGATGTAGTATTTAATACCTGCTAAACTAGGATAGACCTTAGATGTAATAAATGTTAAATTATTGGTCTATTAGGAAGATCAATTATTGTTCTCTAAATTTTCTATGTATAATGAATTTATATATGTTGTATATCCAATTATGAAGTGGCCTTCCAAGGGATGGCTTCTAGTTGAATAAGATACTCAAATAGTATATCTAAAATTGTAACCACTTTTTTTTTTAATAAATATATGATTCACCTCCCTTGATCACATAACTAGGATCAAGACGATAATAATTTTCAAACAAGGGAGGATTGGGATTGATTGATTACCTCATGAAAACACCAATATTAATTTAAAAGCATGGAATGAGGTGCATAGGAATAATTATAACATTATGAGAAATAATTTCAAGTCATTACCTCCCACATGTTTTATGGGTGTTGATTTCTAATTGCCTTTAAAACCTTTTCTCATTCTCACTCAATTTCTTTTATCTAGAAGTCAAACAGGAGAACATATGAGGGAGGAATAATCCCCTATTTCTTGAAGAAATAATGAGAGGAGACCACCTAAGGATTGAACCTTTGTCTAGTGAAGGTGTAAAATTTAATTCTATTATATTAAATATTCTTAAGAAAGGAAGCCTAGGCAAATACATTAAACATATTAAGGGCCATGACCTAGGCTTATATGTGGAATTTTAAAAATCTTGGGATAAAAAATAGTCAACATGAGAGGATTCTCCATTATGATCTTTAAAAAAAATATCTCCAAATTGAGTGTTATGCTATAGATGTCCTTGAAATCTATAAGGATAAAAGATGCAAGAAAGAGAAAATCAACTCCTTTTACAAGGAAAATAGAGGATTCATAAGCTGAATCATGGGATACTCAGGACATCACTTCCTAATCCATAGGGGGAATATTTTCATCAAATATTAAAATATATGACTTTGGTATGTATATTAAAAAAACCTTACTCTTACTATTTTTCTTTACTTAATCACTTTAGGTATAGAAAATTGATGAGAATTCCATTCTTCCTCACTTTATCCTTAGATAATATTGTGTTTTAATTCCAATAAGTTAAAATTTAGTAAGTTCACCAATATTTTATCCTTATATTGTTTTAAATTTCACAACCAACCATCATTTCAAAAGATTGTAAACCCATCCCTACCCTCCCTAAGTTATCAGTAAGGGGAGCGATGAAGCCTTCCATTATCCATTATGGGGAGAAATACATTTCCCTTTTAAGGTCTCCTAATAATTTTATGATTAAAATATCCCATACTATAAGGAATTATTTATAAGAGGACTTGATTGGTAGCTTTGCCAGGCTTACCAAATAATCTAAGACTTTGAAAACCCTAGACCCAGGCTAAAATTTTAAACTTGAGTCAACATTTAGGTTTTACCATAGTTTAAATTATTTAATGAAGAAATGGAAAGACAATCCTACATGTATTGAGCCTATTGATGTTAATGATGGTTCTCCTGACCCTCTAGTGGACTTCCATAATTCAAATTTCAATGATCTAGATATGGAGGGAGTAACTCTTATTCAAGTGATCCCACCCCTAGATTTAATCAGAATAATAAGATAAGAAGTCAAAATTGGTATAATTAAGGGTCTCTTCAATTAAAATACGAAGTTAAAAAAATACCTCAAGGACATGCAGTTACAAAGGATCAAGGAGAAAACCACCATTAAAACAAAACCTCAAGTATATGTTGTTCATTAGGACTTATTCTAAGACATTTTATAGGTTAAATAAGACATGGATAATGGTATAAAAAAGCTAGAGAGAGTGAATAATGAATTTTAGGTTGTCAAAGGGAAAGTGGAGTAGCTGATCTCTATTAGTATATCCACCATTAGAAACTACACATCAAACATTAAGACCCTTTAGGGGAATTTTAAGAAGAATAAATAAAACGACATTTATGAAGGCCCTATTGAGAGAAATGGGTAATAAAATAAATTAGAAAGAGGAAACATATATGAACAAGGAAACTTCCTTCAAAAATTAGCTAGTCTCTTAAGGAAGATTGGGAAGTAGTGGAGAACCTATGTGACCTTGCTAGAAACTAGTTTTTTATCCTCTTTCTAGGTCTTGGCACTTTTGTTTATGATTTTATGATCAAAAGTGGTTTTTATACTGATATTTTATTTTAGTTTTGACTTTATGGCTTAGGACTAGCCCGCTTCTTATTTTTTAAAATTATTACTTAACCTTCTTGAAGATAGTAATATAAGAATCTTAGGTATAAATATGTGTCCAAATAGTATGTTGAATGCTCTGGTACTAGGTATAATTAATAATAAATTAGCAAATACTATAAGGCCTACCTTAATTGGTAACACAATGATCCTAATAGGATTATATCTCTTTCCATAAAATCATTTAACTATTTTTGGTTTTAATTTTAAATACCTTTTATGTGTATCAAACACTATAAACGAGTCTCATGGTGCAAATGTTTTCTCTTTAACCATTATCTACCATGACATTGTGTATAGGTTGTGAGACAATGTAGGCACACATAAATAATGGTGCACAAATATAATCCTCATCAAAAATTTAATGTTAATTAATTGTGATAGTATGTGTGTGTGTTTATGCTCTTAAGAGTACCAATAATATCATCCAAATTATGTTCCTCCTCACTCCTAGAGGAATAATAATATGTAATAATATGTACATTGTAAGTCACATGCACTTTAAGATTAATGTTAGTCTCTTGTGCCACATGATCTCAAAAAGGGTTAGAAAATATTTTCAACTTATTATTTCCATCAAGTTATGTCCTCAAATCACATTTAGATGGAATAATATTTTTCATCCAAAACAATCTTATGTCACAAACTAATAAATATATTAGTTTAATGTAATGTGTATCTATGATAATTGTAGTATGCATTAGCATCCATTCCATTATATGGTTCTTTATTGACTTAAACCCATTTTTTTGGGTAGGGAAAGATATGAGTGTTAGAGGTACAATCACTAAGAGGGAGGGGGGGAGGATAAATCAATGAGCTTATAAAATCAAACTTTAATTTTAGTCCTTTCAAGGTCTTAATCAATTACCATAATCATTCATGAAGCATACACATAATTCATTGCAATGAGCAAGAGAGATAATGCAAGATTAATCATGACATATGTGGGAAACCCTCTTGGGGGAGAAAACCCATTGGAACCTACAATTGGAATACTATCCTATAATAAAAAGAACTAATTTAGACCAGTTGTAACTAATCAAGGAACTACCATCCCTTATTTTAGTGAGACTGCAATCCCATAAGGAGATACTACACCTATCTAGCTAAGCTACCACAACAACTAAAACTTTAGAAAGTTTCACTTTTTAAGGAGGATACAACCCCATTAGATTTTGAGCTACCACAATAACACCTATAAACACATCCACCTTTGAACTGATGTCTTCAACACCTAATGATAGACCTCTAATTATCACTCTTCACCTTCATTCATACTCAAATAGAAAGATCACTTTTATGTCAATAGAATTATGACCTATAGGTCATACAAACAATTATAAATCTATTATACTCTTAAACTCATCCATATGGCACCCACCCTTTCCTTCACTTCATAACACTATACTCTCAAATGTAAATTCCACACATGAGTCTCTCTCCAAGTCTAGAAACCAACACATTTGGTTTCACCATTTATAGAGTTATCATGATTATCAACATCTTAGTCACCCACTAGGAATGCCTTAATGCTTAATACATCTATCCTATGAATACACAACTCAATAAAATATTCCTTATTGGCCATAACATTTATGAATCACCCTTAAGTAGATACACTTTCAGTTAGGCCTTTGTAGCTCTTATAGGTCTCATGAAGACCTATTCACCCATTTATCACTTCATAAAAAAACACAAGATCAGTTCAAAAATAATTAACCCATAAATATCATCTATAGGTCCTCCTTAAGTTCCAACAACCAACATAGTACCCTTTTGCCTAAGCACAATTTGCTCAAATAATATTCTATACACAGTCATCATGAACGAATACACTATCAATTTCGAAACCTTTTTTCATTCCACATATGATTATTAAAACCTTAATAATGCATATATATCATACTCATGGATTATAAAACACTCATAAATATTTAATTCATAAATAGATATCAAAACAATCTCAAACATTTTTTTGGGTCACTTATAGAACAAATATGAAAACACAGTTAGCTTTAAAAATCAATATATTTGATTGTACACACTTTAAAATATTAAAATATATATTTACAAATTTACCTTAGATTCATTTATAAATTTCATTTTTACACAATGATAAAATTCTATTTGTATTAAAATATATGGTCAAAACACAAAGCACTAGTTTTTCCTTTATTAAATACAAATATTCAAATGCAAACGGTCATAGTTAAACCTCAAACACTTTGCTTGCATATTTTGTCCTCACATATTCAAATTAAACTTGAAATATAGATATTATTTGAAATTTAATTCATGGTATCCAAATTCCCAAATATTAAACTTCAAACAGTTGGCACCGTCTTGCTACATCCTGACATCTTATAATGAACACAATCTATTAATCCTTTTGTAAGGAGCTTGATCTTTAGCTTCATTAACCAATAAACATTATGACCATTTTGAATCACTACATACCATATATATAGATTTATGAACTCTTAATAATTTTTTGATCTTTATTTGGTCCTGATCTTTAACATCATGCAAAAATGACTAAGTATGGGGACCATTGCTTATCTGCCTAGAAGGCCAACTTTACACGGTCATAAATTTTACCTTGCTCACTCACATGTTCTCAAATTTGGACCATATGTTATTCTTTTAAAAAAAATATAACCAAGATTAATTATCTCCTTAAACCTTTTCATGTGAAATATATAACTCCATTAATATGCTCACTTAGATTTTCTCTACCACAGAGCCAATTATGTCAAGAACTATTTGGAAGGCCAACTTTGCACATGCATATCTTTTGAATTGCTTCATCACATGACCTAAAAATTATCAAAAATAAAATAGTAATAAAAATAAACAAATCTATATGATAATTTTATCCTAAAACCTTCACATGTGAAAAATATGTCATCACCAAACTGCTTACTTAGTTCTTTCTTGCCTCATTCAAATTTGGCTAAGTATGAGAAAACACTGTCAAACTGCCTAGGAGCCCAAATTTGCACTTGCATATATTTTTTTACACTTCATCACATGAGATGAAATTTAGTGCATATAAAGTAAGCAAAAAATTTATCATAACCATATTACCAATTCCCCTTACTCATCCACATGTGGTAGTGGTGATGTCAGCAAATCGCCTACTCAGATTGTCTGCCATTAGACCTAATATGTCTAGATGAAAATAATGATCAACCAAATGAAATAAACTCATTTACACATGAACTAAAAGATTATAAAACATATTAATGACCTATTTCACATCCTAAAATCATCATATTAATCCCTAATAATCCATAACCATGTAAACTTTGAAGATCAACCAAGCCTTCTTCAAGCATACTAGGACAAGCACATTGCATACTTTGTCATTGCCACTTAAACTATTAAGGCACTTCATCCATGCACTTGGACACCTTTTGAAATCATCTTGACATAATTGAAAAAAATTCAACAATCTTCCCCTTTGTCATTGATGTCAACAACCATCATATAGAAATATATAACTCAGCTTTCTTCTTTCTCTTCAAGCACTCTCATAATAGGAACTTTCTCCCCCTTTGACACAATGAAAAAGTGGTAACAAACTGATCATAAGGACTTAAAAATACTACCAAAAATATAATACCACCTTATAAATATTATACAAACTCCCCATTACCTTTAGCCTACCTCTTCTTTGTCTTGACAACTTCCTCTTACTCCATGCCAACACTCTCTTCAACCAAGCACTACAAAAAATGAAGAAAAAACACACAAAAGTACTAAATATGATGGAACCTACCAATAAACATCTAATAGGGACTCCCCCTAATATTTTTGGTCCATATAATCACTTAAGCATCTTTAGATTTCCATACACCATGGAAAACCACCAAATAGGCTTACTAGCCTTCTCTCTCAAGCCACCACAAGGACTGATAATAAAACTTCATGCCATTAAAAAAATACAAAACACAATCTAAACCAACCTGATAACTTACCTTGAAATACACATACCTTTCTCTTTTGGATAAACTGAGCAAAAAGTACTTTTCTTCACACTAGGCTTGTTTATCTTCCTTATAGCCCTACCTAGAACTTGAAGAGCCCATAATTTTTAATAGACACACTATCAAGACCTAAAACATAATTTATAGAGTAATCTTATATTCCCCCTCAAGTACACCAATTTTCATAACCTATCTCAATTTTTGAAACATACTTCCTTCACAAACTTACTATCTAATGAGGCCTCCATCTTGACAAAAAAATGAATAATTTGAAATTAACAAACCTTAAGATCTCTGTGAAACCTTATTTGACAACCCATTTGTCCCATTAAACATATTATGAATCCTTAGATCTCAACTCATAAGGAAAACCATTTTACTATCATAGCCCAAAACCCTAGAATCTCAAAATATACAAAGTCAGCAAACCTCCTTTTGGTCAATGCTCTTCTCTAAAACTTCTTGCACACCTATATAAAACCATCAAAAACTTTTGGATCAAAAATTTATCCTCCATAACTTTGGTAACATTGACTTCCTATAACCCATTTTAGGCCTACTTGCCCTTAAGCCAAAACTAAGAAAACTGAGAGCACTCACAAATCTTCAATTGGCATAAACATGATCATTAAGACACAAAACTTCTTAGAACACATAAAAAATATGTGTATATAACTTTTTGAGAATTAAACTCTTATTTTAATTTCATTAATATCATTATACTATATGGATACACCCATTTTGACCCTGCATAATAGTTCCTTCACAAATCTCTAGAACAAGCTCATGATCTTGTTGTTCCCTCTTGACCAAAGACCTTGTCTAATTAGAATTATTATATTTATCACATAAACTTGATTATCCATAAAAAATTTCTCCTAATAATCATAGGCAGAGACACCCTACTTCACAATGTCCTAGAACAATGTGAAACCAGGAGTTGCCCACAACTCCTCATATTCCTATTGACCAAATTTGACTTTTAGGTCACATTGGGACACCCATAGGTTAAAAAAATGATTTTTAAGTGTTTTATGGGGTTTAATTTTTGGTCATAAGGTTTATCATAGGTTTTTTAATGTTATTCAATGTTATATTAGCCTTGGTCACTTATTTTCTTAGCCAACATATCCTTTTGAATCATGTTAAGGGTAAAAATTGAGCATTTAATGAGTTGTACAGGTTTATTTGGATGTTTGAAGGTTTAAAAACATTATTTCACATCCTATGTGTCCTTATATACCTTAATCAATTGACATAACTAAAATATAGTAGGTTGATCAGAATAAAAGGTAGTTTTCTTAAGGACAAAGGGTGAGTTTAGCATGTATACAGCTCATGGGGAAGTGTGCCACATGGGAGAGGATAACGGTGGGTCTCTTCAGCTTCCATAAGCTCAGTTCCATGTTTTTTATCTATAAGTGCCATTTTTGGTCCAAAACCATTATGTTCCTTTTTTAGTCTTCTTGGTAAGCAAAAGTGACCTTCAGGTTTGTGCTTAGTATGAACAGCTCATGATGTTTCCACTCAAACACTTTAGGGAGGTTAAATTAAACTTAGAGAGTTTAATTTAAATATAATTAGTTTTAATAATGGTGTCTTGTACTTCATGAATCCTCCTCATGAATTTGATTTTATTTTTCTACTTGTTAATCTATGTACCCTATAGGTTTTGATCCATTTTTGGCAATTTCATATGAACTAGTTGCCAAGTTTATTTTAAAATGATTTTGGTCTCATTATCTAATTCTATATATATATATATATATATATATATATATATTTTATGTTGCAAGTTGATTTGATAATCCAAATAACTCACTTTGTAGGAAGGTACCACCATATGCAACCTCAATCAATTTTCCACTTGTAGAAGATTAAATTCCATACAAAGGGCCTATACAACATGTTCATAAAAGTGTGTTTAAGTTTTTGAATTCTTTATTCATCTTTGATTAGAATGAGGTGGTGGTTTAAGCTTCCATATGGTGCAAAGAAGGGGACTATGGTAGTCATGTTGAACATTTCACAAAGTCAACCGTGGAGGCACACTTGTAGGTGCTCTCAAGAGTTACATTAACATTGAAGAAACATGATTTGGAATTATTTTAAGTTTCCATAAGTTGGACGGATCCATATGAAACTTAAATGGTGACAAGGTCATGTTACATGCCCATAGTCCATGCATCCTTTCCAATGTTTCTACCTGATTACATACAATCTAAAACACACCTACAGGGTGCTAATGGATCATGAAATTACCTTTTAAAGTGATAATATTGATGATTAGACCATATTTAATGTCTTATCATGAGGATATATCCTGACTACCCCTTTTTAAGGGCTAATATTAACAAATAGAGTTAAAACCATGTTCAAGGGGTCAAATATTAATACAGGGACACTTTCCCTAAAAGTACAAAATAGAGGTCTTAGGTGTTGTTGATCAAATTTTGATCCTAAGGCCAAAATTGGGCAACCCTATATGAAAACATGGCCTTTAGATCTTTTAAGGGTGAATATCATGTCTTAGTGTGAGCTCAAGTTTCTTCAACATAATATGAATGCTATTAGCTTTGATCAGTTAGTTGTCTCGATCCCTTTTACTTTCTTTGAGTCATGCTAATAGGTCTGAGTAGAGTTTAAAAAACATTTTCAAAGTGGTAGATCTTTCGCATACAACAGTCATAGAGGAATTTGATCATGTGGGTTTGTTCATCTTCGTTCAAAGTTCCTATGTACTAAGTTTGAGGCCCTTCATCAAAGCACAAACAAAGTTGTTCATGTTTAAAACCTTACTTCAAAAAACATTTCTAGACTTAATCATTCAAGGTCAACCATCTACTTTGGGTTTTCATATTAGGTAAAATTCCTTCATAAGAGGTGTTCCACATAAAACCCATAGCAAAAGTGCAAGTGTTATTTCTTTTGGAGGTTTTATTTTTAGGTTTTTTTAATCAAGTGTCAGAAATTATCTCAGACATTTTATCTAAAATAATTTCCCCAAAAGATATCTTTTCAAGCTGCAAGGGTCATTTGCAACTTTTTTGAAGGGCACTTCAACTTCTCTAAAGGGCACCTCCATCTTTATGAAAAGGTCATTTTCAAATTTTTTTTAAGGGCACTTCAACTTTTTTGAAGGAATGTTTTCAAAAAGATGAAAAGTAGTATACAAAAAATTTGAAAGGTTTTTTTGCAAGAAGGTGACCAAACAGAATTTTCAAAAGGTGCATCCCAATCTTTCTGAAGGTTATTTTTCAAGTAGGGTACCCTATTTAAAATCCCAAAGGAGAAGACCCAATGCAAAGAGCCAAATTAATTCTCTTAGGATAAAATGCTGAAATAAATGCCTGAAGGATTTTCTTCAAGAAAAAATCTTGAAGGAATTTGTTCGAGAAAATTGTCCATAAAAATTGTAAAAATCAAAAAGCCTAAGGGAATTCTTCTGAGAAAAGTGGCTGAGATAAATCTTCCTAAAGGACACCTCTGAATCCTAGTGCCCCAACTAGTTCTCTGATGGATATCTTGTAAAAAAAAGAGTCCCATGCATTGATTTAGAGGGCACTTTCCATAGTTAAAGAACACTTGGCAAAAGTCTGAAAGAAACTTAAGTCTAAGGGAATGTTTTGAATAAATAAGGAAAGTGATGGCCCTATAAACATCAATTTCAAATTTCAAAAAATATCCTTTGGAATCAAAAATACTTGGTAGGAACCTGAGAGAAAATACAGAGGTAACAAATGGAAAGATCTCAAGCATCTAGTGTAGACAAAATAAGAGAAAAATAGACAGGTTGATGATTTGAGTTGTTGTTAGTAGCTGACCCAAATAAAGGAGCTTCCATGAAATTGACAAACATAGGTGTCCATAGGATAGCTATTAGTTAGAAGGATCATTTTCTAACTATCTCCATGAGTTCTATTTCATTTTAATAGTGTTATGTGTTGACTCTCTTTTTTTCAATTTCAAACATTCATGGATGGTCTTTGATGGAGGTAAGTACCTATGAAAATTTTGGAGGTTTTGTGCCACTTTTCACCATTCTTATAACTAGTTTCAAATCATTAGACTCCTAACATGATATGAATCATCTCATCCCTCTTTCATATGCAATTGTAATTGATATTCTCAAGGTGACACATGTCTGAGTGACCTTTGGACTTCCCTTACTTGATTCCTTTCTCAAAAGCTATATATATGCATTTTATCAGCTCTTTGATCATCCTCCACTAGTTATTGGGATAAATCTATCCATATTTGTACATAAAGAAATATACAAGTGTTGTTTCCACTCTTATGTTGTAATATTGAGTAATTACTTGAATCTTGTTGGTCTAGTCTAGTGAAAGATTGTCTTTCCTAGCTTGTACTTTTGATGGTTTGCCAACTTGGAAAAATCAAATTATTACAAGTCTTTGTTAGTATTCTTTTCTAAGTTTAGAGATATCCTAAAAGTGGTCCATGATTATATCCCTCTTTGGAATCATTCATTCCCTTCCTAAGAATCATATACCTTTTTGAATCTAGCATATGAAACATTGATGTAGTAATGAATCCTGAGTTGTGAGTCTTGTGTGAGAAACACCTTATTTGTCTTTAAGTAGTGGTTTCAGTCAATTAGGAGGACATTATACATTGGTGCATCACCACTTGGTTTCTTATTTTTTTTCCTTAACCCTTTTCATAGACAAATTTTTAAGTTAGAGAGAGAGCTTTAAAGGTGCATCAAGGGGAGCTATCCCCTTATCTATAGATTTATCTCAGTGAATTTGTCACCCACAGCAAGAGAGATGTTTCCATTGTGCCATTTAGATAAGGAAAGCTGAGCATCTCCTCAAGGGTGCAAATCTAAGCGTCAATAGTTTTTGGCACACTTGATGAGACTCTTGTTCCAACATTTGGAGGATTTTTGGTGTTATCCTTCAACACATCAGCCTTTGGAGGCATTTTTCCAAGCATCAATAGTGACTCTGAAGACATATCAGCTGGTTAAGTAGCCCAAGTGATCCTTGAAGATCTTTGGTAATGTGTTTCTTTATGTTCTTACTATAAATTAAGTTTCATGGCTACCTATGGTTATGATTTTTTCTCTTGATAAGTTGGTGAGACAATTCAAGCTCATGCCATCCCATACTAATATGGACAAGTCCTTGGTCAATCCCAATGTGATAATTTTCAGCCTTGTCATGACTTGTATCAGTATTATAATCAGCGTTCTCAAAGTTTTACTCCTCCTAATCAACCAAGTCTTTTTTTCAATTATCCCATCTCCTCCTTCAAACAAGCACTCTTGAGATATGTGAACTATATGATATATCTTGATACTCAAAGAGGATGTGGTCAAAATATTCTTAGTCATTCCATCCATCAAGTGAGAAATGCATTGGAATTGGTCAAGAAACAATGGGATTCTTTTGAGAGATCCAATTAGTAAAGGCTCACAAGTGAGATGCTTGATGTGAGTGGTTTGATTGCATCCTTGGAAGATAGGTTGAGCATTCATGAGAGGCAACATTACCAAGTGTATCAACCTTCATATTCACTTCATCAAAGTTTCATATCAGTCATACATGAACTCTAATTATGATTCAAACAAATCCTATTAAAGTCATTATTTTCCCAATCATTTGGAGGAGATAGTTCAAAAGAGAAATCTTGTGTTTGAGGCAAATATTGACAGGCAAATTGAATTGGAAAATATGCATATGCAATAGTCCATGTTGGTAGTGAAGGAAGTAGATTCCAAACCCTCATTTCCCTCACATATTTCATCATCACCTCAAAAGTAGATTTCTAATATTGGCATTCCAAGATGGAACAAAATAGTGGAGTCATGAGGCAAGAAAGAAGAGAAGACTATTATCCAAGAGTGTGAAGTGAAAACTGGAGTTAATTCTTTGTAATTACCTCTCACCCTTCCTCAAGAAGCTTCCTATATTCCATGTTAACCCTTACATACCCCCCATCTTCATGATGATTCCTATGAACTCTAAGAAAGACTTCTCCAAGAAGACCTTTCTAAGAAGATAGAGGAGTTGGAAGAAAAAATGAAGCTACTAAGTCAAGGTCAGAGGGAAGGTTTAGACTCAAAAGAAAATCTTATGCCTAAACACACCCCATCTCCCCTTCCTCAAGATCTTCCCAAAGAGCCTCCTATCTTGCATTCCGAATCTGATCATGAGATCTATATCCCACTTCCACCAACTAGTTCCTTATATCCTAATCCTATCAACCTTTGCCTTGATGGACCTGAGGTATGGGAACCAAAAGAGGAACATTTGTTTTAAAATGAAAATTAGCTCTTGCTTTAAAAATATATACCTCCTTGGAAGCATCATTGGGCTAAATCAATGGATTTCAAGATGCCTAGTCTTGACATCATTAATCGAGAAGTTAAAGATCTTGTAGCCCTTGATAAAGGAAATTAGATTATGATAGCTGAAATGAAAATTGAAAACTATCAAGAGGCCTTAAGTGATGAAGAGGAGATGAATTCTTGTATTGAGTCTTCTTTTTTGGATGATAATAGAGAATCCTTGCTTTGTGTTGAAAAACCTATTTTGAGAAAAGCAAACAAAGAGGAATATGCTCAATTCATGGATGATCAAGAAAACTACGTGACTAATTATGAGGAGGAGTTCATCATAGGAACCCCTCTTGGTGAATAAAAAGGCAATTCACAAGCTTTTGTCTCCATAATTGATGAGGAGGAAATGATCATTGATTCTTTTCTTACTTTGAAAGATACCATGGATGGACTAGGAGAGGTTCTTGATCAGACTTTGGATGACTTGTTTGAAGTCATTGGAGAAAGGTATACACCTCTTCAAGGATACTATTATTTGGTCAAAGATGGAGAAGGTGGCATTAGGAATCAAGTAAGTATGTAAAGGAGAAACAAGCTTTCAAATTTACCCTTTCAAGAGGTTTGTGAATTTAAGAATGATATATTTGAAGTCATCAAGAGGATATATCACACTCTAGAAGCAACTCATCAACTCTTGAAGGTTGAAAAAAGATGATATTGGCCTAAAGCTTTTAAAGAGAATGAGATCAATCCTTTTGAAATCATGCCTATAAATAAGATTGAAGTTGAAGATGAAAAAGTGAATGGGAAGCAACATGAAACAAATAATCATGTACAAGATGAGTTCATTTCCTTGGTTAGAATATTTGTATTTTCTTGGTTCTTAATGAGCATTATGCCAATAAGGTTGGCAGACTTGGTGAGAAGCATGGAGGTAGCAATGATAAGAGATAAAAGGCTTCTTGACTCATCCAATATTTCATGCCATGAAGTGAGAGGATTTTTAATTTTCCCCTTTGATCCAGGAGGGGGAAGAGCAAACTTGGTCAGCTAAACATAATTAGTTTTATTTCTATTGTGTTTAGTTCTCCTAAGTGCTTAGTAGCATAGGTGTGTTTTCTTTGGTCTTCATGTGTGTTTGTTCTTTCCCTTATGTGTTTTAAGGTGGTAATTAGTTGTCTTGTTGACCAAGTTCTAAATCGATTAAGGTTTATTATTTATTTTAGTCCTTAGATGACTCCATAATCCCAATGGACTAATAAGGCTACTGGTCTAGTTAGTATAGAAGGCATACTATGCATGTGAGTCACCAATTTGTTGACCAAATTTTGATCCTACAAGTCAAAATTATGCACCCCTATATGAAAACTTGGAATTTAAATATTTTAGGGGTGAATATCATGTCTTAGTATGAGCTCAAGTTTCTTCAATGTAATATAAATGATATTAGCCTTGATCAATTAGTTGTCTAGGTCACTTTTACTTTCTTTGAGTCATGTTAACATGTCTGAGTAGAGTTTAAAGAACATTTTCAAAGTGATAGATCTTGTACATGTAGTAGTTTCAAAGGAAGATGATCATGTGGGTTTGTTCATCATGGTTCAAAGTTCCTATGTACTAAGTTTTAGGCCCTTCATCGAAGCAAAAAAAAAGTTGTTTTTGTTAAAAAAATTTCTTCAAAAAACATTTTTGGACTTAGTCATTCGAGCTCGATCATCCAATTCAGGTATTCCTATTAGGTAAAATTCATTTGGAGGTGTTCCACGCAAAACCCATAGCAAAAGTGCAAGTGTTATTTATTTCATAGGTTTTGTTTTTGGGTTTTTTGTTCAAGTTTCAAGAATTATCTTAGACATTTTGTCTAAAACAATTTCTCTAAAAGATATCTTTTCAAGCCGAAGAGGTCATTTACAACTTTTCCAAAGGGCACCTCCATCTTTTTGAAAAGGTCATTTTCAACATTTTTTAAGGGAAATTTTTAAAAATATAAAAGGTACTTTACAAAAAATCTAAAGGGTATTTTTGTAGGAAGGTGGACCAAATAGAATTTTTGAAAGGTGCATCCTAATCTTTCCAAAGGGTATTTTTCAAGTAGGGTGCCTTTTTCAAAATCGCAAAGGAGAAGACCCGATGTAAAGAGTTGAATGAATTCTCTTAGGAGAAAATTATGAAACAAATGCTTGAAGGATTTTCTTTGAGAAAAATTCCAAAGGAATTTATTCTCGAAAATTGTCCACAAAAATTATCAAAAGCAAAAAGCCTGAAGGAATTCTTTCAGGACAAGTAGCCAAGATAAATCTCCCTGAAGGACACCTCTAAAGCCAAGTACCCCAAATATTTCTTCAAAGGATATCTTGCAAGCAAAAATTTCCCATGCA
Organism: Torreya grandis; assembly: GCA_037957365.1. Taxonomy (NCBI): domain Eukaryota; kingdom Viridiplantae; phylum Streptophyta; class Pinopsida; order Cupressales; family Taxaceae; genus Torreya; species Torreya grandis. The sequence goes on from JARHVA010007168.1 coordinate 49,268, forward strand.
TTGATTTAGAGGGCACTTTCCATAGTTAAATAACACTTGGTAAAATTATGAAAGAAACTTAAGTCTGAGGGAATGTTATGAATAAATAAGAAAGGTGATGGGCCCACAAATGTCAATTTCAAACTACAAAAAATAATTGTTGGAGTCAAAAATACTTGGCAGAACCCTGAGAGAAAATATAGAGTTAACAAATGGCAAGATCTCAAATATTTAGTGTAGAGAAGATAAGTGAAAAATAAATAGGTCGATGGTTCGAGTTGTTGTTGGTAGCTGACCTAAATCAAGGAGCTTCCATAAAATCAATAAACATAGGTGTCCATAGGATAGCTAGCAGTTAGAAAGAGAAATTTCTAACTATCACCATGAGTTCCATTTCCTTTGAATAGTGTTATGTGTTTACTCTCATATTTTTAGTTTCAAATGTTCATGGATGGTCTTTGATGGAGGAAGTTACCTATGCAAATTTTGGAGGTTTTGTGCCACTTTTCACTATTCTTATGACTAGTTTCAAATGAGTAGACTCCTAACATGACATGACTCATATCATCTCTCTTTCACATGTAATTATAACTGATATTTTCAAGGTGACACATGTCTAAGTGACCTTTGGACTTCCCTTACTTGATTCCTTTCTCAAAAGCTATATATATGCATTCATTTAGCTCTTTGATCAGCCTCCACTGGTTATTGGAAAATCTCTATATATATTTGTACTTGAAGAACTCTTGAAGAAATATACAGGTTTTGTTTCCACTCATATGTTTTAATATTGAGTAATGACTAGAATCTTGTTGGTTTAGTCTAGTGAAATATTGTCTTTCCTATCTTATACTCTTGATTGTCTACCAATTTGTAGAAAGGAGATTGTTGTAAGTCTTTGTTAGTATTATTTTTTAAGTGTAGAGATATCCTAAAAGTGGTCCATAATTGTATCCCTCTTTGGAATCATTCATTCCCTTTCTAAGAATCATATACCTTCTTAAATCTAGCATATGAAACATTGATGTAGTAATAAATCCTAAGTTGTGAGTCATGTGTGAGAAACACCTTATTTGTCTTTAAGTAGTGGATTTAGTCAATTGGAAGGACATTATACATTGGTGCATTGCCACTTGGTTTCTTAGTTGTTTTCCTTAACCCTTTCCATACACAAATTGTTAAGTTATATAGAGAGATTTAAAGGTACATTAGGAGGAGCTAGCCCCTTATCTAGAGATTCATCTTAGCAAATTTGTCACCCACAACAAGAGAGATGTTTCCATTATGCTACTTGGATGAGGAGAGATGATCATCTCCTCAAGGGTGTGAATCCAAGTATCAACAAGTGTTTTATTACTATCTTGGAATAGAGATGCAAAGAGCTTTGAAGCATCTAGTTAAGTCTGTTTTATAGCCTCTATCAAGGACAAAGACTATGCAAAGTTTGAAAGGTAGAAAGCAAGGGGAGATTCATTTTTTGGAAACCTAAAATTGCCAATTTATGACTATAAAAAAAATTGACTTCTACAATATTGAGCCCAAGTTGACCCTCTATCCAAGAATTGTAAATCTTGACATACCATCAAAGTGAAATAGTCCTGAAAGGAAAAATGGCATTCATTATCAAAGGAGACCATCAGTATAGGATTGATGCATATTTTTCAAGTTTCATATGTGCCTAAATGTGTTCCTTGTACATATATGTACACCTACAATAGGTAGGTTGATATTGGGTTGATAGGTGAAGTCTAAGTTGTGTTTCAAGACACTCAAGTTGAATACAAGTATGAATGTATACTTTGTGGCCTAACATAGTCATTAAGGCTTCTAATCACCATAACCAATACTTAGTTGAATATTTTTATATGTAGAGGAAACAAATAATGTTTATGGGATAATAATGGAGGTGTTTGATCTTTTTCTATGCAAAGGAACTATCAAAAACTCATTCTAGGCTTTGAGATGTAAACATGCCTATTAAACAAGAATTAGGCTTAGTGCTCAAATAAGGAATCATATTTAGTTATAAAATCAAGTAAGCATCTCAAATAATTGGATCATGTTCATGGAGTCACTAAATAAGTGTGTGAACCATTGGGATGCAAAGAAACCATAGAGGAAGCCATTTTGGGACTTTAAGACAATCTAGTCTTGTTAGAATGGAGGCAGGAGCTCGACAAGAGATTTTAAAATGTTCATATCTTCTTGGAGGATCTACATGGGAGCCAAATGAGTTTGGGGAAGTTATTAAGGTCTTTTAACATAAAATTATTGAATTTTTTTTACAAGTTTAACGTGAAACCTGTATGGACAAAACTTAAGAATCAAAACTATCAGAAACCCTTACAAACCTTGATTAAGGACTAGTTTATAAAAATAAGTTATAAAGATAATTTTATGGAATATTTTAACCATTAAACCTATTGTAACTTGTATAGGACTCACTTAGGCTCCCTTCCATGCTTTTTGGTTGTATGGAATTATATAGGCAGGGAGAAAATAGGTTATTTTTGAGCATTTTTTGTGTTTTGTAGGTTCTAGAAGGATTCAATGGAATAAATAAACTTTAGGAGTAATATTTATACTTTTTATAACCCCCCATGTTTATTTTATTCCTTATAAAATCTTATAATCATATAAATAATATCCTTCATCTCAACCAATCAAAATTGGCCTAGTGGATAAGCTAGTGTGAAAGGTGAAGATCTTCATGCGAGGTGATTTTAAAGCATGCATGATGATTATAAGTAAATGTATGGTCTTTATAGGTGTAATACACTCCATCCCATGGATTTACATGATAAAATAATGCCAATTTTGAGGACAAGTGTGTAGGGTGCATGGAGGAAGAGTTTTTTAGACTATAGATGATGATATCTCCTTTCCAAATGATTCCATAGGACCAGGCCTACAACCAATACATGGAGAGGAAGTCCTAAACCCATTAAAATTCATTACAATCATTATATCTAGACCTAGTTATTTATTAGGTGTTCAAACAAGGCCAATCATGAAGGTAGTTTCTCTGAGCTAGAACAAGGATTTTTATGTCACTTTGCAAGAGTTTGATGACTTGTATGGACACTTGGGCTTCCTAACCTCACATGGTTCATCCCATATCCTTTTCTCATACACAATTGACTTATTCTCTTAACTTTATAAGTGTCCTTATGACTCTTGGGATTCTCTCTTCTCTCTCTCTCAAGTTCTATAAGAACTAGCCATTTTGGCATTGTAATCGATGCTCCACTTGAGTATGACAAAGCCTTGCTCAAATTCATACCATTTGATCAATAATAATATTTATTTTTACCTCTTTAATTATTTTTTATATTATTTTAAATTAATTAATTAATCTTACTTAGTGAAAACTATGGATTCCTTGGCATGTTATTTTATTTTTTAAAATATTTGCAACCTCTTCTTGCAAGGCATGTGAAGTGTTACTAGGAGATATCTAGGTTTGAATGAGTTAGTATATTCAATATTGCCTTTGAATTCTCATTAGCTAGTCATCCTAGCCTAAGGAATTCATCCATAACCTCATAATGTAACATTGATGTGAGAATACATAGATTGAATAAGTGTATGTTTAGTTTGTCCTTTGTTTTCATCTGTAACATGTTATTGTTTGGAAGTCATCATGTTATTTGGTGTATCACCTCCCTTAGAATATTTTAGTTTTAGTTATCTCTCTCCCTTTTCACCCTCAAAGTTTAGGTGTATTTGTAATCTAAAGTGGCACATCAAGGTAGCTAGCCCTATCTAGAGATTCACCTCATCATTAGGCTATTGACAAGCCTAGAGGTGTTTCTGTTGTACCACTTAGATGAGGAGAGCTTTGCCATCTATTCAAAGGGTGAAAATCCAAGTGCTAATATTTTTTGTCATACCTGGTGGGAATCTTGGTGGAAGAATTTGAGAGATTTTTGGTGTTGTCTCTCAACAATCAACCTTTAAAGGCATATATCAAATCATTAATGATGACTTCAAAGATATATCAGTTGGTCAAGTAGCCCATGCTATCTTTTGAAGATTGTTGGTAACATTTTCTTTTGTGTTATTATTTTCAATGAAGTTTCATGGCTAATTTTGGTGTTGAGCATTATTTTACACATTTTGGTGATAATTTTAAAGCTTGTGTCATTCCCTATCAATATGAACAAGTCCTTAATCAGCCTTGTAATGAAGTGTACCATCCCTACAATCAGTGTTTTCCATGTCTTGATTCTAGTCAACCTAGCCACTTCTCAAGTCAATCCATTTACACCTTCAAGAAGAGTCTTTTGGAATATGAGAGGTATATTTTGGAGCTTGATAATCTAAGAGGATGTGGTCAAGAAGTTCTTAGGCATCTTATTCACAAGGTGAGAGATGAATTAGAGTTGGTCAAAAGAGAGTGGGTACGTATTGAGAGAGCTAATTGGCAAAGGCTCACAAGTGAGATGTTTTATGTGAGTGGCCTAGTTTATTCCTTAGAGGATAAGTTAGGAGTTCATGGAAGGAAACCTTACCAAACCTATTATCCTTTATGTCCACTTCCATAATTTTATTATTATTCATATTTGATCCTTACTCATGATCCCAATCAAGGATATCAAATTCATCCTTCTCCCAATCAGTTGGAAGATAGTTGAGAAAAGAAACCTTATTTTTGAAGCAAACATTGATAGGAAAATTAAATTGGCCAATATTCAGATGAAATAGTCCATGTTAGAAGCTAAATAAGTGGATTTAAAGTCCTCATTACCCTCTCACATTGCATCCCCACCACCTAAAAAAGAGACTCATAATCCCAATACCCTAAGTTGGAATAAAATAATGGAGTCATAGGGAAAGAAGGAAGAGAAAAGTCTTGACAAAGTGTGTGAAGTTGATAAGGAGCTTGATCCTATACAAACCCTTCCCACCCTTACTCAATAAAATACTTCTAACCATAACATCCTAAGCTAGATTAAGATAGTGGAATCATGGGGAAATACAAAAGATATAAGTTTGGGTGATAAGGAGTATGAGGTTGTGAATGAAGTTGATCCTTTGTAAGTTCCTCCCTCTATTCCCTAAGAAAATTTTTGTTTTATATGTCATACCTAATGAATTCCTTGTCCTCATGAATAATCCTATGAACTTCAAGAAAGACTTTTCTAAGATAACCTAGCCAAACAAATTGAAGATTTAGAGGCAAAGATGAGATTGCTAAGTCAAGGTGTGATGGAAGGTTTAGATCCAAAAGAAGATCATATGCCTAAACACACCCAATCCACCCTCCCTCAAGAGATTCCTCAATATAAATCATATGTTAATGAATAATTTATCAAGTGAAAAGAAGAAAATCAATTGGTTTAAACCCAAGGTATACCTTTCCTTCCTCATGAGCTTCTAAAAGAATCCCCCATATTCCATTCCCAATCTAATTTTGAGTTCTATGTGCCACCTCCACCAAATAGTTCATCTTTTACTCACCCTATACCCTTTGCCTTGATGTAATTATGGTATGGGAACATAGAGAGGAGAAGTTTTTTGACTAAAAATCAGAAGTCTTGCTTGAAGAAAGCCTAGTTTCTTGGCAGCCTCATTAGACTAAGTCACATGACTTCAAAATGCCTAGTCTTGGAATCATGAAGGAGGAGATTGAAGATCTTAAATCCCTTGAGAAGAAAGATTAAATTATGATTTCTAAGACACAATATGATAATCCTTAAGAAATCCTAAGTGTTGAAGAAGAGGTGAGCCCTTATGTTGAGTCTTATTATTTGGTTGATAGTGAAGAGTGTTTTTCTTGTGTAGAAGAGGAAATCTTGGATGAAGCCCCTTTCACTTCTAAGGAAGAGGATGAAGGAGATTATATTATTGTTCCCATTCATGATTATAATAAATAGGAATATGAGTACTTGTGGTATAAGTTTTAAAACATTTGCAATTAGTTTGAGTCTCACAAAGGGTCTACAACTTCTTTGGAGCTGATTATAAGTGATGATGAACAAGATGACATTGTCTAATATGTCATAGGTGAGCAAGAAAAAGTTATTAATCATCATTTTAATGAATTTTTTGAAGTGATTGGAGTAGGATATACTCATCTTTAAGGTGGCTATGATCTAGTGAACTATGGAGAAGGTAACCTTGGCACTCAAGTAAGTATGCAAAGGGAAAGTAACCTTTCAAATCTATCCTTTTAAGAAGCATATACATTTCATGATGACATGTTTGAAGTAATAAAGATGAGATATCATCCTTTTAACTATTTGGGACAAACACATCATCTCTTAAAGGATGGAACAAGCTCATTTTAGCCTCAATCTTCTAAAAAACATGAAATTAATCCTATTGAAGCCATGCCTACAAATAAGATGCAAATTGACCATGAAATGAAGAGTGGGCAGTAGTATGAAGTATGTGAACATGTACAAGAGGAATATATCTATAGTGGAGACCTATTTGAGGATGATCTACTTGAGATCAATTCAAGTGAAGTGTCATGGAATAGGTCTGATCTATAAAGCACCCAATCCAAGGAGAAACATGCTTAGCATTATGTTTCGTCTCACTAAGAAGATGATTTGAGAAACCTTCCTTTTGATAATGGAAAGGAGGTATGCTTAATTCTTATTTTTTCATAGTAGTTTGTTTTCAGATTCCCCTAAGTGCCTTGAGCAAATGTGTGTGTGTGTGTGTGTGTGTGTGTGTGTGTGTGTGTGTGTGTGTGTGTGTGTGTGTTTGTCCTGTTAGTTTGTTGCCTTGTTTTGTTTGTGCCCTTTACTTTGTGTGATTGAGGTAATTAGTGGTCTTGATTTGATGGTTAATGGTAAAAGTTCTTATTATGTCTCAAAATTTAGATGACTCCCTAATCTCAATGGACTGATAAGGCTACTGGTTTAGTTAGTATAGAAGGCATACTACCCATATAAGTCACCAAATGTTGACCAATATGACTTTTAGGTCAAATTAGAGCACCCATAGGTAAAAAATTGAGTTTTAAGTGTTTTATGGGGTTTAATTTTTGGTAATAAGGTTTATCATAGGTCATTTAATGTTATTCGATGTTATATTAGCCTTGGTCACTTATTTTATTAGCCAACATGTCCTTTAGAGTTATTTTAGGGGTCAAAATTGAGCATTTAATGAGTTGTATCAATTTATTGGGAAGTGTGATTGTTAAAAAATGTGATTTGATATCCCATGTGTACTTATAGGCATTAATCAACTAACATAACTAAAATATGGGAGGTTCATTAGAAGAAAAGATAATTTTCTTGAGGAAAAAATTGAGTTTGGCACTTGTATAGCTAATAGAGAAGTTTTCCACATGGGAGAAGATTATATTGTGTCTTTTTACATTCCCCAAGCTTAGTTACACATTTTTTTAAATTTTTAAGTGCCATTTTTGGCCCAAAACCGTTCTACTCCTTTTTCAATCTTATTGGCAAGCAAAAGTGACCTTTAGGTTTGTATTTCGTATAGATAACTCAAGAAATTTCAGATAAAATACTTTAGGGAGGTTAAATTAAACTAGGATAACTTAATTTCCATATAATTTGTTTGAATAATGGTGGTTTTTGCTTCATGAACCATCCTCATGAAGTTGACTATATTTTTCTGCCTACTAATCTATGTAACCTATAGGTTTTGCTCCATTTTTGGAAATTTTTTATGAACCAATTACTAATTTTGTTTCCAGATGATGTTTAACTCATTTTATAATGATATATATGGTTGGTTTCATTTTTCAAGTTTATTTTATGGTCCAAACAACTCACTTTGTAGGAAGGTACCACCATATGCAATCTCAGTCAATTTTCCACTTGCAGAAGGTTGAATTTCATGCAAAGGGCCTATAAAAAATATTAATAAAGGTGTTTTTAATGTTTTTAATTATTTATGAATCATTTATAAGCATGAGGGGGTGGGTCAAGATTCCATATGGTGAAAAAAAGGGGACCATGACAATCATGTTGAACATTTCACATAGTCAGCCATGGAAGCACACTTGTAAGTGCCCTCAATAGTTATATTCACATTGAAAAAAGGTTATTTGGACTTATTTGAAGTTTACATAAGTTTTAGGTATCCATACGAACCTTAAATTTTGACAAGGTCATGTTACATGCCCATAATCCATGCATCATATCTAATGTTTATTCCTGCCTACATACAATCCAAAACACACCTATAGGTGGTGTTAATAAAGCATGAAATTACCTTTTGAAGTGATAATATTGATTATTAAGACATATTTGAGGTCTTAGGATGAGGATAGATCATGAAAACCCATTTTAAGGGATAATATTGGCAAATGGAATTGAAAACCATGTTCAAGGGGTCAAAGACTGATATAGGGACACTTTCCCTAAAAGTGTAAAATAAAGGTCTTAGGTGTTTTTTTGGTGTCTTAGAATAGAGATGGAAAGGGATTTGAATCGTATAGTTAAGTGAGTTTTCTAGACTATATCAAGGAAAAATAATATGAAAAGTTTGAAAGGCAAAAAGTAGGGGGAGATTGGTTTCTTGGAAACCCAAACTTGTTAATTTATGACTGTGAACAAACAATGACTTTATAGTCTTGAGCCTAAGTTGACCCCCCATCCAATAATTGAAAATATTGACATGCCATAAAATTGAATAATAATAATAATAATAATAATAATAATAATAATAATAATAATGGAATTCATGATCAAATGAGACCATAAATATAGTATTGATGCATGTTTTTTGAGTTTTATAAGTGGCTACATGTGTCCCTTGTACATAAATGTACACCTACAATAGGGTAGGTTGATAATGGGTTGATAGGTGAAGTCTAAGTGGTTTTTCAAGACACTAAAGATGAATAAAATTCTTAATTTATACTTTATTTCCTAACATAGTCATTAAGGATTCTAAAAAACATAACCAATGCTCATTTGAAGCTTACACACACATAACACAATCATTAAGGTAGGGTTTACATTTAGTTAAGTAAAAACTCAGTTAGTGAGCTTAAGATGTATGTAAAGGGTACAACTAAGTTAAAATGATGAGAGGATCCTATGAAAACTTATATAAATATTAGTATGACCTATATAATCCCTTGTAAATGATAAATGAGCCTACTTAAGACCTTTTGTATACACCTACAACTAGGTGTTGACTGTCTTAGGCAATGAATAAAGAGGTTTTTGGTTTTGAGTGTAGAAAGTAAGGATCAAATAAAGTTAAGGAATGGAATAGAGACACTTATATGAGTTTGAGTATATTTATTTTTAGTTTAAAACATGAAAAGTAACCTATGGAGGACCCCTATTTTGTAAAAGGCACAGTCTACTATTGACTGAGACAAACAGTGAGCAGGATTAAGGTCTAAAGAGATAGTCTAAGCTCAAACAAAGTGATCAATGGAAAAAAATTACATTTTTATGATAATTTAAGTTATAATAATATTATTTAAGTGTTAAGGTGTGGAGCCTAAAAGCTTCACATATGAGCGCATTACCAAAGTTGCAGGTTTACACAATCACTGGCATCGGTCAGGAGCGACCGACATCGGTCCAGTGCAATTGAAGAGACGACGGCGTCGGCAGATGATCGGCCGATGTCGGTCATAGGCAAGCAGGCAGGAACTGGCATCGGTTACCTATGCATCCAAAATGCTATTTCTGAGGATAGAAGCGAGTGTTTGCATGATGAGTTTAAGTCTTAGTCTTAAGTTCACGTTCTTATTATTAGTAAGATTGTTTTTAGAGCCCTTGTTCAAGAAGCTTAACTGTTGATTGTAAGTGCATGCTCAAGTTTCCTAATTTCTATATGTAGAATTAGATCTTCTTAGCTTAGTGTGATTATTGTAGTTGTTCATTGTATGTGAATGTTGAAGAACAGTACAGAGTTGTATCAATCTAGGTTGTTGGAGTTGATTGTACTTGAGAGAGAGAGCTCTTGAGGGATAGAGATGTAGAGAGAGATCTTGTGCATCTAAGAGAGGTGTGAAAGAAAGAAGTTTCTTCAATTGTATTCCTTTTGTAAAGAGTTTAATACAAGTTTTTAGGGTGGTTTCTTGTATCTCTTGTTCTTTGCTATTATCTGATTCTAGTTACTTATCTATCTGATTTAATTCCGCAGTTTATTGCTTTCATAAGTGTAATCATATTTTTGGTTGATCCCCAACAAGTGGTATTAGAGCCTTGGTTGTAGGTTTAGAGTTTGATATCCAATAATTGGTATCAAAGCTCAGGTTCACTAACAGGCGGTTCAAATCTGTGTAGTGTGTATTGATTACAGGTTGCTCACAGGAGTTTCTACAGGGATTTTTGTTTGAGTGGGAAAAGCAATGGCAGATGAAAGTAAACTGAGAATGGAGAAGTTCAATGGCAAAAAATATCAACATTGGAGAATGTAGATAGAGGACTATCTGTATCAGAAGGATTTATACTTACCATTAGGTGGGATTGCAAAGAAGCCCACAGACATGGAGGATGAAGAATGGGAAGTTCTTGACAGAAAGGCTCTAGGGTCTATAAGACTGAGTCTAGCATCTACTGTGATATCTAATTTATCACAGGCAAAAACAATGGTAGAGTTGATGACTACTCTAGCAAATTTGTATGAAAAACCCTCAGCTTCCAATAAGGTATATCTTATGAAGCAGCTATTTAATTTGCATATGCAGGAAGGTGGATCTGTATCTAATCACCTGAATGATTTCCATGGTATTTTAAATCAATTAAGTTCAGTCAAAATTGTATTTGATGATGAAATAAAAGCTCTTTTAATATTATGTTCTTTGTCTAAAAGCTGGCATAGCTTAGTAATGGTAGTTAGCAATGCTGCATCTGCATCAAATATTTTAAAAGTAGAGGATGTTGTTAGTGTTATCTTGAATGAGGAAATTCACAAGAAAAGCACAACAGAAGACACATCTGGGAACGCTTTAAGTTTTGAGAGCAGGGGAAGGCAAAAAGAGAAGAGCAAGAAAGGGAAATCAAGATCCAAGTCTAAGGGGAGAGGTAGATCTAAATCCAAAAATGGCAGAAGGCCACAATGCTGGAATTGTGGAAAGATGGGGCACATAAGCAGAGATTGCTGGTCAAAGCCTAAGGAGGACAATCAACACGAAGGAAAAGAAGAAGCAAAGGTTGCAGGTATTGCACAAGATGCTTTAATATTCTCTTTGCATAATAATATAGAATCTTGGGTGTTAGATTTTGGTGCATCTTTTCATGCTACCCCTGATAGGGATTATTTCTATGACTATATCCATGGAGATTTTGGAATAGTATATCTAGGGGATGATGAACCCTGTAAAATTATTGGCAAAGGTAAAGTGCAGCTAAAAATGCATAATGGCAACACATGGGTGTTGAGAGAAGTTATGCATGTTCCTAGCTTGAAGAGAAATTTGATTTCTACAGGAAAGTTAGGGGATGAGGGTTGTACAGTAACTCTCACAGCAGAATCTTGGAAGGTGACCAAGGGTGCACTTGTTATGGCCAGAGGTAAGAGAGTAGGTAATCTCTATTTGTGTAATTGTGTTACTAACAATTCTCCTTCTGTATTATCTACTTCAGATGTGGATGCAAAATTGTAGCACTCAAGGCTTGGCCACATGAGTGAGAAGGGGATGTCAATTCTTAAGTCTAAAGGTAAGCTTTCAGATTTAAAAAGCATGGATCTAGAATTTTGTGAGCACTGTGTATTTGGAAAACAAAAAAGGGTTAGTTTTCTCAAGACTGGGTCTACAAAGAAGAAGCACAAGTTGCAGCTTGTTCAGACAGATGTGTGGGGACCGGTTCAGGTAGCTTCTATTGGAGGATCATAGTACTATGTTTTATTCATAGATGATGCTACAAGAAAGGTATGGATCTACTGTATTAAGAAGAAATCTCATGTATTTGAGACTTTTAAGATTTGGAAAGCTATGGTTGAGAATGAAATAGGAAAAAGATTAAAGTGCCTGAGATCTGACAATGGGGAAGAGTTTTGCAGTTATAAGTTCAACTGGTATTGTTACATCAATGGAATTCGTAGGCAAAGGATGGTTCCAAGGACACCTCAGCAGAATAATATTGCTGAAAGGATGAACAGAACAATCATGGAGCATGCAAGATGTATGAGATTACATGCTGGTTTGCCTTTAGAGTTTTGGGCAGAAGCTGTTGACACTGCAGTGTACCTGATTAATAGAGGACCCTCTATAGCTCTGGATGGTGGAATTCCAGAAGAGGCTTGGACAAGTAAAAAGGTAGATCTCTCTTTTCTCAAAGTTTTTGGTTGTGAAGCCTTTGTGCATGTAGATAAGGAAAATAGAAAGAAGCTCAATGCTAAGTCTATGAGGTGCATAATTATTGGCTATGGCTCAGATGATTTTGGTTTCAGATTTTGGAATCTAGGAACTAACAAGATAATTAGGAGCCGTGACATTTTTTTCAATGAAAAAGTGATGTATAGTGATCAGCTAAAGAAGCTAAATCAATCTAGATAGAGCAATAGTGAATTAGACGAGGTGACAGTCCAAAATGAGCTCACAGGAAAAAGAAATAATCACTTGCAGGAAAACACAAAGACCAACATCGGCAGGATAGGAACCGGCGTTGGCAGAATAAAAACTGATGTCGGTCATACAGAGACCGATGTCGGTAGGACAGGCACCAACATCGGTCAGGAAGAACCGGTGTCGACCAGTAACAGGTTTGGAGGTGACTGAGCTTGATCACTGTCAGAGAATTTGGGTGGACAGCATGTTGTGAATGAGTCTCAGACACCCATCAGGAGGTCTGAAAGGGTAAGTAAGCCTCCAATTAGATATTCTCCTTCATTATACTATTTATTGCTAACTGATGGTGGAGAACCAGAGAGTTTTGAATAAGCAATACAGGTGGAGTCCAAGAGTTAGTGGGAGCGTGGCATGGTTGAGGAGATGGAGTCCTTAAGAGAGAAACAAACATGGGATTTAGTTGAATTGCTAGCTGGTAAGAGAACACTGAAGAACAGATGGACCTATAGGTTAAAAGAAGGTGAGAATGGACAGATGAGATATAAGGCCAGATTGGTAGTGAAAGGATTTGCACAAAAGCCAGGTATTGATTTTGGTGAGATTTTTTCTCCTGTTGTCAAAATGACTTCTATACAGATTGTACTGTCTTTGGTTAATGTCGAGGATTTGCATCTTGAGCAGCTAGATGTTAAGATAGCATTTCTTCATGGAGATTTGGATGAGGAAATTTATATGGAACAGTTGGAAGGATTTGAGGTCAAAGGTAAGGAGAAGTTAGTGTGCAGATTGAAGAAAAGCTTGTATGGCCTCAAGCAAGCTCTTAGACAGTGGTATTTGAAATTTGACAGGTTTATGACTGAGCATGGCTACAGTAGGTGTCAATCTGACCATTGTGTGTATTTTAAGAGATTGGATAATGGTAGATATATCATTCTATTGTTGTATGTAGATGATATGCTGGTTGCAAGATCACACATGCAGGATATCTCTGAGCTTAAGGTGAAATTAGCTCAAACGTTTGCTATGAAGGATTTGGGAGCAGCAAAGAAAATCCTTGGCATGAGCATTAAGAGAAACAGGAAAAATCATGGGTTGATATTGTCTCAAGAGGATTATGTGGACAAGGTGTTGAAATGGTTCAATATGCAGGATGTTAAACCGGTAAGCACACCTTTGGCTGGACATTTTAAATTGAGTAAAGAATAATGTCCTAATTCACATGATGAGGTAGAGTACATGAGTAAGGTTCCATATTCTTCCACAGTAGGGAGTTTGATGTATGCAATGGTGTGTACTAGACCGGATATTGCCCAAGCAGTGGGAGTTGTAAGTAAGTATATGGCCAATCTAAGTAAGGAACATTGGAAAGCAGTTCAGTGGATCCTTAGATATCTAAGAGGAACCAACAGTAGGCACTTGTGCTATGGAGGTTCAGATTCTTCTCTACATGGTTATGTAGATTCAGATATGGCAGGTGATTTGGATGGCAGGAGGAGCACTACATGTTATGTTTTCACTGTAGGTGGAACGGCGGTTAGCTAGATATCTAAGTTGCAGAAGGTTGTTGCCTTGTCAACTATAAAAGCAGAGTATATTGCAGCCACAGAAGCTAGCAAAGAGATGATATGGATGACATGGTTCATGGAAGAGCTTGGAAGGGAGCATGGGAGTTGCAGATTGTATAGTGACAGTCAGAGTGCAATCCATTTGGCTAAGAATTTAGCTTTTCATTCAAGAACCAAGCACATCCAGCTAAGGTACCACTTCATACGGTAGGTATTGGAAGATGGTGATTTGAAGCTGGAGAAGATCCATACAGATAGGAATCCTACTGATATGTTAACCAAGTCGATTACAAAGGAGAAGTTGAATCTTCATTCAACTTCTATTGGTCTTCATGATTGAGTTGAAGATAGAGGAGCTAGAAGATGTTGCTGTACAGGTACTGGTGCAGTTGTTTATCTCCAAGTGGGAGATTGTTAAGGTGTGGAACCTAAGAGCTTCACATATGAGCACATTACCAAAGTTGTAGGTTTACACAGTCACTAGCATTGGTCAGGAGTGACTGACGTCAGTCTGGTGTAGTTGAAGAGACAATGGCGTCGGCAGATGATCGGCCGACGTCAGTCACAGGCAAGCAGGCAGGAACCGGCGTCGGTTACCTGTGCATCCAAAATGCTATTTCTGAGGACAGAAGTGAGTGTTTGCATGATGAGTTTAAGTCTTAGTCTTAAGTTCACGTTTCTATTATTAGTAAGATTGTTTTTAGAGCCCTTGTTCAATAAGCTTAACTGTTGGTTGTAAGTGCATGCTCAAGTTTCCTAATTTCTATATGTAGAATTAGATCTTCTTAGCTTAGTGTGATTATTGTAGTAGTTCATTATATGTGAATCTTGAAGAATAGTACAGAGTTGTATCAATCCAGGTTGTTGGAGTTGATTGTACTTGAGAGAGAGAGCTCTTGAGGGATAGAGATCTAGAGAGAGATCTTGTGCATCTGAGAGAGGTGTGGAAGAAAGAAGTTTCTTCAATTGTATTCCTTTTGTAAAGAGTTTAATACAAGTTTTCAGGGTGGTTTCTTGTATCTCTTGTTCTTTGCTATTATCTGATTCTAGTTACTTATCTATCTGATTTAATTACATGGTTTATTACTTTCATAAGTGTAATCATATTGTTGGTTGATCCCCAACATTAAGCATTATTTCAACCTAAATTATGCAAATATTACCTACAAGTTTCATTTTTAAGGGAGATAGGCAAGGTAACCTAGTTTTGACTGAGCAAAAGAGAATGAGGGATATGTAAGAAGATTGAAAGGATGAATTACATTAGATAAAATTGAATAAATTTTTAATATAATATATACATCCTAAAATATCATAAAACAAATAAAAGAGATTCAAAACCAAGCAAAACATAGTCCATGGAGAGCAAAACTTGCACATAATTTATTTAACAAGTCTGTCTCAGACTTTCATAATTTTGGATGGTTTATGATTAGAATAAAAAGATAAATTTTTTTGTAGGTAATCATGACCACTTGAGGAAGACTCTCCAATATCAAATTTTATTATCAAAATAGGGGAATTACACTCTATTTTGTCTTAGACAAAGGGTGATTTCCCCATGTATAAACCCTATAGTCTTATCAAGTGGAAAGCAAGAGATAGACTAGGAGTTAGGAAAAACATGGAAAGAGGTTTGGAGAGTTTCATAACACCTATAAAAACCATGGAAACCAGTCATAGATGAAGGAAACAAAATAGGGTCCTAAAAAACCCCAAGGTTGTAGTCAAGCCCATTGGGTAGGGTTTGACCTAGAACCAGTTTGATAGACCAATGACATCTCCAAATTTGGTGATGGTTTATAATATGAAAAATCGTGTTTACAGGATAATAATAGAGTTATTTTATATTTTTATATGTAGAGGAACTATAAAAAACTCATGTTTGCCTTTGAAATGTAAATAGGCCTATTAAGTAAAGATGAGGCCTAGTGCCCAAACAAGGAATCATCTTCATTTCTAACATGATGTAAGCATATAAAATTATTGGATCATGTTCATGGTGTCATTAAAGAATTATGTGAACCATTGAGATTCAAATAAACCATATAGTAATCCCTTTTGGGACTTTAAGAAAATCCAAGCTTATTGGAATGGAGGAAGGAGCTCAATAGGAGAGTTTCAAATGCCCATATTTTCCTAGAGGATATGAATGGGAGCCAAAGGAGTTTGGGGAATTTATTAAGGTATTTTAACATAGAATTATTTAAATTTTTTTTCAATTTTAATGTGAAACTTGTATGAACAAAACTTAAGAATCAAAACTATTAGAAACCCTTGCAAACCCTAATTAAGGAATAGTTTTAAAAAATAGAGTTTTAAAGCCAATATAATGACATATTTTTACCATTAAACCTATTTTAAATTGTATAGGACTCACTCAAAATCCCTCCCATGCTTTTGGGCTATATGGAATTGTATAGACATGGGGAAAATAGTGTATTTTAATCATTTTTTGTGTTTTGAAAGTTATAGAAGTAGTCAAAAGATGAAATAAACTTTAAGAGGAATATATATAATTTTTATAACCTTATATTTCCATTCAATTCCTTATAAAATATTATAACTGTGAAAAGAATAGCCTTCATCATAGCCAGTGAAAAATGGCCTAGTGGGCAAGCTAGTGAGAAGGGTGGAGATCTTCATGTGAGGTGATTTTAAAGCATGCATGATGATTATAAGGAAATTTATTTTATTTAAAGGTGTCATCCAATTCCTTCCATGTATTTACATGATAAATTGATTCCAATTTTAAGGACAAGTGTGTAGGGTGCATGGAGGAAGAGTTTTTTGGACTACAGATGATGATAGCTCCTTTCTAGATGATTCCATAGAACCAGGCCTACAACTAATACATGGAGAGGCATACCTAAACCCCTTACCCTTCATTAATATCATTAGATATGGTCCTAGTTATTTATGAGACATTCAAACAAGGCCAATCATGAAGGTAATTTTTCTAAGCTAGAACAAGGAGTTTTATGCCACTTTGCAAGAGTTTGATGACTTGTATGGACACTTGGGCTTCTTAACCTTGCATGGTTCATCCCATATCATCTTATAATTCAAAATTAACTTATTATCTTAGCTTTAAAATTATCTTTGTGACCCTTGGGCTTCTTTCTTCTTCTTCTCTCTCTCTCAAGTTATATAAGAACTAGCCATTTTGGTATTGTAATCTATGTTCCACCTAAGTATGGAAAATCCCTACTCAAATGCATACCATTTTATCAATAAGACTACTAATTTTTACCTCTTTCATGACTATTCATAATTTTTTCAATTGGATTATGAATCTTTCTTAGTGAAAACTATGGATTCCTTGGCATGTTTCAATCTTTCACCTATTTATAGCCTCTTCTTACAGGGCATGTGAAGTGTTCTAGGAGATGTCCAAGTTTGAGTGAGTTATTATATTCACTAGTACCATTCAATTCCCCTTGTATAATCCTCCTATCCTAAGACATTCATCCATAAACTCATAATTTAACATTGATGTGAGAAGACATAGATTGAAGAAGTGTCTGTTTAGTTTGTCCTTTGTTCTCATGTGTAACATGCTACTTGTTGGAAATCATAATGTTATTTGGTGTATTACTTCCATCAAAATAGTTTGATTTCAGTTATCTCTCTCCCTTTTCACCCCCAAATTTTATGTGTAATTTTAATCCAAAGTGATATATCAAGGGAGTTATCCCTATCTCGATATTCACCTCATCCTTAGGCTGCTCACAAGACTAGAGGTGTTTCCATTGTGTCACTTAGATGAGGAGAGATTTTCCATCTCCTCAAAGGGTGAAAATCCAAGTGAGAATAATTCATTCTCCTCCTTGGTCATCTGATACTTGTATTTCTTCTTCTTCTTCTTAGTCTTAAGATAAGTAACATGCTCATCCACTACAACATTCTCTTTTTATTCTATAATTGGATTGATAATACATAGAGACAACATAGATTCATGACATGCCTTTTCATCTATATAATCTTCCTTATCACTTGGAACCTCATAACTAGGTAGTGATAATTGATGTTCTTTACTTGATACATACTCATCAATGGTAGGTTGTCCATTTGGATCCATACATACCTCAAGACTAGCTTCAACCAACACCTTGACCTTCTCTTTGTGTTTGGTCTCTTTAATCACAACATGAGAAAATAATGAGATCCCTTGACACTCTTCAAATTTTGAATCATTCTAAAACATATCAAATAAGTTACTTATACCTGTAGTCTCATCATGACTCATATTTACCACCTTTGGCTTCCATGAGTTGACTTGCCTTCTTCCTTGCACTCTAAGATCCTGATTAAACCTATTCTAACTTATAGACCTTTACTTGTAGAACCTAGCAATGTGACCTCTCTATTCATAATTTTAGCACACCATACTCCTTGATGGAAAATAGTTTTTCTTATCTAGTTTAGATAGAAACTTTCAATATTTCCTTTGTCATGACAAACAAAACAACCTTCCCTTTTTGAAGAGGACTCACCTTGTCTAATATTTTGTGGACAATGGTTTGTAAAGTGTCTCAAATCAATATAGTTGAATAAATTAATTTTTCTCACTCCTTTTGACTGATGACCCCCATCATAGTCCCATGAAAACTCATTTCTAATAGGTCTCTTGCATTCTCTAGCCCTATGACTAAATTAATTACATGTGTAATAGTAATCATTGAATTTTGCATACCTCATGACATTAGGTTGTCTGATCTGATTTGTCTTCATTTTATTTTCACCATCATTTCTTGATTGATTGATGACCTTCAAGGCCTGAACCACCTTTCTCTCATTAACCTTCATATCAACTTGAGAAGCAACTTTAGAATCTTCATTAAAACCATATCTATCATTAGCAGACTTTTAAATATTTATAGGATTATCCAATTCTTTGGAACTCTTATCAAACTTGAAAAATGACTTCACCTTTCTTTTAAACTTCTCTAACTCATCTTTCAAAGACTTATTTTTAGAAACATACCTTGAACATTCTTCTTCTTTAGCTTTTAGGCTTGTAGATAGGATTTCCAATTAACAAATGAGATGCTTGACCATATCTTCATGCTCCTTGGAATTTGCATTCATTTTTTATTCATACACACTAAATTTCTCCTCATAGTCCTTAAGTTTAGATTTCATATTGTTATTGATCTTATTCTTAATATTTAATTCTTCAAGAGCATTTATCAATGCAGTCTCATAGTTCACCTCATCTTCATTATCATATGGATCACTCCAAGTAGACTCTTTTTGATGTGAGAAAATTCCTTCCTCAACCATAAATAGAGCTTCATTTTCAACAAGAACATCTTCATGATCATATTCAGAGCCACTATCTTCACTCTCATCTGATGAGCTACAATGTTCTTTAGTGTAGAGACACTTCTTGTTCTTAAAGGATGTCTTCTTATTTTTATATTATTGAATCCTTTCTTTACATATGTCTTTTTATCTCCATCTTGGTCTTCACCATGTTTTTCATCATCATGCTTATGAGGGCACTTTATAGCAATATGTCTTATCTCTCCATAATTGAAACATTTGAAGGGTAGTTTACCCTTATACTTCCCTAAGCCTATGTTCAAATTCCTAGTAATCAAAGCATTTAGTTCATCCTCATCAATGTTAGATATGTCATCTTCTTTGGGTTTTTTACCTTATAAATTCTTCTTAGACTTCATCTTTATCTTAAATGTTGCTTCCTTCTTTGGTGTTATATCATCATTTACTCTCATCTCATAGGTAGTAAGGGTGCCATGCAATTGATCTATCTTTAACTGAGTAAGATCATGACTTTCTTCTATAGAAGATACTTTTGAATCAAACTTGAGAGATAGATACCTTCATACCTTTTGAACTATAGTATACTCTTCAAGGTTCTCTCCAAGAACTCTGATGATGTTTAAAATCTCATCAAATCTCTACAGAGAGGAAGCCATAGAATCTTCTTCCTTCATCTTGAGACTTTCAAATTACCTTCTATGAGTCTACAATTTAGCAAACTTGATCTTTGAATCTCCTTCATAAATTATTTGAATTTTCTCCCATATCTCTTTAGCATAATTAAAATGGATTATCTTAGTGAACTCACTCTCTATAATACCACAAGTGATGGCAATTATTATATTATAATTATTCTCAAGTAGCTT
This sequence comes from Torreya grandis, assembly GCA_037957365.1. Taxonomy (NCBI): domain Eukaryota; kingdom Viridiplantae; phylum Streptophyta; class Pinopsida; order Cupressales; family Taxaceae; genus Torreya; species Torreya grandis. The sequence continues at coordinate 69,433 of JARHVA010007168.1, forward strand.
CTTATATACAACACTAGATGGAGGAATAGTAGGATAAATATAACCATCCACAATAGATTTCCATACATCAAACCCTAGGGACATAATTTATGTCCTCATCTTTTCACTCCAAAAAGCACAATTGGATCCACTAAACATTAGTGCTTGATTAGTAGATAAACCTCCTTGATAACTACCCATATTGTACCTTGTATCACCTTCAAGCTATCAAGCCTTTACCAAAGGACCTAATATAATACCAATTATTAGAGGTATAATCACTGGGGATGAATTACTAAGCCTAGAAAATCTAACTTCAATTTCAATCCTTTCAAGTTTTTAATAAATTACCATAAGCATTCATGAAGCATACACATCATTCATAGTAATGATTAAGAGAGACAATGTAAGATCAATCACATAACACATGACATATGTAGGAAACCTTCTTGGGGGAGAAACCCCACTATAACCTATAATTGGAATACTATCCTATAATAACAAAAACCAATTTAGACCAAATAAAACTAATCAAGGAACTACCATCCATTATTTTAGTGAGACTGTAATCCCGCAAGGAACTACTACACCTATCTAGTTGAACTACCATAACAACTAGACCTTTAGCAAGTTTCACTTTACAAGGAGGTTAAAACCACCTTAGACACTAGGCTTATACAATAGCACCTATGATTACATCTACCTTTTAATTTATGTCTTCAACCCCTGATGACAAACTTGTAATTATCACTCTTCAACTTTGCTCATACTCAAATAATAAGAGCAATATTTTGTTAATAGAATTATGACTTAAAAGTCATAGAAACAATTCTCAATATATTATACTCTTCAACTCATCCATAGGGCACCCACCCTTTCCTTTTATTCAAAACACTATACTCTCAAATTCAAATTCTACACACAAGTCTCTCTCCAAGTCTAGAAACCAACACATTTAGTTTCACCATTTATAGAGCTATCATGATTATCAACATTTTGGTCATCCATTAGGTATGCCTTCACCCTTAAGACATATATCATATGAATACATGGATCAATACAATCTTCCTTGTCTTAATAGCATCTATGTATCACCCTTAAGTAGCTACACCTTTCAATTAGGCCCTTGTAGCTCTTATAGGTCTCATGGGGACCTATTCACCCATTTAGAACTTCATCAAACAAAACAAGAACATAAGACCACTTAAAAAATCATGGGACCATTAAATATGATCTAGAGGTCCCCCTTAAGTGTTAATAACTGACATAGTACCCTTTTGCTTAAGCACAATTTGCTCAAACAATATTTTGTGCACACAGTCATCATGAATGAATACATATTTGACTTCTAAACCTTTGTTCAAACTACATATGATTATTAAAAAAAATATAATGCACATTGATCATCCTCATGGATTCTAAAATAATCCCAAATAGATAATTCATCAAGAGATATTGAACCAATATGAAAATAAGCTCAAACATCCTTCTTGGGTCACTTGTAGAATAAATATGAAAACATAGTCAAATTTGAACCTCAATATATTTGATTATACATAGTTTAAAATATTCAAATTTATATTTATAGATGTTACTTGGAGTATTATACAAGTTTTATTTTTACACCATGAGTAAATTTTATCTGTATCAAAAGATATGGCCAAAATACAAAGCACTAGTTTTTCATTTGTTAAATTCAAATATTCAAATGCAAACGTGTCAGGATCTTGCTCCACCAAAAGAGCACAATATGATTACCAAACCAAGCAACTTAATATGCGGAAATTAACCAGATTCACCAAGTAACTAGAATTCAGAATAACACATGATATGAGAGACAATACACAAATTGTATTAACACTTTATACAGAAAAGAATACAATAAAGAAGATGCCACTTCTTCTCCACCACCTCTTCAGAGGTTTCCCACACCTCAAGTGAACAGTAAATCTTCTCCCCAAAGCTCTCCCTCTTAGGTCCCAACACCCAACTCAAATACAGAGTTGGTGTTCACCTCCTGTGCTCCACGCACACCACAAGTGCTCCACACACTCAAAAAAGTACTCCACGTACTTCAAGTAGATCTCCCATGAACCTGAAACAACCTGTAATTCAACAAACCATACTTATGGAAGGAACTCCCTTGCCTTCCTCTCTGCTCTATCCGAGTACACACCTGTACTCCAAGTAGATCCTGCCTGATACTGTTCCCTGTTGTGTTGCTGTCTATATGATCCTGCACACCTGTAAATCAAACACGGTTCTGCTCCCCTGTGAACCTTGACCTTGCACACACATACACCTGCAGATCAACAATCTTACTTACCATGTAGATCTCCTATATAGGCCATGCAACTGTGACCAAGATCCTACATACATGAAGAACCCTACTGATTCTCCAATCCAGCAGCTACACCTGGTACTGTGGAACTAGGAGGAACACCCTTGCTCACCTCACACACAGAAGGAACAAACTTTGCTCAACTCAAACTAGAACAACTTTTCCAATACAACCATGAGTCTATTATATAGATCTCATCCAAACAATGATTAGACATCTAATTACAATAATTAGATCCGCATCTCTCAGTCTAAAAATAGCTCTCTTCATGCAAACACTTGGTTCATTAGCTAACTGCCTGTAATTAGCTCGCAGTCGAACCACACAGGTGATCGACATCGGTCCCTGTCTGCCTGGGGGTCACCGACGTCGGCCGATCCATAACCGATGTCGGTTGCATCCTGTCTCCCACCTGCCGACGTCGGTTGGCCAGACCAATGCCAAAGACTTCTGACACTTAGCAACTCATCCTGCAACCTCCTCCATGTCTGCATCAGTGAAGCTTTTAGCTCCACAACCTAACAATCTCCCACTTGGAGATAAACAGTTGCACTGTACCTGTACCTGTACTCTGTCTAATCTATTTCCTAGTTTATATCCCTCTTCAAGATCAATCCTGAAGACAACCCACCACACATCCTGTGGTGTACCTCCTGTCATCCGAGTATCCTACCACATCTGAACCTACAAACACATGTAGTGAAGACCTGACCCTGCATAGCATGAATCCCTGCTGCCGGTCCCTCTCAAGTACCTGAGAATCCACTTCCCCGAATTGGCTCCTAACTCTCTGACAGCTCCCACTGCATGGGAATACTCAGGTCTATACCAGACCTCATGTGATTTCGGACACTATACCTGTCCAGCCCTTAGTGTGCTCTGGCTCTGCATCCTGAACCTCGCCAACCCCTGATTCACATCAGCTCCCACTCGAGACAAAATCAACCTGTGATCTCCATGTCTCCCATGTCAAAGAATTCCGCTGCTCCAGACTCTTCCTGACATGCCACTGAACTAATCTTACCCTTAGCTCAGCAAAACCCTGTATGTACACCCCTGCTAGCAAAACATACCATCCACATACAGCAACAGAATGATGTCATGACTCATCATCCACCTGGTAAGACAAAACCACAGTAGTTACCCTGACATTGACTGAAGCCATGCTTCATCCTCCACCTATCAAAACTTGTACCACTATCTTGTAGCTCCTTAAGACCATATACCTGATCTTCCATCTCACGTATCCATTCTCTCTACTCTTCTACTAAGGTATCCATTCGTCTCTGTACTTTTATACCTGCTAGCAACCCTACCAAAACACACCTGTCTGGTTCTCCTCCAAGGAATCACATCCTCATCCATGCCAATCTCACACCTGTTTCCTGGATCCTTCCTGCTCTACAATCAGCAACATGTATAAAGAAGAGGAACAATGAATTTGAGGGCCTACTTACATCTTCAGTCCTTCGTATGGGTGTTTAAGACTCCTTGACAGCGTGCTGTCCACCCAAAATCCGTTACAGTGACCGACCTCGGTCACTCCACAGTCTACATCCGACCGACGTCGGTTCCCATGCGTCTGTCCCTGACTACCGACCCTGCGGTGTCCCTGCTGCCGACGTCGGTCCTCCTGACCGACATCGGTCTTACATACTGCCGACGTCGGTCCCCCTGACCGACATTGGTCTTACCCTACCCGACATCGCCAGCTTCAGTCTGCACATAACCGACATCGACACCTGTCTGTTCGACGCCGGTTCCTCCTGACTAACATTGGTACCTATGTTCACCTGTGAGTGATGAATTTTTACCCGCGAGCTTCTTTGAATCAAAACCCATGTCCAAACTGCCCTGCTTAGAAGTATCCAGCACCATCCACTGGGTTCTGTCCGCCATCGCCTCCAAGAACACCAAGGCTTTCTAGTTCTTAAGCTTGTCAAATATATCTGTCTTCCACTTAAGAACATGCATCTCCTTCCTGCTCATGTGACCAAGCCTACGAAGCCACGTCTCTGCAACAGAAGAAGAATCAGTAATATAAACAAGTAGATAAAGGGTACTTGTTTTCTTACCACCAGCTAATTCAAGTGCATCCGCTGTGAGAGTTCTTGTGCATCTCTCATCACCCAATCTTTCTGAAGAAATTAGCCATATCTCCAAACCTGGGACCTGCATGACCTTCATCAACACCTGTGTGTTGGCCACCTGCAATTTTAGCTTCACTTCCCCTTTGTCAATTCTTTAGCAAGGCTTACCAGCTCCTCTACCTGAAACTGCATGTAAAGAGGCAACCGAATCTTTTATCCAAGATTCAACTTTATCCAAGAAACCTCCAAGAACATCATGTGCAATAACCCCTGCAACATCTGCTTCTTCAGTTTCTTCATGCTGATCTGCTACCAACCAACAATAATCTTTTACCTGCTCTTTCTTTCCATAAGACCGTGAGTGACTATCTGTGCTTTTCAACTCCTCCATTCTTAGCTTACTTTCATCTGCCATTGCTCTACTCCCACTCAATCAGAAACCCCTGAGAGTGACCTGTAATCAAAACACACTACCCAGATCTAAACCAATCTGTTAGTATCCCAACCAAAAGCTCTGATACCACGTGTCAAGATCTTGCTCCACCAAAAGAGCACAATATGATTACCAAACCAAGCAACTTAATATGCAGAAATTAACTAGATTCACCAAGTAACTAGACTTCAAAATAACACATGATATGAGAGACAATACACAAATTGTATTAACACTTTATACAGAAAAGAATACAATAAAGAAGATGCCACTTCTTCTCCACCACCTCTTCAGAGGTTTCCCACACCTCAAGTGAATAGTAAATCTTCTCCCCAAAGCTCTCCCTCTCAGGTCCCAACACCCAACTCAAATACAGAGTTGGTGTTCACCTCCCGTGCTCCACGCACACCACAAGTGCTCCACACACTCAAACAAGTACTCCACGTACTTCAAGTAGATCTCCCATGAACCTGCAACAACCTGCAATTCAACAGACCATACTTATGGAAGGAACTCCCTTGCCTTCCTCTCTGCTCTATCTGAGTACACACCTGTACTCCAAGTAGATCCTGCCTGATACTGCTCCCTGTTGTGTTGCTGTCTATATGATCCTGCACACCTGCAAATCAAACATGGTTCTGCTCCCCTGTGAACCTTGACCTTGCACACACATACACCTGCAGATCAATGATCTTACTTACCATGTAGATCTCCTATATAGGCCATGAAACTGTGACCAAGATCCTACATACATGAAGAACCCTGCTGATTCTCCAATCCAGCACCTACACCTGGTACTGTGGAACTAGGAGGAACACCCTTGCTCACCTCACACACAGAAGGAACAAACTTTGCTCAACTCAAACTAGAACAACTTTTCCAATACAACCATGAGTCTATTATATAGATCTCATCCAAACAATGATTAGACATCTAATTACAATAATTAGATCTACAGCTCTCAGTCTAAAAATAGCTCTCTTCATGCAAACACTTGGTTCGTTAGTTAACTGCCGTAATTAGCTCACAGTCGAACCACACAGGCGACCGACGTTGGTCCCTATCCGCCTAGGGGTCGCCGATGCTAGCCGATCCATAACCGACGTCGGTTGCATCCTGTCTCCCACCTGCCGACGTCGGTTGGCCAGACCAATGCCAAAGACTTTTGACACTCAGCAACTCATCCTGCAACCTCCTCCATGTCTGCATCAGTGAAGCTTTTAGCTCCACAACCTAACAAAATGATCATAGTTAAACCTCAGGCACTTTAAATTAAATTCAAACCATTAATATTATTTGATATTTAATGCATAGTGCACTAATTCCCAAATTTTAAACTTTGAATAGTTGGCACCATCTCACTGCATCCTGACATCTTGGAATGAACACGCTCCATTGATCATTTTGTAAGGAACTCGATCTTTAACCTCATTAGCAAACAAACATTCCAACCATTTTAAATTGTTTAAATTTGTAAATATATATGTATGAACTCCCATAAACCATTTGATCTTTACTTGGTCTTGATCTTTAACATCATGCAAAAATGACTAAGTATGGGGACCATTACTTATCTACCTACAAGGCCAACTTTACACAGTCATAACTTTTACCTCGCTCATTTGCATGTTCTAAAATTTGGACCATATGTTCTTATTTCAAAAAGGAATACAAAAAATTATTAAAAATATATTTAAACCTTTTCATGTGTGAGATATAACTCCATTAATCTACTCACTCATATTTTCTCTACCACAGAACTAACTATGTCAAAAATTGTCTAGAAGGCCAACTTTGCATATGCATATCTTTTGATGCACTTCATCGCATGACCTAAAAATTAGAAAAAATCAACTAGGAAAAAAAATAAAAAATTGATATGACAATTTTATCCTTTTACATTCACACATTTCAAATATTTCATCACCAAACTACTTACTCGACTCTTTCTTGCCTCATCAAATTTGGCTATGGGAAAATACTATCAAATTACCTGGGAGCCCAACTTTACACTTGTATATATTTTGTCACGCTTCATCACATGACATAAAATTTATTTCATATAAAATAGGCATAAATTTTATCACAACTATATGACCAACTCCCCATGACTGATCCACACATGGTAGTGGTAATGTCAACAAACTACCTACCCAAATTTTCTGCCATTACACCCAAAATGTCTAGATGAAAACAGTGATCAACCAGATGAAATACACTCATGCACACAAGCAATAAAATCTTATAAAATATATTAGGGACCTATTAAAAATACTAAAATCATCATATTCATCCCTAATCATCCATAACCATATAAACTCTGAAGATCAACCAAGCCTTATTCAAGAATACTAAGACAAGCACATTGCACACTTTGTCATTGTCACTTAGACAATCAAGGAACTTTATCCACTCACCTAGACACCTCTGTGGAAATCATAATTACATCATTGGAAACTATTTATCAATGATATTATTCTCAATCAACTTACGAAGTATCTTCTAAGGAGGTTCATGTAACTCTATGAACTACCTCCTTTGAGGACTAATAAGATAATATTATTAATAGTTTGTGACACTGTGTTAGCTAATATTTTTGCATCATATTTAGAATCATTCACTTTGGATTTGAATTTTTTTTACTCTAAATATTTTTACCAAAATTATTTCAAGGGTTAGACCCATAATTAATCTTATTCATAACAAGGATCTTAACTTATTATTCCTTGATCATATGGCATAAGTCATCCAAAGAGTTTAAGCACTTAAACACAATGGATTCATATAGTGTGAAAAGAAATATTTTATTGAATATATATTATAACTCATTATGATATATAATATTTTTCATTTTATATATTATGGGCTTGTAATGGATCACATAATCATTGATGGGTTCATAGGGTCCTTGCTTAAGTATTGTAATATAAGCATATAACATAGTCTCAATGATTTTGATTGAAAATTATGCTAATAATTAATTAGTCAAATGATTTAAGGCATGGGCCTATTGGAAATGGAGTACATAGAACCATCACAATGCATATTATTTAATACTTTAAAATTAATTATTTAGTCAATATCTTATTGTTAGACCCATATTCTAAATGTGCTATATGAAAGGCTCAGAAATGTTATTTTGGATCACCTTTACCATAATATAATGTAATATAAGGTGACATAAATCATAGAGGTAATGAATAATATGAAATATCAAATGCAAATGAATTATATAATAACACATGATAATTAGTGGAATGACCCACTTTGGTTGAATTTTGTTCCAATTGAGAAATTTTGGCCTAAAGATTCATGATAATTTATATAATAATGTGAGTTGTAGATATATAAGAAGATAAATCATTAGATGATGTCACATGAGTATAAATCATAATATATATGAAATTATGATTTATACTTATCCATATCATACTTTCATACACATCTTAATATTTATACTCATGTGACATCATCCATTTCTATATATTCTAATATATCTAAAAATCACATTATTACACAAAATATCATGAATATTTAGGCCAAAATTTCTCAATTAAAAAAAATTCAACCAAAGTGAGTCATTTCACTGACTATCTTGTGTTATTGTATAATAATTTATCTAATCTATGTTTCTATTGATCTATTCTACACTAAGTCATTGTGTCTACTTATAAAGAGTGATCATGTACAATATAAGAGGCTTAATCTTGTGTGTAGGTTAAAAATACTTATCTTTCACCTTGAAATCCTAACTCTAATTTTGACACTATATTTTATTATAAAATTAGTTTATAAATATGGAGTGAGATATCCTAAACTACCATGATAATTAATTTTTGAAGTGATACCTACATTTGAATACACTGAGGAAGATTCAAACTACATGTAGTTCTCCCATGTAGGTGTATGTGTGTTGAGTAGGGATATTTTAATATGCAATTCAATATTGTTTGTAGCATTTAACAATTGTAGACATATTATTTTAACCTTTAAATAGTATTTAGGAATGTCTATTAGTTGTTCCTTTGTGGATTTTGTATATTTGGATAATTTATGGTAGTGCCTGATAAATAGATGTTTGCTTGATAAATGTTAGATAGAAATAGTATTAGGCTTGATGTGCCTATATATTTGACTCTTTAAGTAATTTACCTCTAAGATGACATGTAAAACATGTGGAACAACCTAAATGAAGAGTTTAAGAAGTAACCATTGGAGAGCACACAAATAGGTCTGGCCAAGGAAAATGAATTGAGTAACTCAATCTATATGATTATTGGTGAAGGTGTCAAGAAGATAGGAAACAATGATTTAGGATCAGAGGATAATTTTATTAAGATGATTATATGTTTAAAGAAATATTATAAATGAATTACTAAGAGAGAGAGAGTATGAGAAAAAGGCATTTGTGTGTACACACATTTCATAGACATTAAGTCTTGGTAAAAAATGACATTATACCAAATATTATTTTCCACATTCTAAATGAACATTTTAAAAAAAATATCATAAACATTTTGAGAATGAAGGGGAATCTCATTTAAACATGTACGTTCCCCCACACTATGACATCTACAACATTGGTAGGTATACTCTTTTGTATCTCTATGCAAATTGGGCTAGCAGTAACGTATAGTAAGGATCTTTGTGTTTCTCCTCTTTGTTTCAAAATATCCCCCATATGATTCATCATGATATGCTCAAAAGAAATTAAATACTTCATCTTATATAACACACCTACAATTTTTTGTGTTATAAAAGAGATCATTAAATATCTAGGGAAAGTGTCCACTACATGTAACCAAATTATGCCTATACTATGGTGAGAAATGTTTAGAAAAATTACATGCAACCAAGTAGTTATATGTATCTTCAAACAAAGGATATTTAATATAAATAGAAAAGATAAGTTCATTTGTAAATGAATCATCCACATGTGTACTTTATTCATCAAATTCTAGTCTTGAAAAAAATTAGTAATTGCATTATATTTCTCATGTTTATCGAAGATGGTAATATAAAATTCTTTAAGTATTAATATCCATATAATGATCCTACCATTAAGTATTAGTTTTTTCATTAAATATTTTATAGTTTAATGATTTGTATGTATGGAAAAAAAGATAAAAATTAAAATAATCATGAAACTTATTTATAAAATAAATGACAATAAGGAATTTTCTTTTAGTTATCATATAGTTTATTTATACACCATTAATGTTTTTAATGGTGAAATATATTGCACAATTTAATTTCCATCTTTTTTTACCAAGGGCAACCCATAATGTTATCTTGGATGCATCTGCATGAATATGAAAATGGATTTTCTAATTTGTTCCTCATAGAATAGGTGTTTATCAAATTCTAGTCTTGAAAAAAATTAGTAATTGCATTATATTTCTCATGTTTATTGAAGATGGTAATATCAAATTCTTTAAGTATTAATATCCATATAATGATCCTACCATTAAGTATTAGTTTTTTCATTAAATATTTTATAGTTTAATGATTTGTATGTATGGAAAAAAAAGATAAAAATTAAGATAATCGTGAAATTTATTTATAAAATAAATGACAATAAGGAATTTTATTTTAGTTATCATATAGTTTATTTATACACCATTAATGTTTTTAATGGTGAAATACATGGCACAATTTAATTTCCATCTTTTTTTACCAAGGGCAACCCATAATGTTATCTTGGATGCATCTGCATGAATATGAAAATGTATTTTCTAATTTGTTCCTCATAGAATAGGTGTTTATCCTGACATATCCTGAAAATCCTAATAATATTCCTAAAATGCATCATTCCAAGTAATTTAGATATTAAAAAATTGGGATGCAATTTCTCTAGAATATGTAATGAATCTTTAATAATAAATTGCATTTCCTAAAAAAAAATTAGCATATTTATGATTTTGACATGTGGGAAAGTTTTTATAACTTAAATCATAGTGAGTTCTATCTATATTCCTTTAAGTGATAAGTGGTGGTCTAACATAATTCCTTTAATCATCAAAATGTAGCACTTATTGTATCTTAAAGAGAGGGTGTTTTCTTGGCAACATTAAAGGACATTGCATATAATTGAGATGTATTGTTCATAGGAATCTCCATAGATAGTAAATCCATACATGTATATTTATATGCATTCTTGGGTTAAATCAACAAATATGTTCAAAACATCCATATGGAAGGTAGCTACAGTAATATGAAGAGAAAGACATGGTATGTGTATGTTCCTCAAGGGCATGTGGAGGTTTCTTAATCTTAATCTTTAAGTGAAATTTTGATTTTATTATAACCATTGAAACCATCAAGGAAATAAAAGTATTATTTTTTAAAGAGTGTGTCAAAACCCTAATCAATAAATGATAGAGGAAATTTTTAATTTTGAGTAGCATTTTGATGGTCATTTGGTACACCAACACAGGAAGAGCAAAGATAAATATCTAACTTCCCTTTAAAGGTTTCATGACTGTCTCCCCAAAGTCTATTAATTCCAAGCCATGTCTTGTAGGGTAACCTAGTAGTTGATGTGAAACTATTCCTTCTCAAGTGGTATTTTTAGAATACATTCAGATAAAGGAAAGTTGTGTATATTTTGGTCTTATTACCAAGGAAATAAGAAAATACTGATCTGGCATCAAAGCAAAACTCATTTAATACATATGTTCATCACATACATTCAATACCGTGTTAACATAAATCAATGAGGGATTACACTTGAGATGAACATGTAAATGTAGATTAAAAATTTCATATTTAATCTGCCTATTCTAACAAATTAAAAAGAAAAGATGAGGTAAAATTGGAAAGAGTAAGCATATTTTGTAGTGATGATAATTTGATCCATTTAATTAAATGACATTCATGAATTTGATTTATTGTTTGACCAATATACACACAATCATGATAAAATATGATGCAAGAGTTTCAAGGTTGCATCTATGAAGAAAAGAACACATCCATTATAGACACGCATAGGAAGTGAACAATAGTATTCACAACCTTTGTATTAAAAATATTTCTTGAAAATCATAGTTTGGATTCACCATAACTAGGTCAAATACATAAAAATATTTAGTACAACATTGATTAGAACAAAAAAAAGAACTAAGAAAGTAAAATATTTAAATAAATTGGTTCAGTCCTTATGTTATACTTTAATCCTGATGAACCAACCCTTTTCACAACAATCAACGAGTTATATATATATATATATATATATATATATATATATATATATATATATATATATATATATATATATATAAATTCAACATGTTGACCAAGAATATTTCCCTTCAAAAATTGGTGTAACCATTAATGAGATCTATCCACCTAGTATTAATAAGGAAGGTGTCCCACTAGGCCCTTAAGTTCAAAAATAATTTGTGGCATTAGATGCTTGTTGGAAAATATGTCATGAAGAGTGCACTCCCATTATGAATGAGTTATCAATAAAACCATGACATGAAAATTAAAACAAGATTTAGGTCTTGCACTTTTTCCATTTGAGACCAAAACCATTGAAAATATGGTGGAACCATTTATTTATTGCCACACATGGCTTGTAAAATAGAGCATTAGTTATAAATTTATGGTCATAAATTTGATCAACACTATATTATGCATAAATTTCACTATATACTTTCCCCATGTGATATGGTTCCATTTTCCACTTGCATTTATGTTAGAGTGGTTGTGTTCATACTAGCTAGTGGTTTGAGTTATTTTCAAACCAATTATTTATTTAGCCATGTTCATACTCATTCACATAGTTAATTTTGATTTGAAGTTTTGTTATTGTTGTTGGAATTAATTTTTATGTGTGTATGAATAATATTTTATTGTGTGCCTATTTAGACAATTCTCTATATTTAGGTTTATTACAAAAAACAAGTAGTTGTTTTAAAACCAACTCAATATCCTATTTAGTAGTAACTCCTTATGATTCTCCTAAACCGTTCGAAGAGATAAAACCTAAAAATTGTATTTTATTCATGAGACAATAATATGGAAACTTTATTATGCATAATTTTTGTCTAATATTGTGTGGTAATGATGGCTTCATTGTGGTAATTATGTGAAAGAGTGAGCATGTGGTCAGATGATTGCATATATCACTCCATCATGGTGTCAGAGGAACTCTTAGTAGCTATTATTCAATGTTTAAATTCTAGTTCAAACACCTATATGCACAGGTCAGACCATTCCTATGAGGATCTTGTCTATTTAGCATTTTTTTGGGTCTATTAAGAAGCCATATTAACAATTTTTGGATCTTGTTTTTAAGCTTATAGTAAACTATGTAGACTCTAGTATCTATGTATTTATTTATGTAGTCCTCTAAACGTGTGTTACTTTAGTCAAAATGCACATTCAAAATGCCAACCAAAGTTGTGTAGGTTCTACATCATTTGTGGATTTTGGAAGTGTTAGAGCCACGTTATTCATGTCATGTATTCTTAAGGTGTGATTTAAGAATTATGGTGATGAGATGTTTGAGGTGGACTATTATGTAACCTTTGAAGTTTCAAATCATCAAGAAAATATTAAGGAATGGGCACTGAGAAGTCATGTCTTTTCCAAATGTTTCAATCAAAATTATGACTAAGGTTACTAAATATTGAAAGTATTATTTAGATGGTGAAAATACCAATGATGAGAAGTGTGCCTTATTCAAGGATTTTTCTAAGGAATCCTATGTTTATGGTAGATATAAACTTCCCAATTAGTATGTAAATAAACATTATTACATCTCCTATGCAATTAATTTGCAAGTGGTATGAGTGAGATATCTCATTGACCCTCATAAAAGTGATCCCCTTAAGTGTTTTCGATGTCGAAAGGATAGTCTCATGCCCAATCAGGCATCTCATTCAATCAACCAACACGTGTTCCTTACCACTTGGTAGACCAAACTCACCTTAATAAAGGTGTGTTTTTTTTTGTTTTTTTGTTTTTTTTAATTCAAGATTTTTAGTACACATTATAACATCTATACACCTAAGTCATATGTTGTTAGCAATGCCTATATGAATTTTGTTAATAACTTGTGAGTGTGGGGAGTCTTGAGTTAGACCCCACCACCAATATTCTTTTTCTCAAAGTGGAAATTAAGACCTTGAACTTATGATATATATTTTATATATAGTGGTACAAAAAAAAGATGGCCATCATATTTATTTGCAACCTTATAAAAGGTGAATTTTTTTTTAAAGAGATTTTCAAACTAGGGGTTCTTGTTTGTCAAGTAATGGGATTGATATTATGTGACATTTTATTTAAAAGAGTTGGGATTTTTAGTTATTTAGGGTACATTATTAAGGAGGGCCCATTTATTTTGGTGGCAGATATAGTGGGGGACATCACTTTTATGTGGCGTTCAATTTATTATTGTGGGAAATCATTGTATTTTAACTTCTTGAAAAAGGATATTTCAAAAGAGGGGCATTATATTATTATTATTCACTTACCTTCTCTTTCTAGCTAAAGATAGAGGGTGAGGTTTGGTCTGGTACGAGGTTAGACTCCCTCATAATAAATATAAACTTATTCTTAATATTTTTTTGCATTCATGGATGCATTTTTTATTGAACCCAATGTCTTACATTTTGAGTGTGTATTGTAAATTTGGGCCACTTTTGCATTGTATCTATATTTTACTTATCTTTCAGATGCATTTTTGGTGGAAACCAATGTCCATTCTATGGGATCAATTATGTTCTCATTTGACTATTTTTCACCATTGGTTTTTTCATGTCTCCAAGTATAGATTATTATACGATTGAACCCCTCAACTACTCCAACTACACCAAATACAAAAAAAATATAGATACACTTGCAAATAAAAGGATTATGGAGAGTTGTACTTGGTGACTTTATAAACTTTATAGATGAGAATGATATTATGTGGCTTGCATCCTTGAAAAATGAATAAGTTTGTTACATTCACTTCTATTATGAATAAGTCATTAATTACATAATAAAATGCAACTTGGAATTCATTCCTCAAAATCACAATAGCATAGACATATGGAAGACAATTCAGAACTAAACAAATACACACATAGCACCAATATAATGTGGTTCACCTAATATGGGATACATCCACCAAGAATCTCTCTATAATATTATAAACAAGAGTATAAAACAACTCTCAACAAAAAAACTCTTATAAAGATAAATTTATCCAACCTAAATTCACAACAAAATTCTTGAGATGTTAAGCTACACCTTGAACCTGATCACACCGACTGAAGAGAGAATTATAGAGCTTAAAATGAGATGCAAAATACAATGAATAATGTGTTACCCATAACCCCTACTTATACTTTTTGAAAACCCTTGAAAAATGCACCATAATAATAAAGATAACCATATCTCCATAAAATAAGGCAAAAAATAAGGTAGGTTTCAACCACATAATCCCTCGATTCTCTCAACACCTTAGATCACACCCACTTCTCCATAAAATGTACCAAAAATGGGGGAAGTGGTTGACACACTCATAAAATGTTTCCCACCATTTTTGAAAGTAAAAAATTCATGTTAAAAATTCCTTGGTAATTTTATTTTTACCTTAGGGGTGAAATGGGCTCCATATTTAACAATCTCCCACTTAGAGTTCATTTCTCCTTGAATAAAATTTAACACTCCTCCATAATCTTCATAAAGACCAACCAAATCTAAACATAACCTCAACTTCTCCAATATGACTACCTTGGTCATTATATCTACAAAATTTTGGATCATATGTATCTTCTCTATCTTCACCATGTTTTCCTCTAAAGCTATCCTATTGAAATGATACCATAACTATATTTGCTTCATCCTCGAGTGGAAAGCAAAGTTATTGGATAAATTTATATCACTTTGACTATCACTATGTAATCACATAACTTCCTTCTTATGCCCTAACTCATTAATTAAATGTTGTAACCAAATCATTTCCTTGTTAGCCTTTGTAGCAACAACATACTCAGCCTTTGTGGTTGATAAATCCATAACCTTCTATATCCATGAAATCCAACTAATTGATGTATCCTTGATAGTAAATACATAACCTATTGTACTCCTCCTACTATCAAATCCTCGTCCATATCTAAGTCCACATAACCACACAAAGTAGTGTCTAATCCACTAAAACAAAATGTTGTACCCATGGTTCCTCTCAAATATCAAAGAATTCACTTCACTGGTTTCCAGTGCTCATAACTTGGATTACTCAGGTACCTACTTACTAATCCCACTACATGGGAAATATATGGCCTAGTAAAAACCATAACATCCATCAAGCTACCAACCACTGATGAGTAAGGTACCTTAGACATCTTTATATTTTCTTCTTCTATCTTGAGACACTGCTCCTTTGATAATCTAAAATGGAATACCAAAGGAGTCCCCACTAACTTAGCATCCTGCATACTAAACCTCTATAAAACTTTCTTCAATTAATCTTCTTGGGATAAAAATTATCTTCCTCTCCTTCCTATCCCAAGATATCCTCATACCAAGGATTTTATTTATTGTACCCAAATCTTTCATAGAAAAAGAATCACCAAGTTACTTCATTAGTAATTGAATCTGTTGCATGTGCTTTATTGAAACCAACATGTCATCTACATACAAGCATAGGATAATATAATTACCATCCTAAAATCTCTTGACATACACACAATGGTTATAATGACACCTAGAGTAACCTTGTTCCAACATAAAACTATCAAAATTCTTATACCATTATTATGGAGCTTGTTTCAAGCCATACAAGCTCTTATTTAATCTGCACACCAATTTCTCCTTTCCTTCAACCTCATAACATTATGGATACTCCATTTATAATTCCTCCTCTAAATCACCATGAAGGAACATAGTCTTCACATCTAAATGTTCTAAGTGAAAATCCTCTACTGTAACTATACTAAGCATAGTTCTAATAGAAGTCATCTTAACAATAGTAGAAAAAAATCTCATCAAAATCAATACCTTTCTTTTGTGCAAACCCCTTGACCACCAACCAAGCCTTGTACCTTTTCCTTCCTCCATCCTCTTCTTTGATTTTTTATACCCACTTGTTCTACAATGCTCTCTTACTATTGGGTAGCTTCACCAAATCCCATGTCTAGTTCTCCATAAGAGAACTATGTTCCTCTTCTATTGTTTTCTCCCACTTCTCCCTAGCATTCACCTACATTGCTTCCTCAAAATAGTCTAGTTCTCCACTGTCAATAAGTAAAAAATAACTCAAAGATGGGGGAAAATGATCAAGAGCTTTTCTTACCCTAGAAGACCTTATTACTATAGGAGTTTGGGGTTCTTGTGTAGGAGGTTCATGAATTATCTCCTTAGATACCTTACCAATTGTAATATCATCCAACACTATGTACTCTTTTTATTCCTATTCCTACAACTAATCCTTACACATGAATTTTTCTTCAAAGACAACATCCCTAGACTAGAATATATTTTTTCTCTAAGACTCCAAACCCATAAACTAAAGTCATCCTCACCATAACCAATAAAGGTGAATATCTTAGACTTAGCTTCTAACTTGGTCCTATCTTTCTTGCCAACATAAACAAATGCCTCACATCTAAAGACACTAAGAAAATAATAATTAACTTTTTTACCAGACCAAGCTTCCTTAGGAATGCTTCCATCCAAAGGCATTGAAGGTCCTCTATTAATTAGATATACCACTATGCTAATTGTTTTTGCCCAAAACATTAGGGGAAACCCTACATGTAACCTCATGTTATTATCATGCTCCAATATTGTCTTATTCATCCTCTCTGATACTTCATTCTCTTATGGTTTCCTTGGAACCATCCTTTTCCTATGAATTCTAGTTTGTGAATAATAATCATCAAATGCTTTGCTAAAATACTCATCTCCATTATCTAACTTGAGACATTTCAAATTTAGACCTGTTTCATTCTCAACAAAATATTTAAATCTTTTGAATGTTTTGAATACATCAAATTTATTCTTAATTCAATAAACCCAAACTTTCCTAGTTGCATCATCAATAAATATAACATAATAATTTGAACCACCAATAGAAGATACCTAAGCTGGTCCCCATACATCTGAGTGAACCAACTCTAACTTATTCTCCTTATTCATATGTCTAACCCTTAAGAAATTAACATGCTTATATTTCTTACACACACAATCATCAAAAAAGTCCAAATCAACTTGTTTCAATTTGGGTAACATGTCTTCTAAGATATCCATGCCCTTCCAGCTCATATGATCGAGCCTATAGTGCCAAAAAAGTTGCATCTCCATCTATATCAACTAAATTATAGTGATCAACACTACTATTAAAATACAAAGTGATAATTTTCTTACCTCTCACAACAACAAGAACACCCTTGGTAACTTTCCAATAGTCTGTTATAAACAACATCAAATAGCCCTCACTATCCAACTACCCTACTGATATTAAATTTTGCCTTAATTAAGGAACATGTCTAACATCCTCTAGTAGCCATGTGTTCCTATTCTACATATTCACCTAAACACAAGCTTTCCATACTATACTACATGGTTCATCATCACCAAGATAAACACGTCCAAAATCTCCTTGAACATAATCAATAAAATGATGCATATATGGGGTGGCATGAAAAGAAGCCCTTGAATCTAATACCTAAGATTAAAGAACATTATCCAAGGAAAGAATTAAATCATCTTGACTAACAGTAACTATTTTCATATTTACCTCCTTGGTCTCCTCATGTTTGGTCTTCTTGTCTTGAAGTTCCCACCATTCCTTCTTTGTGTGTCCACCTTTCCCACAATGCCAACACACCATCTTGGCTCTAAATTTATATTCCCTGACTCTTTGACTTTCCATGATTTTTTTTACTTATGTCCTTTTGTCTCCCTCTAGTATCCACCGTAAAATCATTCCCTCAAGATGATTCCCTGGTGCTCTTATTTCACATTTCCTCACTAAGAATCAAACCTATAACATCCTCAAACTTTAAACTTTCCTTAGTAGGGATGGTATTACTCATAGCCATAACTAGGCTATCCCAACTATTAGGTAGGGAGCACAAAATCAATAAATCTTTAACTTCATATTAAAATTTAATACCAATAGAATTTAGAACACTCACAACCATATTAAAATCATTCAAATGATCATCTACATAAACATTTTCATATTACATAACCTTTTCATCAAAAAAATATTTTATTAGAGGTAGAAGGTTTTTCATTAAACTCCCCCAATTTCTTCATCAGACCAAATGTGGTATTCTCCTCTAAAATATTAAAGGCAACTTAAGATGCAAGGCATAAACATATGTCTCTTAGTGTTTTCCTATCGAGAAAATTACAATCTACAAGATCCATACCTGAAGGTTGGCCTATTTTCCCCATCAAAGGGAGATGAAGATCCTTCTAAAACAAGTAATCCTCCATCTGCATCTTCCACAATTTGAAATTTTGGCCATTAAATTTTTTAACTCTAGATCCTCCATTATCTATCATAGCTCCCACTCAAAATAGATAATGCATACCTATTCTCTACAGTCAGTCTATCATAGTCATCGACATCGGTAGTCCTGCCGAGGTCAATTTGGTCAATGATGTTGACGTTAGTTTTGTTACCAATGTCAGTAGGGGCTGTGGGCCTTGGACAGGTTTTGGAATATGTTTGTGGTCAAAAAAAAAGTCTATGGAAATTTAAAGGTTTGTGTAGGGTTTCAAGGAAGTGAATAGGGTCTAAGGAAGGGTAAAAGTAGAGTGTAGGTGTGAGAAGAGGTTAAGAATAAGAGGAAGGCTTTTCAGCCTCTCCACGAAAGAAGTCAGGTTTCTTAATAGTTCTTAGGAATATAAAATGGAAACTAATTACCAATGTATTCCAAAATATTGAAATAAGACATAATACTTAGCTCTATTAGATGAAGAACCAGAGGTGTCAGGATGATTATTCCAGTTGTGGCTGATGTTGAGGTTCTCGTACAATGTTTCAATCCAATGTCTAGAGTGACTTGTGTAGAGCTTCTGTAGCCAGGAAGATGATCAGTGAGTTCTGATTCTTGAGGACTCAAAGTGTGCATGTTCATATGCAAATAGTTAGGGGGCAGCTCAATGTGAGATCTCGGGTTATGTAATCGATGTCGGCGATCCCACCAACGTCGACTAACCATTGACCAATGTCGGTGGAGAAAGAATGGGTAAAAGGGTTATTTTTAGCTCTTTGCCCATTTCTCCACCTACCAAGTGCTTTTTCCATTTGAGAATGGTCAAAACATGAGTTTATAAGGCATGAGAGTTGGTTAGGATGTTGGGATGGAGTGAGAATAGGTCATGGGTAGTTAGGATTTAGATGACCTAGTCTCAGGGTGACTCATAGGGTAAGAAATGGTCTTAGGGTGAGGTGTCCAAGGTGAGGTGTCTAGGTGAGGTGTCCAAGGTGAGGTCATTAATTTAAAATAAGTAGTTTATTCTAAATTAATAAGGTGTGTAAGTGTTTAAAAGGGGACCAAGGGGGGTTGACACAATATTGGTGTCGAATGTTTCTCTACGTTTTTCTACAATTGAATTTAGAAGAAGGAAGAAACTAAGGTTAAAGGTTAGGGGTTTGATGTTACCCAAATTAAGTGTGCACCATATCCAAGCTTTGTGGGAGCTCCTCTTTGGCTGTGGAGGAAACACCTACAATAAGAATAAAACTCAAACAAAGAGAATGTTAGAAAAAGATATGGTGGATTGCCAAGCTACGCGCTCGGTCCCAAAAGCGTAAAGCTCCGTAAGGGATGACAGTCCACTATTTAATGAAAAGAGTGTTGTATAAAAAGAAATGATGAAAGACTAAGAAAGAGAAAAATAGATAACATGTACCTATTCTCTATAATCAATCTATCACAATCACCGATGTCGGTAGTCCTATCGAGGTCGATTTGGTCAATGATGCCAATGTTGGTTTTGTTACCGATGTTGGTACGGGCAGTGGGCCTTGGACATGTTTTGGAATATGTCTGTGGTTGATAAAAGACTTTGTGGAAATTTAAAGGTTTGTGCAGGGTTGCGGGGAAGTGAATAGGGTCTAAGGAAGGGTAAAAGTAGAGGGTAGGTGTGAAAAGAGGGTAAGAATAAGAGGAAGGATTTTTAGCCTCTCCACAAAAGAAGTCAAGTTTCTTAACAATTCTTAGAAATATCAAATGGAAACTAATTACCAATGTATTATAAAATACTAAAATAAGACATAATACTTAGCTCTATTGGATGAAGAACCAGAGGTGTCAGAATGTTTATTCTTGTTGTGGCTGATGTTGAGGTCCTCGTACAATGTTTCTATCCAATGTTTGGAGTGACATGTGCAGAGCTTTAATAGCTAGGAGAGTGATAGTTGAATTCTGATGCTTGGTCTCAGAGTGTGCACGTCGATCTACAAAGAGGCTGGGGGTAACTCAAGGTTAGAGCTCGGGTTATGTAGTCGACGTCAGCGATCCCGCTAGCGCCGGCCGAGGGTTGACCGACGTCGGTGGAGGGAGAATAAGTAAAAGGGAGATCTTGGCCTATTTCTCCATCTACCAAGTGCTTTTGCCATTGGAGAATAGTCAAAACATGGGCTTATGAGGCATGAGAGTTGGTTGGGAGGTTAGGATGGAGTGAGAATAGGTCATGGGTAGTTAGGATTTAGATGACCTAGTCTCAGGGTGACTCATAGGGTAAGAAATGGTCTTAGGGTGAGGTGTCCAAGGTGAGGTCATTAATTTAAAATAAGTAGTTTATTTTAAATTAATAAGGTGTGTAAGTGTTTATAAGGGGACCAAGGGGGGGTTTGACACAATATTGGTGTCTACAGTGCCATAACCATAGAGATAATCATATCCCCATAAAATAAGTCAAAAATAAGGGAGGTTTCAACAACATAATCCCCCAATTATCTCAACACCTTATATCAAAACCACTTCTCCATAAAATGTGCCACAAATGGGGGAAGTGGTTGACACACTCAAAAACATGCATCCCACCATTTGTGAAAGTAAAAAATGTATGTTAAAATTGCCCTAGTAATGTTTTTTTTTACCTTAGGGGTGAAATGGGATCCATATTTAACAACTTTCATGTTTCAAATAGTTTGAATTCTCACCTTTTACATGCCATGTCACCTAAGGAATCACGTGAAGTTATTTTAACATAATTTAGAAAAGGTAACTTCACCTCCCATAATTTTTTTCCTTCTCTTCCCTCTTGTAGTGAGGATTTTCTTGGTGACATTGTTGATATTTCTCCACCATATTATCCCATTTGTGAGGGGGTAATTATTAATGGTGATATGCATAAAGAATCTTTAGAATCTACTCCTTCTATTGGTTCTTGTCCTCCTTTATTTATTAGTGAGGACTCATTTATTGAGAACGAAACACTTATACCACCTCATCCTACTTTTGATTATTTATATTTGTTTATTGATGGTCACTTGGATGAGGTATCTACACCTCCTCCACATACTAATGCACATTTTGATTCTATGATTATTAATTCTATTCATGATTCTAGTTTGATTATTAATAGTACCATACTAAAAATTGAGCAAAACATTGATCATATGGCCTCTTTCCTATCGCTTTAGGAAGCACATAAGAAACTAATGAAACAAAATTATTTTTTACATTCTTCAATTCATAGAAAATTTTCCATCATATGCTCTTTACAAAAGAAAGTTTTTTAGCATTATCATTGATTATCGAGTTTTCTTATTAATGTTGTCATTCATGTCAAAGTCTCTTCTGAAGGTGCATGGTCAACTAAGCCTTGAGTTATGTGTATTATGATTTCTTTTTCCATCATAGTGAGCATTATTTTTGTATAGGAGAGTAGTGATGTGAAAGTACTATTTGAATAATGTTCTTATGCCAGATTGAGAAATATCATTAATATCAGCATGAGTAAGTAGAAGTTATTATGTCAAGTGTCAAACATCTTGAAAAGATTTATCTAGATCTTGTGAGAAGGTATGTTCACATAGCATAATGAAATGAATGAGCTCTGAAGATAAAGTTATATGCTCTAAAGATCTTTATAAGTAGTTTTGAAGATGTTGTGAATGAGATATAAAGATGTGAATTCTCTAAAGAATACTTGATAGTGTTTGAGTATGGAAGAGGTTTTTTGAGTTTGATTATGAGGTTTTAAGGGATTTAAAAATGATTATAAGGATAGCTCCAAATATTTGCATTTACATCTCTAAAGATCCTTAGTCAAGGTCTAAAGATCTATGTAAATATATCTAAAGATGCTCTGAGTGAGACACAAATATTATCTATTTAAGCTTAAAATAAGACTAAGTGTATGAGGTTACTTGAGCATTCATATTAGATAGGAAAGTTTCATAGTGAAGCTTACTAGGGCAAGTACTTTAGTACAAGTCTGCAACTAGACTAGTCCTAGACCCTGCTTGGCCTAATGATACATCATGAGATTTCAAAAAGACATATGAAGAATGTTTGATAGTATTTAAGCATGATAAAATATTTCATGGAACATATATGAGGTGTTAAGAGACTGGATAGTGGTTATAATGTCAGTTTCAAGACTTATTGTGACTTGTAGGATAAAGACCTATAAAATAAAGAGAGAGATGGTAGCCAAATAGGGTATCAAGATCAGTTTCCAAGGCATGGGTGAGTAGGTGATAATTTAAAAAGGTGATTAAATGTTTTTTATGTATGTGCATGAATTTTTAGGTCATGATCTACAAGAAAAGGCTTGAAAAGTGTTTGAAGGTCTCTCAAGTGTACATAATGAAGAGTTGTTTACCCGAGAAGGTTTTTTCAAGTGCCCATTATGAAGCATACATATGATAATATAAGATATTAATGGTATAAAATTAAGGTTTTTATCTCAAATTTCTAATCATTATTTTCTATAAAGAAGAGCTAAGCTTTATGAATGATCATTAAGATTGGAAGTTGGTCTAAACCCTCAAAGAACCCTAAGAATGACCCAATGTTGAAGATTTTATTTTAAAGAGTTAAAAATAATTTGATATGGAAATTTAAGTGATTTTAGGTTGCATTAAACTCTCCCAGACATATCTAGGTATGATTGGTTTCTCAGATGAGTGAGTATACCCTACATAAAAGTGCTTATTTTTTGGAGATTTGTTGTAGTAGGTAAAGTTGATCAAGTCAAAGTTGCTCAATAGATGAAGGTTAAAGTGTGATATTTTTAATTATGGTAAATTAAGGTTTATGCATAGGTTACATATCTCAAGTTTTCAAATTTTTTGATCCAAGTTGATCGATCACTAACACACCTAGTGATGTAGATAGTAATGAAATTAGGTAGAAGTGAGAAGATGATTCCTGATGTGTTTTCATGTAAGAGTGATGGATTGAAGTACATGATGATTTTATTTTTGAATTTAATAATATATAAAAAATTTTAATAATATTGTAATTTAGTATAAGAGGTTGAAACATTGAAGCCAAAAGGGTTTATCTGGTTGAGCAAAGTCTATAAAAGAGAAAGTCAATAGATTGGTCTATAAAACCAATAGTTTCCATTAGAAATTATTATTTTTTGGTTGAGTTTTCTATGAGGATGTTATAAGATCTTTTTCATGCATTTAAATCCATTAAATTTAGTAAATCAAGTGTCATAATTTCATGTTTCCCTAATTGTGTTTTGAAGTTAGTTGGCACTTCTAAGTGAGCATCTTACAAAGAAGAGTTTGAGCATGTATACCTTGAGTTGAATCACTTGATTAAGTTTGAGATGACCGTAAGGTCATGATTTTTATTAATATGTTATTTTTTTCCATGGGTTTTTTGAATTTCTTTTTATGCTTCAATTATTCAAGATAGATTCTCTATGTATGTACAAACCTATTGTGAATAGTGATTTGAGAAGGAGTTCAAATAATGTTTTGACCTAAAAGGTTTTGTGGACATAAATTGATGCTTTTTAAGGTATATTTTAAATTAATATTATATTATCCTACTATGTGATGTTTTTGTAAGTGTTCCAATGAAGAAAAAGGGCAATGTGTTGTTAAGAAGGCCTATTAGGTCTCCATAAGGCCTAAAACAAGAGTAAGGTCTATTTGAGCAATGACCGACCAATGTGTGATTAAATTATGATTTAATAATGTTATTATAATATTTTAAGACCTATTTCATGTATGACCTAATAGTTTTTAAGTGTATGTATGACTAATAAAGATATGATCAAAAGACTTATATAAACAGTAGGTAGTTTTAAGCATATTGAGAGCGTTTTAAGAGAGAAAACAGAGATCGAGTGAATGATATAGATATTTGGTAATAATAATGAGGTCATGCATACCAAAATATAAATTTCATTAATATATAATATAGGTTTTACATATGAGGATCAAGGTCAGATGACCTAATCAAACCATGAAGAGGGCTAGTTGAGAGAAGAAGGGTATAAATTAGTTTGAGAGGGATATAAGTGAGCAAAGAGCCAAGGAATAATATAATCATATATTTTATGAGAAACAAATTATTTTGGATGTTATTAAGTGTTTCATGTGGATTATTTGGTTATGAATCATCTAGGGGTTTGGTACCTCCTTGTAAGTGGGTGTTTGCTAAAGCCTAGTTGAGTTGGTGCTTAGCTAGTTGGGGTTGGTACTCCACGTGGAGTCGGTGCTTCACTAAAGATTTGTGGTTGTATTATAGTATTATATGACATTTAAATCATTAGTGGGGTTTTGTCCATTTAATTAGTTACCATGTATATGTTTTTTATGTGTTTTATGTTCTTATGATATGATGCTTATGCTTGCTAAGATATACATATTGTTTAAAAGATCTATGATTGCTTAAGTAAGATTGTTAAAGAAAGTTTTGAATACTGATTATCCTACTCTCATTAATTTTTGTTAAAATAATTGGTATCAGATCCTATCCCTTTGAAGTAGGTCTAAAATCGTAAAGGAAATCTTAAGAAGCAATGATAACTAGTCAGTACGTTCAAGGTGGTTTCTCTACCAGTAAGGCTCTATTGTTCAATAAATATAACTATGACTTTTAGAATATAAAAATGAAGATATATCTAATGTCAAAAGGACATGATATTTGGAAATAAGTTGTGGATGGTTATATTTCACCTCTTATTCCACCAATAGATGCAACAAGTAAGAAGGCTAATGAAAATAACTCCAAGGAAATGAATGTCATTCTTTATGGCCTATAAAAGATAAATCTTGTAAAGGTAATGCATTATGTATCAACCAAAAATTTATGGGAAAAATTAAATACCATCTATGAAGGAGTCACAAAGGTAAATTTAGCCAAGTTATAGACCCACTAAAGGTAGTTTAAAATCTTGAAGATGAAACCATTGCATCTTACCTATTAAGGATTAATGAAGTTGTCAATATCATTAGAGGATTGGTAAAATAAATGAAATATTCTACTATTATCCAAAAGTTATCGAGATCACTAAATCCTAAGTTTTAATTTAAGGTGTCTATAGTATAATAGATACAAGATTTGGAAAAGATAGAGATGGATGGACTTCATGGCATCTTGACTACCTATAAGATGAGAAAAAATGAAGGAATACCTCCCAAGTAGGAAACAACTTTCAAAGTTGAAAAGAAGTCAAAGGCCAAGAAGGTCAAGGAAGAGGTATGTTTAGATATTGATGATGATGAACTCATAGTTATATTTTTTAAGAAGTTGAATTTTGGCTCAGGTAAGTACAAGTGTAAGTTACCATTTAAATGTTTTAGTTTTGGTAAGATTGGTCGATTTACAACCAAGTTCCCTAGAAAGGACAAATCTGAGCATAATGAAAAACATGATGAACATCATGAAAATGACATAAAATTTTATAAGTTTGGCAAGAAAAAGAGATATTTCAAGAAGAATGAAGGAAAGGTTCATTAAAAAATAAGAAGATTTTTTATACCAAAGAAGATAGCTCATTTGATGTAAGTGATTTAAGAACATCTGATAGTGATAATGGAAGTAATGAATCTAAACATGAAAATAATGAAACTCTATTCATAGACATAGAATCATACAATGAGGGTTGCTCAAATGGGAAAGGTCTTGTGGTTGATATATAATTAGATGAAGAATAATATGATAGTGAAGAAAGAGAAGCTAATGTGAATATTGAGGTAGAGATGATAAGTGTCCTAGAGGATTTGAAGTTTTGAAAAAGAAAGAATCACAAACTAAGGTCATTAGTCAAGGATTATGAAGAAAATATTGGATTATTTAAGGAAAGGATGAGAAAAACTTCCAAAGATTATGATGAGATCATCAATCAAGATAAGAAATAGATGGAGGTAGTCAATGCAATCCTAAAATCTAATAAGGAAGATTACATCAGATATGAAACTAAATTAAAATATCTAAAAGCTAAGTTATATCAAGCATTTAGAAAGGTGAATAAATTCATGAAATTTGAAAAGAGCATTGAGGCTCTATATGATATCTTGAGTAGTCAAAAGTATACAAGTGAAAAGATAGGTCTTAGTATCAAAGAAGGCCAAAAGAAATCATCTCAAGTTAAGGAGAAGACTATTGAAGACAAGAAGGTCAACATAAAAAAATCTATCAAACAACCCAGTGCTATAAGGTATTCTAGTTCTTTGAATAGTTACTATTTTGTATGTAGTTAGTTTGGTCATAGAGCAAGAGAATGTAGAATATCCTCAAAAAATTATTACTCATGTAACTATGGAAGGAGTCAAAATTTGCATCATACAAATAACAAGTATAAGGCATCTTGTTATAGCTATCATAACATTGGACACATTGAAATATTATGTCCAAATAAAATTAGAAGGTCATCAAGTCAAAATAGGAAATTTAGAGCTCCTAGAGTGAAAGAAAGAAGGCAAATGAATGTATGGAAACTAACGGTAGTAAATTTTAATTCATGAGAATTCTAAAAGTTAAAGTGGGCTACTTGATGAGATAGATCATGCCTCAAATGTGAAATCAAGTTAGGAATGTCTATTGTCAGCTCACATTGATGATCAAATGGTTGATGATGAGATCAAGACTATAGTGTCAATCAAGCCCAAAAGGACATTGATGAATATTTAGTCATGTGAGAGTATAAATATCTAGGAATCTCTTAAGTTCATGTTATTTTATTACCTTATAAAAAGGGGTGGCTCAATTAAGCTTCATGGAGACATTATTATATTAGTTGAAGCATATGTTATTATTCAATGAAGGTTTCATCTTGAGAATTTTCTAGGTTTTCTATGTTGTAAGTAAGGAGATGAAGATGGATATTATCCATTCCTATATTGATAGCTCTAAGATCAAAGTTTAGTCAATTGGTAATGAGAGACAAAGGGGGAGTCCCTAATTTTTTAGTTGGTATCAATAATGGATTAGTCTTGTGTGTGGTCAAGATTTTGATCTTATTTATTCATGTCAAGGAAGGTAAAGTAATATTGAGTTCCTATTTATTTTAAAGGAGATATGTTTGGTCTAACAAGGAGCTTGGTAGCTCTGAGTTCTTTGTCAAAAGAGTGATTGATTTTGATATCACAATAGAATTATGCATGTGTTAAAATGAGCATATGTCTGAGATGCTTCAAAGATTCTATTTGTTGAAGTTTTTGATGGACCAACTAGAGAATGATTTGATAAGGGAAGATAGTTCAGAATATGAAAGAAGTTTTTGTGAGTGGTTGTCATAGTTTCTAAAAATTATGTACCAAATAGTGTCTTAGAGAGATAGTATCATCTCAAATGGATAAAGTATGATTTCAATAATTTTAGGTGACCCTTGATGTCTACTAACAAAAGCATGTTGGATTCTTGGTTTGAGGGGGATCTATTTAGGTTGGTAAATAAGATTGATTTATGTTGAAGTGGTCTTATAAATTGAGTTCATTTTGAAAGAGATGATAGTTTTGAAAGACATTTGTCATTAATTTCAAATGGGGAGTGTTGACCCTTTTTTGCCCAATAGGCCAAAACACGGTCCCCTTCTCTCCTTGCTATTCTAGGCCATTTCATTTTTTGATTTTGCATGAATCTGTCCATTTCTATAGAATCTACAAGTCCATTTCTATGAACTCTGTAGTTCTATTTCTATGAACTCTGTAGAGCTTGGATTTCTATAGACTCAACAATGAGGTTTTCTATGGACTCTATAGAAGAAGTTTTTCTATGGACTCTGCAGGTTAGTCTTTTAGCACATGAAGGATTAGTTCAGAGAGTGCTAGGTTTTACAAGGCTTCTTCAGGCCCTTGTATAAAGAATTTTACAAGGAAGGTTAGCAGTGTTGAACCATTGAACCAGTTCAATGCCTTGGTTCAATCAACAAAGTTCAAACATTTGGTTCAATGCTCAATTCAATCAAATGGTTCAACACTTGGTTTAATCGGTGAGTTCAATCACTTGGTTCAATCAATGGGTTCAACATTTGGTTCAATCATGGGTTCAATCACTTGGTTCACCATAAAAGGTTCAAAGGCTCGGTGTGTAGTGTTAAACTGTTGAACCGGTTCAATGGATTGGTTCAACGACTGGTTCAAGCAGGAAAGGTTCAAAGGCTTGGTTTAACAAAGGCTCGATGCGTAGTGTTGAAAAATTGAACTGTTGAACCATTTTTGGTTCAATGGGTTAGTTCAACAACTTGGTTCAAAGGAGCATCCCAAAGCCGAAAGGCAGGTGCCCTTGTGGAGGGTAGTTCTGGGTCCAAAAGCCCTTGCAGAGGCTAGGGAGCATTTCAAAGGCCGCTAAAGGATTTCCAAGGGCATGAAAAGGACTTAAGGCTTTGAATTCCTTTATACTTTTTGTTTGAAGGAATTCCTTCAGACAAGAAGTCCAAAGGAATGTAGAGGAAGGCCACTAGCACAAAAAAAGCCAAGGAACCTGAAAGAAAAGGACAAGGAATAAGACAATTCTTGTGAACTTTTTGTCTGCGAGAAAATTGTTTGCAAGAAAATAGTTTAGGGGAAAAAACCCATAGAAAAGATGTGATGGATTTTTCCAAGGACGATGACGTCCTAAAAGCCATCAATTTTAATGAGATGGACTAGCCATTGGTTTTCAAACTATGACGGGCCCACGAACATCAATTTTACACCTAGAAAGCTAGAGCACAGAAGGCACCAAGTGGCAACTACGAAAGGATTTGACATGCTTTTTTAGGAGTAGAAAAATGTGCCATGTGTCCCCTACAAGGCCCGACAGAAGCCAACAAGTGTCAGCCTCTGCGATCTCTCTCTTTTGTCCTGTGAGAACTATGGTGGGCCCTAGACGAATTGCTAAAGAAAGCAAAAGCTGATACATGTCCTCTTCCACACGATCTTCAAAGGGTGCCTAAAGCTTCCATGAGTCAGGTGGATGATGCCATGTGTCCTGCCTATTTTACAGTGGAATGTGCCACGTGTCACTCACTAGAATCAACAAAAAATGGCTAAGGTAAGCAACAAGAGCCCAAGGAATGCAGTGACCCACCAGAAGATAGCCCCCAAGGACTGAAGGAGCCAGGAAGAGACAAGGCAAGGAGGAAGATGAAGTGTGGGAAAAGACAAAGCATTCCAAGTGGTGAGGAGAGGTGATTTATTGTTAGATGGTCATCAAATGGCACAAATAGTGAGCAGTGCAGCTTGTTTTCCCCAGTTGGCATTTATGAGGAGACAAACCACAGTCTATTTGCAGGAAGAGAGTAGTCTATTTGCAAAAAAGAGGTGCAGCCATGTTTTTCACATTAATGTGGAATGCCTAAGTCAAAGTAGGAATCAACAATCAAATAGCTCCCTCTTCCCAAGGCTCAGAGCGCACATGGGCCAGCTTGCAAAAAGAGCACCAAAGTCTTTCCCAAAAATTGCCAAGTTCTCTTCCTCTCTCTATATATTTTAAAGCTTCTCATTTGAGAAATGATCCACTCTCTTAGCCTTAAGTCAAAACTCTGCCCAAAAATCTCTCGGGCCTGTAAGGCAGAGCTCTGCTAGATTTTACCTTGAATCAAGACTTAGCATTTTTACCTCTATTTGGACTTGCACTTTAAAGTATGTCTATTTTCTCCTTTGTGTTAAGTCATTGTCTTTCATGCTTTTCACAGACTAATTACAACATGTCCAGTGCATTGTGAAGTCTCCTTTCTGTAGGTCTGCCTAAAGTGTCTACAGGAAGAATATAGGTGCCTGTGAATAGGCTACCATAAGTGTGTTCGAGGGCGCCTCTAGTAGTTTCTTCCTCCCTATGTTTTCATGGACCCCTAGCTAACTATTTCAAAAGAGATTCCCACTTAGATGAAGTGTATGTGTGCTTCTTCTTGATGAAAAGTGTATATTTGGGCTGGGTGGGTCACACTTTTCTGGTGTATCACCTTTTCATTTTTAGGCTTAGGTTCTATTTTTAGCATCTCTCTCTCCCTTTTCATCCCCCCCTTTTTTCATTTTATTTTTTAGTAGTAGGAGAAACTAGGGCCTAAAAGATACATTAGAGGGAGCTATCCCTTATCTATAGACTCTCCCCTCCAGCTTTGTCAATCCCACAGGCGAGAGGGGAATTTCCATTATTACGTGTGGAAAGGCAGGAGCTCTGCCTCCTACCACGGGTGTAATCCACTATGTCAAAAAGGAGGAAGATCAAAAAATGTGAGAAAAGGCAAGATCAAAAAGGGTGAGAAAAGGAAAAAACTAGGTCTAAGAGATAATTGCCATCAAGAGTGGATGACATAGTTTTTTGATTATATTTGCCATCAATGACAAAGGGAGAGATTGTTGAGCATTGTCATTGATTGTTGAGTTTTGGTATTAATGTTGTGATTTATGTCAAAGGCTCTTATGAATGTGCATGGTAAATTAATAATTTAGATATGTGTATGATTAGTTCACTTTTTATCATAGCAAGTGTTGTTATTGTATAAGAGAGTAGTGATGTGAAAGTACTATTTAAATAATGTTTTTAAGTCATCTTGATAAATATCATTGAGATCAGAATGAGTAAGTACAGGTTAGTATGTCAAGTGTCAAGCATATTATAAATATTTATCTGTATCTTGTGAGAAGTTATGTGTAAGTAGCATAATGACATGAGTGAGATCCAAAGATAAAGTTGTATGCTCTGAAGATCTATGTAAGTAGTTCTAAATATGCTCTAAATGAACTATGAATATATGAATGCTTCAAATAATACTTAACAGTGTTTGAGCATGGGAGAGGTTATTTTATTTTTCATATGAGTTGTTGAGGGATTTGAAAATGATTAGAAATAATGCTCCAAAGATATTCATATGCAGCTCTAAAGATGCTCTAAGTGAGCTATGAAGATCCTTAGTCAAGCTCTGAAGATCTATATAAACAACTTTGAGATACTTTGAGTGAGCCACAAAGATGATATTTTTAATCTTCAAAGAAGATTAAGTGTATGATTTTTCTTGATTATACGTAATAATAATTGGATCACTCAAAAAAAATTCATAGTGAAGCATACAGGGGTAAGTACTTTAGTCCAAGGTTGCAACTAGATTAGTTCTAGACACTACTTGGACTAATAAGGCATCATGAGCTATAAAAAATACATATGAAGAATTTTTTATAGTATTTAACGATGATAGGAGATTTCATGTCATATATATGACATGATGAGAGATTGGATAGTGGTTATAATGTTAGCTTTAAGACCTATTGTGACTTGCAGGGCAAATGCCTAAAAAGTAAAGAGAGAGATGGTGGATAAATAGAATATTAGGATAATTTTCCAAGGCATGGGTGATTATCATTGATAAAGGTGACTCAAGTTTTTTTAATTATTTACATGAAGTTTTAGGTCATGATCTACAATAAAAGGCTTGAAAATGTGTTTCAAGTTCTTTCAAGTGCACAGAATGAAGAGTTGTCTACTTGAGAAGGTTTCAAGTGCTCATTGGCATGTGAAAAATCTAAAAGATAATATAATATATTAATGGTATAAAATTAATTTTTATATCTCAAATTTACAAGCATTTGGTTTCTAGAAAGAGGATCTAAGATTTATGAATGATTGTTAAGATTGGAAGTTGGTCTAAACCCTCAAAGAACCCTAACAATGACCTAATGTTGAAGATATTGTTTTAAAGAGTTTAGAATGGTTTGATATGGATATTTAATTGATTTTAGTTTTATTAAACTTTAATATACATCTCCAATTATTATTATTTTCTCAGATGAGTGAGTAGACCCTAAAAGAAAGTGCTTATTTTTTAGAGATTTCTTGTAGTAGGTAGAGTTGACTGAGTCAAAGTTCCTTAGTGGATGAAGGTCAAAGTGGGAGACTTTTATTTGTGTTCCATGAATGTTTTTTTATAGGTTATATATCTTATTTTTTAAAAGTGGTGATCCAAGTTGATCAATCACTAATAGACCTAGTGATGCAGATAGTAAGAAAATTAGGTAGAAGTGAGAAGATAATTCTTGATGTGTTTTCATGTAAGAGTGATTGATTAAATAAAATGATGATGTTATTTAGGAATTTAATAATATATCCATGGTTTTAAAAATCTTTGAATTCATTATAATAGGTTTAAACATTGAAACCAAAATGGATTGTCTTGTTGACTAAAGTCTGTAAAAGAGAAAGTCAATAGATTGGTCTGGAAAACCAATAGTTTCCATTAGAACTTATGATATATTTGGTTGAGATTTATTTGAGGATTTTATAATATATTTTTCATGATTTAAATCCCTTTAATTTATTCAATTATTCTTTAGAATTTCATGTTTCCTTGACTATGTTTTGAAGTCACTTGGCAGTTCTGAGTGAGCAACTTACATAAAAGCATTTGAGCCTGTATACCCTAAGTTGAATCATTTGATGAAGTTTGAAATGAATATAAGGTCATGAGTTTTTTTAATATGTGATTTTTATGATTTTTTTGGAAAAAAATGTGTTTATGCTTAAGTTGTTCAAGATAGATTCTCTGTGTATGTACAAACTGATTGTGAATAGTGATTTGAGAAGTAGTTCAAATAGTGTTTGGACCTAAAAGGTGTTGTGGACCTAAAGTGATGTTTTATAAGGTATATTTAAATTTAATAATATATGATACTACTTTTTTATATATTTTTAAATTGTTTCAAGGAAGGCAAAGGATAATGTGTTGTTAAAAACGCCTATTAGGTCTCCATAACGCCTAAAATAGGAGTAAGGGTTATTTAAGCTATGACTGACCAATGCCTAACTAAATATGATTAAATAATGTTATCATAATATTATAAGACCTATTACATATATGAATTAATAAGTTTTAATTGTATGTCTGACCAATAAATATATGATCAAAGGACTTATATAAATACAAGGCAATTTTATGCCTATTGAGAGTGTTTTAAGAGAGAGTAAAGAATAAGAAAATGATATAAATATTTTGTAAGTATAAAAATTTCATGCATACCATAATATAAGTGTCATGAATATATTACATAGGTTTTACATATGAGTATCAAGGTTAGATAACCTAATCAATCCATGAAGAGGGTTAGTTGAGTGAAGAAGGCTAGAAGCCAATTTGAGAAGGATAGAAGTGGGTGAAGAACTGAGGAAGAAGATCATAATTTGTTTTATGAGAATAAAATTATTATAAATGTGAACAATTGTTTTATGTGGTTTGTTTGGTGTTGAATCATCTAGGGGTTGGTACCTCCTTACAAGTGGGTGTTTGCTAAAGCCTAGTTGATTTGGTGCTTAGCTAGTTGGGGATGGTGCTCCATGTAGAGTTGGTGATTCACTAAATATTGGTGTTTATCTTATAGGTCTATATTCCATTTTAATCATCAATGGGTTTTATCATCTTTAAGTTTTTCCCATGTATATACTATGTTCATGTGTTTCATGTTCTTATGATATGATGCTTATGCTTACTAAGATATGCATGCTTGTATAAAATATCTATGATTTCTTAAGTAAGATTGTTAAAGAAAGTTTTAAAGACCGATTCACCTTCCCCTCCCAGTCATTTTTATTATAAAATTATTTGGTATTCAACATAAAATTGATATGTTTGACTCTATTGCCTCTATTCCTAGTCCATCATATGTTACTAAATATGGTACGCATCTTCTTGACACATTTTCACAGTGTGATCTACTAGATTTTGAGCAACACATTGTTCATATTGATCCTTTTATTATAGATGAGACTTCTAGGCCTACTATTATTGTGCACTCTACACATCCCACTCTAGTTCCACATGCATATATGCCTACTTATTTTGAGAAGCATACAATTGGATTTGGCTCCCACATGCTTCATTCCATGGGGAACACTACTAGACTTGTGGGCATTGGGAAACATATATAGGTCATTGTTCACCCTATCTGATCTATTATGTGGATTTATTGGCATGCCATTGGTTATTATTCATATGTTTCTTTGGGATATTTTGATATATCTCCATCCTTTGTTTGCTCCACTCTTTGTGATGATAGTAAGATACATATGGGATCTTCTAATACTTCACTCATGCCTAAGAAACCTAAGACTATAGTAGTTATACATGATCCACTTGACACTTCTTTGGATGTCACCTCACATTGTTTTACTATGTAATTTGTACCTAATCATATGGAGGCATATTTATCCATCATTCATGTTCATTTGGGGTGGATTTATGTTTATTACTGATAGCATCAACATCATTCTTTGAGATGAACCTAAAGGTGAGGTTATTCCAACACTCAACCTTTTTGACTGTATATTACTCCTCTTGCCTTTTGATGTTCCTTGGTTGTTTAAGCTCCTTGTTAGGTAGATGTTCTTTTTGGAGACTACATCCTTATTTCATAGATGTCATCTACTACATCTTGACTATATTATGGAATTATATTTCTTGGTGATATTATTATCATGTGGGACCTTTATTTATAGTCACACTAAGAGTCATGGAGTTTTTTATTCATGTTTATATGATCCATATCAATCACTTTACTCTTTAGTTGTTGACTATCCTATCATCCCAGTGACATATTCATGAGATATTTTTATTTGTATCTTTAATGTAGATAATCTCCTTTAGATTTGTTATGGATATTGATTTCATTCTAAAGAGTACCTAGTTTGGTGAAGAAAAGTGTCAAAATTTTTGTTTTTTATAGTGTTAGTGGCTCACTCATACATATATTTTTATTGAGTCACTATACCCACTTCAACATTATAGGCAGGTGTCTGCACATACTGCTTCAAAATTTATGCTCTTTACTAACCCTTGGTGCACCACATTTTAATTGTTTAGGTAGTTAATGGAGTGCACTTTTTTTTATGGGATTCATTCCATAAAGTGCACCTACTACAACATTATGTGATATTTTGAGTCATGTTTCTTAGGGTGCCTTGTTTCATATGTTCTCTTATCCACTTTTTTTATGGTTATACTTATTATTAGGTATTGTTGTCACTAAATCTCACACCTTAAAGGAGGTTGTTCAAGCCTACTCTAAGATTTGTTAAACATTGGAATACCTCTAAGCCTCTGGGTTGCCTATAGTAGAAGTAGACCTCTAGGTTTAAGGGTGTTAGGAATAAGTTAGAAATTAATGTGGAACAATTTCATAAAATATTAATAACAAGAGCTATGAATAGATATGTAAAAATAATAGAAATAAAAATGCATAACAAGAAGATAATATTTATCATGGTTCACCCAATGTGGGATAAAACCACCAAGAAACACTTGTTCAAATATTATTACAAGCCACAAAAGTACAATCCACTCTTAGATTAGTCTTCTCATAATTACAATGCACAAATATTGTTTGGAGTTATGCTCAAAAAACTCTCCCAAATTCACACTTGAATTCACACACTCTATTCACCTTCTCAAACTTAGTTATTTCAATGTATTACTTACTATATATCCATCTATACATAATACATTAATAGTTAACCAACATCATTGTTTTAAAAAAATAATGGGTACCAAAACCATGGACCAAGTAAACCCATAATGGTTCCCCATTAATCATGGGTGATGACACCACATATATATACAAGTATAGATAAACCGTGTATGTATACTCCCAAAAAAAAGAGGTCTAGAACCCCAGTGAGAAGATATTAAGAGTGTATAATACATTTTAATTTAAAATATTTGAAAGACATTTTAATGTGGAAATAGGCTCCACAACATAGCAAAGGGCTAGCTCCCTAAATTGACATTGAAGTGTTTATCACCTATACTAATTGATTATTTATAATAAAAGGGAAATGAATATACACAAAAAGAAAATAATCTAAGGGAAAATGCACCATGAATATTTACACAAGACCATCATACTTCTTTCATTAAGAAACAAGAACTACAACACTAGCTTCAAATTCCTATGATGTTCTAACATTAGTATTTAAATATAGGGGTGATATGCATGAGACAAATCAAATAAGTGGACCAAAGGTAAATTTTAAAACTTTAAGGACACTTTCATACTTTAACAAAACCAAAAACATTAGCTACACTCTATATGACATGTTAGAATGAAACTCCTTGCACGAGACATGAAAGGATAAGGAGAAGAGAAGGATAGTTGTTTATCACCAAACCTCACCATAAATCACTTTGTACACTTATAAAATATTTTTAAAAACTAAAACAAATATTTAATATATTATTCAAAGTTAAATTACAACATAAAACCAAGAGGTCTTTTCCATACATGGTGTGGAATTAGATACAAGAGCCAAAATGGTTAGTACTTGTAGAATGTGAGAGAGGAGAGATAAGAATGAAGCTCAAGAGTTACTCAAAAAAGTGTCAAGTTGAAAGAGAGAGTTATTTTTTTAGGATAATGGATTATAGAATAGACCATGCAAAGTATTTTTGGACAAATGTCCTTAAAAAGCCTCAAACTTGGCGTAGAGGTCTCTCAGTTGGCTTCTTGAAACTATCCTCATCATTGGCTTCTCTTGAGTGTTAATAGATTAGGAACATATGACATAATTTCACTATTAATGGGTGTTAAAAATAGGATCCAACATGCATTATATATGTCCTTAACCATTAATATTCTTCTAGACAAGTGTTCTCACCCCTTCCTTCACTCATCATTTACATTTGGCAATAAGGTGGTCTTCATTTTATCAAACCAATATATACAATGGGTGATGTGACAATTTATCAAGAATATTATTTTCCTTATATCCATATATAAGACCTTAAAAATCTTCCCAATTGGAGTTATCACCTTGTCACTTGGTGATCACTCTTCATTCACTATGCCCTCCTAGACTGCCTCAAGTGAAGGTGCTTGCAAAGGAACCTGTGTGATTGACTAAGGTAATAAATGGATATGAGGAGTTATATTAGTTCTCACTATATCTCCCTAAGTGATTCACATCTTCCAACTCTCCCATAAACCTATAAAACACACACATATGTTAAAAAAGCTAGTTTTGTATCCTATATGTATAAATAGGGTAGAAGCCAACTTAATAGGAAGGATCACGGGGGAGTGTTCTATAATTCCTAATCAATTTACTACCAAAAATATCCATCTTGGATTCATTTCCTTCAAATTCTTCCCTATCGGGTCATTAATAAGGGTTTTGGAGGGTTTTGAGTAGTTTTACCCCTTAATGATTGTTTATAAAAGTGTGACATCCAATCCTAAATAAAATTCCACAAAATTAAAGTTTAGGACCCTATCCAACATATAATATATCCTTGAAATGATATAAGTCTCCTTGGCATCTTCCCATACCATTCTTATGACAAACCTATAGGGTGTGTGCATTTGGGAGTGCCTTCTATCTGAGATAGAATAAAGGACACTTCCCATGTTGTATTTATAAAAACAAGGATATTAAAATCTTGGGTAGGTAATATAGATCATATGTACAAAATTTTAGGGTTGGATCGCATCAATATCATATCCAAACATTCCAAAACTCCAAGATAAAGTTCTATGTAAAACTCATTGTGTGTAGGGTTAGTCGGTATGGTTTTAGGTTAAGGACTGAGCTTAGTTTCTCCCTTATTTACTTATATTGAAAATCTCATGAGAATAAAATCATCATAGTTAATACATTTAAAACATTTTCAATTTCATCATCATCTATATTAGCCTCTTCAATCCACCCTTCTATACTTGAGTAGGTCTGACTGGCAGACTATGTGATTATGATGTTTACTTAGAAAAAATTGGGGATACCTATAGGGTATCTCTTATAATTATACATTATGTCATGTTATATGATCTTCAAAGTCATCAAGGTCACTTTACAGTCCCTATGACTTGTTCTCATCATCCAGATATTAGTCTAACCTTTATACTATTAGGCTTTAGTGCATTGTCAACTTATAATTAATTGTAGGTGACCCCTTTGAGGTCACAGGTACACTTGTAGAATGGTATGCATATTCCATTTCATTTTTATGCCTTATTAAAATCATTTGGTCTCATTTAATGGGTGAGATATACTAATAACATGCCTAGATCTTGAAACAAGCACACACTGTCAAGTTCTAACATGTCACCCTTATTTAATCAACCTGTAGGTGTATTTTCTTGAGAAAAAATATGTCTAGTAGGTTTTGATATGAGTTGAAACCTTAAATTTCAATTTCATTAACTTTGTATTGATCTACTAGTGATATTATCATCTCAATAAGGATACTTACCATGAGGGAATGCTCCTATACTACCACCTTGGACTATAAGGTCACTTGGAAGTTCAAGACACTACATAAAACATATACTTTCTATAGTGTAAGAGTGTATAAATTGGGATCCCTTAGAATTATACTCCTTTGGATAAACAACCACTTTCTATGTCAACATACTACCCCTATTATTGGATCACCTCATGGAAACCTTCAAACCCATATCGACTTCATGTTACCCTATTATATGACAACACCAAAAGTGGACAAGGCTATGTTTTGGAGGAATTAAGGTAACAAGTCTCTAAAATATTTCTTCACATGAACATGACTCCTTAATGTTTCCTACAACTCTATTTGTATATTATTTATTTATAAGGAATTCTCTAACCTTTACAAGCCTTAAGGAGGCTCAAACAAGCTTCAACATTTGCCTCTCAACTACTCTGACCTCTGTGGAGACTTGTAGATGCATATGCAAGTGTGACACAATATAGTGAATATATATATATGGATAATGTGCATAGTTTATGGCCTTATGTTCAATATTATACCTCTATAAAGTATTTAAATTGATCTTTTAAACCTTGAAATAGTTCAAGTAAGTCAAATTCTTTATTTCAACATGCTTAGTCTCTTATGAAGCACCTATAGGTGTCCATCAATGGTGCATGACTATGTATATAGTCTGAACTAGTTATCATAGTCAATCATGTGTCATTTGGATCTTAGCTTGATTTATCATTCTTCAATACTATGTTCAACACCTCTTTAAACTTTTCATTAAACCTCCATGATTGTTATGCAAGCTTCAAGAACTCTCACTAACCTGGTTATAGATGGGTATTTGTAGGAAACTTGACTATGTTGGTCCTTTAATATGTTAGCCTTTGAGACTGAGCTTGGAACGAGAGGGTGATTTCCATGAATTTTGAGAATCATTATACATCAACATACTTTTTCTTGAATCCACTATAGGAAATGAAAACTTCTATAGTTGATGAACATGTCTGCAACTTCATTAGTGCACTCAAACTATAAATTGATATGTTTGGCTCATAAACTCGCCTCCAAACATGGAAAAAAAATATAAACCATGACAAAAATATTTCCACACCTCTTAGAATCAATTTCATCTAGTGATTTGTATGGACTAGCTCAAATAAGGAGAAAACATGTAGGGTATGAGGATTAGCAAGCAGAAAAGAATAATCAAATTCTAAAGAATAGTTCATAAAGCATGAATATTTAATATTCCAAATCCTACCATTAATGTGAAGTATACCAAGTTTAAAAACATCCCTCAGAGGCATTTTACTTTACTCATCTTCTACTATCCATACTAGACAAAAATTAGTTGGTCATTTCTACATGCCTAGTGGAGTGATGGAGAATAGAAATGGTTTTGAGCCATTTATAGGAATTTCAAAGATTTTTAGGCATTGAAATGAGTTTAGTGAATTTTAAGGGTCATTTTATGAGTCTACCACATGTGCAACACTTCTATATAAACCATACAAATAACTAAAACTACCTAAACTACCACTTTTCTTCTTATTATGATGTTACTCCTATAATTTTTAGTTTGAAATTAACATGTCTAACAAGGGACTAACATGAAGGACATTGAGGAACACATAGAACATTTTTACACCAAAGGAAACTATAAAACTCTCATAAATGGCTTAAAATATGACCCCTAACATGACATAGGCCTAAAGGTGAATATGACTAAGGTAGTGACACATAAAATGACCTTGATAAGACTAATATACAACCTATAAGACACTAATAAGCCCCTATACAAGTTTTAACTATATGGGGTTTACCTATTTTGACTTGTGGTCAAAATAGTCAACATTCTTGGTGATTTCTAGGGGTGGTATACTTGTTATGCCAAAGATCAATAGCATATTCCTATCCATTGAGATATAGAGTCACATATGCACATATATGAAACTAAATTTGCATTTTAAAACAAATAAAAACACAATAAACAATAGGAAAAAGACACAAAACAACACACACCACACTTTTGCTTCATGAGCACTTATGGAACACCCACACATAACCCAGATAAAATAAGTCAAACACAAACTAACCTGAAAGAAATTTTTCCTCTTGGGTCAAAGGGTAAGTTTGAAACCTTTCTTACTCTATGAAATGGAGTATATGGGGCATGTTTATTCTTGGGCCTTAGCACTTTTATCTCCAACTCCTCCATGATATTTTCCAGCCTCTTTAGCATGATGTTTAATGAAATCAAAGTAGGCACCACCACATCACTTATGAAAGTTAACTCATCTTGCATTTCAATAGCCTCAACTTTCTCATAAATCTCCTTGAATACAACTTCTAATGGTGGTTCAACAAGGCATACCTTCTTGATTTCCATGGTGCTCTTAATAAGATCAAGTTTCTTTTCAGTTGCAAGCACTTCAAGCTCATCAAGGAGCTCTACACAATCTACCCAATCTTGATCATTTTCATCCATTGAAAACTTTTGTTCTACCTTCTCATTTACTTGGCCCTCAACTTGGCAAAGTTATTAAAGTTCTTTAAAAATTTTCATTTTTTATGCCAATCATCTTTGTTCTCTGTTTCTTTGAAAACCAACACCTCTTCAACTTTCTCTTCTTGATGTATGATATCATCAAGTTGGTTTTATTTATGTTCTAATATATCAAAAAAAGGTTCAACCTTAGGTTTAGGTGTTAAGTGCTCTTCAAGGACAACATCTTCTATTTTGGATTCATGAGATTATTCTAGAACTATAACCTCATCGACAATAGCTACCCTAAGTTCCTTCATGGTTGTAGCTTCTTGAGGAGTGACTTGATCTTGTTCTTCATTCTTAGTAAGACCTTCTTATTTATGCTTGATAACACACTCAATTTCATGTTTGTTAATATCATCAACAAACCTCTCTTCAAGTATGCACTTCTCAGGGGAAGAAGCTAACTCACTTAGTTGTTTAAAATCCTAATATATTTCATGAAAATTTTGTCATAAGTGATCCTCCTCATGTATTTCATGTTTAAGGGTTGTTTCCTTATGAACCTCAACCAACTGGTTAGATATAAATTCTTTTACAAACACCTCTCCTTTCCTACCTTGACCAAATTCTACATGGATAGCTAAAATAAGATCTTCAATGTCTTTCTCCTCATTTAAGAAGATGGAGTTTCACTTGTGTTCACCAAGAGGATCCACTATGGTGATTTCTTCTTCATAGTCACTTGAAGTATCCTCTTGACCAGCTATGCCCTAATCTCAATCCTGTTCATTTGCTTCCCACAAGATGGGATCTCCTTCAAGGAGGGATGAGGTAGGATGGTGATGGATATGTTTATGGGCTAGATATGGATGTATTATGTATGGATGTATTAGAAGAAACTCATGAACCCTATTGACTGACATGCACTTACAACTCTTTCCTACCCTTTGGGCTTATAGAACCAATCATCGCACTCTAATTAGAGCTACTCCATACTCCCTAATTTTTGGCACTAAATCTATCATTTTTGTGGAGATTAAGATCCCATCATTAAGAATATCACTAGAGCACATTGAAAATGATGAAGACTATAGAGCCTCACAACTACAAAAACTAGAACTTCTTGATGGTAATCATTTGGCTGCCCTAGAAAACTTACAGGCTTATTAGAATAGATTATGGAGAAGCTAAAAAAATCACATTCTCCCTTGGTAATTTTAGATTGATGACTTAGTTTTGAAAGAGAACCAAAAGAACATGAATGTTAAACCCAAAAATAAAGGCAAATTTCAGCCTAATTGGTTAGGACCGTATATTGTTACAACAAACTATGGATTAGGAGCATATCGATTGGCTAAACCTAATGGTAAAGAACTTTTAGAACCCATGAACATCATACACCTTAAGATATTATATGCATGAACAACTTTTAAACATTGTCTATAAGACCCCTGATTTGGGGGCAACTTGTGTTATTGTAATTTTGTCCCACCCTTTTATCTTACCTTGAACACATTTTATACTACTCTGGTCCACTTTTCATGAATCTTGACAGTAAAGGCTTTGAAATCTTGGCATTTTGAACACATTATTCATCCCATTTTGGAAAAATCTATTCAAAAATCATATTCTTTATTTTGTCTAAGGCATGTTATAAGCTTGAACACTTTTTTCCCTTGACCAATTAGGATCTCGATTATGTTTCATGCACATTATGAACATCTTCAGCAACAATTCTAAAAATCAACTCAACTAGGATAGTCTTATGTAATTTATAGATAGGTGAATAGCCACATCTTCTTAGTACAAGTATTTTTTGCTTTCTTGTTTTATCAAGAACCTCACTCTCACTGATTTGTAAGCATGGGTTGTTGTAGCTAGCTTAGCTATCTTATTGGAACCTCTACTCTCAAGACATGCATCTCCTTGACTATATGGTCCCACTTTATGTATATTTTATCCCAAAAACATGAAAAACATTAGAAATACTTTGAAAATACCAAAAAAATCAGAACATGATCCATAAAAGAATAAAAACATTATCTCATACTTCTATACATTTGTACATTCCCACTTCACCATCCCACACTCTCATCACTTTGTGAGCACCTTTTAAGTTTGAATTCTCTTTCCATTTTGCAATTAAATGTTAATTTTGAATGCTCTCACCATTTTTCAAGTAACTATTAAGTTTTAATGCTCTCGTCATTTTTTGAGCAACTATTAAGTTTGAATGCTCTCACTATTTTATGATCAACTGTTAAGTTTGAACATTTTCACCATTTTTTGAGCAACTGTTAAGTTTGAACACTCTCACCATTTTATGAGAAACTATTAATTTTGAACACTCTCACCATTTTGTGAGCAATTTTTAAGTTTGAATGCACTTTCTATTTTGCAATATCATTATTTCTCATCTCATCAACTTTTTGTTTGCCAGACCATTCTCATTTATTTGTGGTATCTTCCATTTCTTATATAACATTAATCATGCTGGTCTAATCATCATTTTTATTCTATCCCATTTCTTGAGAGAACTACATTTGACTTAAATTTCATGTTAGAACATGCATCCATAGAACTATGTAGGCAACGTCCACTTGTCTTATACATCTAGAGTCATCTTGGCCAACCCCTTCCTTTTATTTTCTTCCCCCATTTCTTATATCATTGTTCCTCTTTAATTAGGGAACAATTGTCATTATTCT
The DNA here is from genome assembly GCA_037957365.1 of Torreya grandis. NCBI lineage: Eukaryota > Viridiplantae > Streptophyta > Pinopsida > Cupressales > Taxaceae > Torreya > Torreya grandis. The sequence continues at coordinate 114,053 of JARHVA010007168.1, forward strand.
TTGTTATGATGTGGTGGAAAGTAACACCTCTATTGTGCATGAATAAACATTTGTCTTTAAACTGCACTAACTAGGTTTTTGTTTGTGTATGTTTATTTGAGTTTTCTTGGTGTTTTGTTGTGTTTTTAAACCTCTCCTTTTTATTTATTCTCCTTTTCTTACTTCTTATCTCCATTCTTGGTCTTGTTTTTCTATTTAATTTTGATTTTCTCTTTTGTGTTCAAAAATGCCTTGATGGTCCACATGGATCTTGATTATTCATATCTTGGTCTCATGTCATTAAGATGTTCTTACATTTTGTTTTTTAACATTTTTTGTTCCTACTTAAGTCTTGATAGATCATATCTTGATTTCAAGTTAGGTTCATTTATGTGTATTTTTTCTGTCTTTGCTTTTTTGTTTAAATGTAAATTGTTGTAAATCTAGTTTCGGTCATTATTTTACCATTATCCTTAGTTATAGGTATTCACATTTAACTGGCTCAGCACAATTGGAATCTTATGTCATTCTAAGTTATTCATACTTATGATGCCTAATTTATTTTTCTATAGCAAATACTTTGTGCTCAAGTCTCAAAGTCTTAATGTTAACATCAGCTCTAATCAATGATTCTCAAGAACACTTTGTAAAATCTAAGCTCATGATATGGAATTAGGATTTTAGGTAACATGCATTTTTGCACTCAACTCTATGCTTAGACATGCATCTCTTCATATACATTATGAATCTAATAAATTCTTGATCATTTTTCATCATTTCTCATTCCAGTCTCTCCCAAACTTGGGTGAACTACATTGGCTTGAAGTTCATGTTGGGACATGAGTCCCTAAAACTATGTAGGTAATGCTCAATTTCTATTAAGGTCAGATCAACTATCTCCATTCTTCTTTTCATCTTTCTGATCACTTTGTGCATTCTCATATGCTTGGTTTTATATGGCTTTCTAAGCCATTACACCATCACATGTACATTTTCACCCGCTCACTTTAACCTATCTTTTTGATTATATCCTTGAGTTATTTTGCTTGCCATTTGCCCATGTTTGGGCACAACATCTAAACCACATCCAAATCAAACTAGCTCTATAGGGGTAAAATCATTCTTTATTCTTTACCAATGATCAAGATTTTCCCTACTAGGGCAAAACTATTTTATCATGATCAAATCTGCTCTACCAGAGTACTTCTTATTATATTCTTTAGAGACCTCATTTTAGTGGTGCTTTCCTCCCTGAAGTATAATGTTCTCCCTTTTCCTCTAATTCTAATCTCTCCACATTAAATCCCATGATAGCAATATTTTACTGTGCAACTTGTCTCAGGATTGATCAATGTCATAAGTGTGTATCTTGTACTATCAAATTGGGTACGTTTATAGTGTGTCCCTTACATTTTTAGATTGCATCTTTCCCATTCCCCTATCTCTAGGGCATATTATACCTCTAATTATATTTTGATCACTAATGGTAATCACATGTACAAGCATTAACTTGTCTAGATGTGATCTATTTCATGGGTTAACCTTTCACTTTCTCTCTCTTTTTGAGAGTCCATCCTTCTCTTTCATCCTAGTATGTCCTCTCAAGGGGGCATCATGGGTCTATTCCAATTTATTCTTGACAACTATTTTCTTTGAAAATATGTTGTTTCACTTGAATGTCTCACTACACCTTCTCAAATAGGGGGAAAATGTATACATCCAATTCTTAACACCATTTGTGTTAAAATTGTCAATCTTACTCAAATTACACTCAAATACACATTTTAGGTCAAAATTCATAAAACACCCTAAATGGTTCAAACTTGTCACTTACAAGTGACAGTTTAGGTCAAAGTATCCCAAAAACTGGAAATGCATTTTATGGGGCAGCTAACTTTGATTAGATCATTTTGAGTCAAAATAACCATTTCACCATTTAGTGCTCTAGATCACTCTTTTATTCTAATTTATTGGTACACATCACATACCTTTGTTATTTGGTGTTGGAAAAATTCTAAATGGGAATACAACTCCAACACATCTAACATCAGCTTCTAGTTCCTCTCCAATAAAATTATGACCCAGTAATATGACTTTCTGACCATTTTGATTAATTGAGGGCCAATTTCCAAATAATTGCACAAATATTAATTAACCTTGTTTAAGGTTAATTAATCCAAATTAAGAGTTTAAGTGTATTTTCCATGAGAGTTATTGAATATTTATTTTTTTAAATTGATTCTTATTATCTACATCATCAAGTGACATCATTTCTTGAGAAGACATCTCTAGGCTATAAATACCATAAATATCAGGATTATGGGTCACCCATGCCTCTTTAATGCCCCTATTCCAAGTTCATGATGAACATAATTATGGATTTAATTTCAAATATTAGGATTATCCTCAACCACACATCTTTATCTCAAGAAGGATGGTTCAGGTTGATCTTGACCAATCTCAAAAGTCTATAAATAGAGAGGCCATGAAAATCATTTCTAAGATATTTTGGTGAAATGTTATTATGCTCAAATATATTCAAAGCTTGAAATGTGTAAAGTTATAATGTTAGATTATTTACACAAAGCTTCATTGATAGGCTAGTTTAGTGATTTACAATCAAGAGCCTAGGTTTTATGGAGTGTTCTTGAGGTATTGGAGGAACTTAACACCATTGTTGACAAATATAATGATGTTTGATCAAGGGATAACATGTTTTTGAGCCACATGGGTATGGTGAATCCATTTGGGAAGGTAATATGGTGTTGTTTTCTTTCATTTGTTTCTTACTATCCTTTGTAATTCCCATAGGAATAGATAGGCTTGGTTAGTTAGTTATATATGCATGTTTCATTATTTATGGACTAATGTTTGACTAACTTGATTTTTTATCCTCTCCACACCTATATTTATAGGTGGATCTCAACCTAAATCTTAATAAATATGTTGGTTATACGAGGTCGACCCTATATGTTTTTAGGAGATAAATCACTAGGTCTCAAGCTAGGTCAACTAAAAGGATAATGAAACTCTCAAGTAAAAATACCTAAAAATAGTATAGGGTCAACACAATCAACCTTATACATTAATCAAAGGCTAAAAATTATACAGGGTCGACCCAATTGACCTAGTACAATCAATGAACTAAAGGGGATCAAGGTGAGGAAAAGAGGAATAGAAAGAGGAAAATGATTGAAGAAATGTGAAAGAGAGGAATAATAGCTTAGGGAATGGTTTTAAGAGCTGGTTGGATTGGCAATAATGTGTCAATAAGGAACAACAATTGTATAAATCACCATAGGTCTGCCCACCCCTTTTTTGGCACACCTTAAGGCATGCACTTAGAGAGATTGAGACTCAATGGGTTCCTGCAAGATGTACAGTGTCAATATTTAATAAAATTTAAATATATTATGTGTATACAACCTCTAATAGAAATTGGTTTTTTAATTATGAATCATTTGATGTAGGTAAGGTGTACTTGGGTGATGATTCTTATCTAACCATTATTGGTTGTGGTAGAGTAAAAATAAGATTTCAAAATGAAAATATTAAGTGCTAGCTCATAACTTATTATATGTAATAAAACTAATAGATGTGGGTGTATAGTTATCTTTTTCGAAACATGTTTTAAGATGGTAAGAGGTGCTATGGTGATAGCTAAAGATGTTAGGATTAGAATTTTGTATAAGCCTGATTGAGTGTAATAGTACTTGTATGAAGTCTAAATATAAGGCTACTTTATTGATTAAAAAGTTAAATATTACTTCTATGAATGGTCGTGGTTTATGGGTGCCTAAAGATGCTCATTCTATAGAGTTAAAATTACTTGTAGATAAGACTGTGTTATAGCACTAGAAATTTGGACACATTGGAGAAAAAGGTCTTATGACCTTGAAGAATAAAAACCTTATTAAAGGTTTGACATATTGCAATCTTGAATTTGATTTTTGTGAGCATTGTATTCATGAAAATTTAGTTCTCATAAACCTTGTGGTGTATTGGATATTATTCATTGTAATGTATTTGGCCTTGTTAATGTTTCTTTGATTTTTAAATCCACATATTATGTTTCATTTATTGATGATTATATTATAAGGTCATGGTTTTATTTTATTAAGAGTAAATTTAAAGTTTTTAGTCATTTTAAATAGTATAAATCAATGATATAGTGGACAAAAAGGAAATAAAATTAAATGTTTGAGGACTGACAATGGTGGTGAATTTTTATCTAATGATTTTGATAGATTATATAAATATTATGGTATATAAAGACAAAATACAAATTCATATTCACCTTAGCATAATGGAGTTACAGAAATAATGAATAGGACACTGATGGAGAAGGCTAGGAGTATGTTTAGTGGTGTTGGACTAGATCAAAGGTTTTAGGATGAAACTATAGCCACTACTTGTTACCTGATTAATAGGTCTCCTAAATCATCTCTCATTGATAAAACACCTATGGAGGAGTGGTCAGGCCATAATCCTTCATTGATACATTTAGAATTTTTATTTATAAGACATATGCACATGTGCCAAAGGAAAAGTAAACAAAACTGGAGAATAATGTTGTTAATTATATCTTCATCAGTTATAACTATGGGGTGAAAGGATACAAGCTTTGGGATCCTGTAGCATAAAAGGTATTATATAGTAGAAGTGTTATTTTTAGAGAAACTAAGCCTTCTTTTATTATACAACAACCAAAACAAACATAAAATAAAGAAGTGATTAAGCTTCCTCTTATGCCTAAGAAATTTGAGTCATGGCCCCAAGACAGGAAAGAAGCTAAGGAGAGCTCATCAAGTTCTAAATATTTAGAAGAGGAGGAAGAGGAAGAATACCCTTAACCTTAGCTTATTTAAAGGTCTACAAGGCATAGAAAATCACCAAAAAGGTATGGGTATTATCCTAATAATTGGAGATGTATATTTACTTTGAATACTAACATTGATGAACATAGATATATAGAAGAATCTTTGGGTATGAATGATGCAAAGTCATAAAAGATTGATATAGAAGAAGAAATGACAACTTTAAAAAATAATGATACATAAGACCTTATACCATTACCTGAAGGACATAAACCTGTTAGATGTAAATGGGTGTTCAAGAAAAATATTGGTTCAGATGGTAGTATTGAAAATTACAAATCTTGATTGGTTGTAAAAGGTTACTCTCAATTTGAGGGTGTTGACTATGGTGAGATATTTTATCCTATTGATAAAATGACATGCATTAGATTCTTAATTTCTATTGTAATAACTTATGATTTAGAGATTGAAAAAATGGATGCAAAGTCTGCTTTCCTTCATGGTGATTTAGATGAGGGGATTTATATGTCACTACTAGAGCACTACATGGTGAAAGGTAAAATAAATTTGGTTTGAAAGTTAAGTAAATCCATGTATGGTCTCAAATAGAGTCCTAGGATGTGGTACCAAAAATTTGATACATATGTGTTGAGTTTGGGGTTTGACCGATCTAAATTTGATCATTGTGTTTATTATAAAATTTATGGTGATCATTTCCTAGTTATTAATTTATACATTGATGCTATGTTGTTTGTTGGAAATGGGAAAGTATTGATTTTAAATCTTAAATCTCAACTCTCAGTAAAACTTGAATTGAAATATCTTGATGTTACGAGACACATTCTTGGGATGGAGATTAGAATAGATAGACAAAATATAAAGATATATCTTCATGAGAGTATGTAAATTCCATACTATAAAAGTTTAGCATGCAATATTAGAGACCATTATGTGTTCCTTTTTTAGTTGGGATGAATTTATCTATTTCATAATGTCTTACATGCCCATAAGATATGGAATACATGAGTAGAGTTCCTTACTAGAGTTTTGTTATAAGTTTAATGTATGTTATGGTACGCACTAGAATAGAGATTGCACAAGCAGTGGGAATTTTTTCCCATTATATGTATAATCTTTGTAGATATCATTGGGATGTAGTTAAAATAGCCTTCAAAATTTGTGGGGTATCTCAGATTATTATTTATGTTATTATGGTAACTTTATTGGAGACAGACATTCTATTGACATTCACGGTTATGTGGATTCATACTGGGTAGGTGATATTGATAATAGAAGATCCACCAATGCTTGTGTTTACTTTATTTGGTGGTACAATAATTTGGATGAGTAAGTATCATTTTTGGGTCACTTTGTACATTATAAAAGTAGAGTATATGGCATTGACTCATTCCTATAAATAATCCATTTGGCTTAAGATACTATGTTTAGATATTGGATTAAAATAGGGTGCAGTGACAATTCATTGTGATAGTCAAAGCACTATTTTCCTAGTGAAGAACCCGACATTTCATACCAGGACCAAATACATTGATGTACAATACCATTTTGTGAGAGATATGGTCGAAGATGGAAAGGTAAAATTGATTAAGGTAGAGACTTTTATGAATGTTGCATATCCATTAACTAAGCCTATGAGCATAGATAAGTTTAGATGGTGTCTGGAGTCTATGAGCTTCTCAAACCATAGTATTTGCGATCATAATGGTATGGTTCCCCTAGCTCTTACAAGGATTCAACAAGTGGGAGAATTTTTGGAATTTAGGTATATCAACCTTGATAATTCATAAGTTTAATTTCCCATAATAAATTTGGCATTTATTTGTTCTCCATCAAATTTGAGCATGGGTTTTTTAGTTGGCACTTTTTATACATGTTGGTGCCTTGAAATGTCATGTATTAGTTGTAAAAAGATGACCACTTATATGGTTGATGATGGAAAGGTAAAGATTATTAAGGTAGAGACTTTTATGAATGTTGTAGATCCATTAACTAAGCTTACAAGCACAAAGAATTTTAGATGGTGTTTAAAGTTTATGGGCCTCTCAATCCCTTGTAGTTAAGTTCATGATGGTATAGTTTCCCTAGCTCTTAAAAGGTATTTGACAAGTGGGAAAATGTTGGGAATTAAGGTGTCTCAACCTTGACAATTCCTAAGTTTATTTTTCCCATAATAAATTTAGAATTTATTTTTGCTCCAACAAAATAGGGTGTGGGTTTTTTAGTTGGTACATTTTCCACATTTTGGTGCCTTGAAAAGTCATGTATTAGTTGTCAAAATATGCCCACTTAGTGGTATATCATGAATTTTTTTTCTAAGCATGATATGACCATTTTTATGACAATTATAAGGGTCAAAAGTAGGGGAATCTATTTTGGATGAGAAATCACGTGTGCACCACACCTCATGAGAGATTGATAACATGGGTGCAAATGGGAGCACATGGACACCACACATCATGAGAAGTTGAGCACATGGGTGCACATAGGATGTCATAAGTGTTTTGTGTACATGGGTGGGCCCATGTTTGGAACATGGTTGTGTACATGGGTTTGCACATGGTTGTGCACATGTGAGCACATGGTTCAACACATAGTTATGCATATGGGTTAGCACATGGTTATGCACATGTGAGAACATGGTGTATCACATGGTTTAACACATGGTTTTGTAAACCACAAATGATTTATAGGTTTTTATAAGTCTATAAAATGAAGACTTAAGGATAAGTTTATATGAGTTGTTTTAGGCACTAAAGCTTTGTGAAGTGTAACTAGATTTATTCTGATTTTATGTTGATAATGATCCTATGAAGGCTTTCTCTATAAGTATATTGTAATCATTATTGATTTTAGTAATATATTGAGTTGCTTTGGAGTGTGTGGTTTTTCTCCTAAAAAGGTTTTCCCTATGTAATCATTGTGTTATGGTATACTATTGATTTTAGTTATATGTGTTTTCTTACTATTTCTATATCAAGTTAAAAAAACTTTCTACATATTCTACTCTCAAGGTTAGTGTAAGGAATTATTTGCATGATCTCATATTCCTTTCACAATCAACATCCATTCATGGATTTAGAAAATTATTCCTTTTATTATCAAGCTATTGATGTGTTGTTTATGCACACAACAAGACATAGAAAGCATAAAGTATGAGCAATAAGATTATAATCAATCACTAAACATAAAATACTCTAATTAACCTTCATTATAAAACTAATATATTGATGGGTCATTTAGCACACCAACTCAAGGGGTGGAGAACCATCATCCTCTCTTGAAAGGAATTTTGAAGGTCTCACCAAGGTATATTACTATCATGTCTTAGCTTGTAGGATAACCTAATAATTTATGTGAAATTGTTCCATTTCAAGGGACACATTTGGAATACATTTAGATAAAATAAATATGATGCATATCTTATGGTCTGATTGCCTAGGAAATCATCAAATATGGATTTTTCATAGAAAAATGACTAATTTAATACATAAATAAATAAGGGATTAAAATCGACATGAACATGTAAATATAGACTACAAATTTCAAATTTAATCCACCTACTCTAACAAATTTTTAAAAATGAGGGAAAAGAGTAAAGAGTAAGCTTGTTTTTTAGTGAAGGCAAATATGATTCATTTAGTTAAATGACATCCATGAAATCAATATGTTTCCTAACCATTATACACACAATCATGAGTAAATATGATACAAGATTATAAGGGTTAAAAATATGATTAAAATAACATATCCACTTTATACACATACAGGAAATGAACAATAGTCTTCACAACATTTGTATTAAAATATTAATTGAAAAACACAATTTGGATTCATCATAACTAGTTAAGATGTATAAAATTATTTAATACAAAATTTCTCAAAATAAAAACTAAAAAATCAAGAAACATACAAAAATAAATTTGTTTGGTTCTTTATTCTATGCTCCAATCCTAATGAACCAACCCTTTTCACAAAAATCAACTGGATTTATATAAAATTTTATCATGCTGACCAAATAGATTTTCCTCCAAAAGTTGTTGTAACCATTAATGAACTCCATCCATTAGGCTTTGAAGAAGGAAGGTGACACATTATGCCCTAGAGGTAAAAATAAATTTTTAGTAGTAGTTGGTTGTTTACAAACATGTCATGAACAATGCATTCACATTCTACTTGGGACAACAACAAAAAAACTACACCAAACAAATGTTAATGGGTTTCATGTTTTTAACTTTCCCCATTTGAGACTAACACCATTTTGATGATGACATAAATAACTATCCAGTTCCTCAAACAACATATGAAACAAAGCTTTGGTTTAAAATTTATGGTCGAAACCCTGACCAACACTCTATTCCACATGAACTACATTGTATATTCTTGCCCCATGTGCTTTGAAACATTTTCCACTTGCATTAAATGGGTATGGTGAGTATTTTATTTTTCTAAAATATTCCTCTTGATTGGGTGTCCTTTCCCCTTACTTTTTCTTGCAAAATTGAAATAATAAAATGTCATATCCTCAACTAAAAATAAGTGAAATTTAAAATAAATGTGGCATTTATTAAGGAACATAATTAAGTGATAAAGTGAAACATTTTACAATTTTTAATTTCTTTGTACAATACTCATACCACCATGAAGCCACCAAAGCCCACTTTCTAATGCCATTGATGATTCATAAAACATATCTTTAAGACCAAAGTTATGGATAATTAAGAGTTTTTGAACAAGTTTTAATGCTCATTAGGGAAGTCACCATAATTAATTTCACTTCATTTTTATCTAGATTCTATAAAAAATAATATGATTAATTTCAATTCAAGATAATTTAAAATTAAACAAATAAAAATCTATTTAATTTTATTTTAAATGAATTTAATTAATTAAAATTAAAATTAAATAGATCAAATTAAAATCATTTTGTTAGAGGTCACATGTTTTCAAGTTTCTTTGATCCATTCACACCAATCACACCACTCACAGTTTATAAATCCACTTAACATGAGCTATTAAGATTATTTTGTGAGTTTCACTTTTTTTAAATTTTCCACATTGCAAAGGTCATTGATTTTTGGCCTACCACACACAAGATTTATGACATTTTTTCTTACCCCATGCAAGGTAAGATCAACTCATTGACTTTGATCCTTTTTTTGCATGTTTTTCACTCTTTGAACAATAAATTATGTTATTATATCACCCCAATTGCATACCATACACCACACAAGTTTGGCTATATGGCTCCCTTTTGGTCCTCTTGAAACATAAAATAAGATAAGTTTTCCCCTTTTGAGATATGCTAGCATACTTTCAAAAGATGAACTTGTGGGACTCCATGAACCTACATAGCACACACAATTGGAACTAAGCTACATTATATATCAATGTATTTCATTGAATTCACTCTATTCAAGCACAATTTTGCATTCAAAACACTAGACACCCTATGAAGCCTTGATTGAAAATATTATACGCCCTACAAAGGCCTGATTGAAAGACCAAGGTAGTTTACAAATAAAAAACCAAAAGATGCCAACCACTCACTTCTATGAGAAGTTTTGTACGTGATAATTTATCACACAAATAGATATGTCTTAACAAAATAATTTTTTAAATGTGAAAACATGCATAAACTGAGATAGGTCAAAATGACTACCATAATGTGATAGAGCTACAAGTTGTACAAAAGCAAGGTGGGACTCAAACTGATCATAGCAAAGGACCAAAATAAAAATAATAGATACCCTAAATTTAGTATAAATTAGTGCATTTTGTGCAAAAAACAATATAATAATGTAGGTCTCTCTATAGTTTATAGAAATTAAATATTTGCTATACTTTTTAGATACAATTACAAGAGGTGATACTCATTAACTATCCAAAATAAGATAGATTAATTCTACATATAAGAGATTTTTTAATTCAATCAAAATAATCTTCCTCACAACACGATTCATTTTTATATGTTATTTGTAAATGGGTTTTCACTCATATTTGATGTATATGTGGTGGATGCATAAACCTAGATAAATTCTGCTTATTTGTTTAAAATACCATAAAAAGTAAGTTTTATGCTTTTAAAGCATGGATATTACCCAATATTGGTTTTAATTGACTGTACACATTAAGGGTTCAACTAGGAAATATTTAAAATGTTTTCTAAAGTGAAGCCATTCACTTTATATTACTTGCTAATTTACTAACATTATATTGGTGTGGCGGGATCTAACAAAAAGTAATGACATTCCCACTAGGATCTGAATATCCCATAGTTATGAAGATATTTATAAGAGTGAAGTCAATATATAGAATTAAGTTATTTATAAATTTATTTACTGTGTATATATTTTATATTGAATTTGTCATCATCTAGCTCCTTTAAGGATACGTTATGGTTAATGGTGAAGATAGATTGGATGAATCTTGATCATTATCTTTAGTTTCTAACTAAAATTGTTATTTTATTAATTCATGGCTATGGAGGTAGGTATAACACTATATTATTGGTATTATTCCTATTTGAACTAATCATATTACCTAACCTACACTTGATGTATGCATTTATTATGGCCAACCAAGGTCTCCCTAAAATTAGGATGTTTCCTCCCAAATTATCATTATGCTAAAATATCATGAAATATACAATTTATTCCCATGATGTACTGAAATCACAAGGTCTTCTATAACACCCTCAGGTGTAATGGTTGACATATCCTCCATTTAGAGGACAAGAAAATTTAAAGAAGGCCTTGGAGATTGATTTCTTTCATGGTTTATTTTATCATCACATTAATAACTTCTCCTAATTCTATAAGAGTGTTCTTAATGAGTATACCATATATGTGCACATCCACAATTATGTTTCTATGGTTAAATTATTTAGGAAGAACAATTTTCCTTAGCATAATATTATAAAGTTATCCACCTACATGAATAATTTGAAGATATTTCCTCTTCCATCTAGTCTTCCTCAAACACAACTCTCAAAATTCCATTTTTCAGTTGTGTAAATATTTGATAGCTGGAAATAGTGGGATATGAACACCTACATTATTTAACTATCCTAAAAATTCAAACTCTAGTTGAGGCTCCTCATGTTCATGGTTAAGATGTTAAGGAGGACAGAGTGGTATAATTTGACTTGTTAATGGATTTGGTTAAGGGATTGTCTCATTATTATATTATGACCCCACCTTTTTATAATTTATTTTACTATTAAAACATTGTTACTATTGTTATAAAACTAACTACTGATTGTTTACTTTAGTCGTATTATATTTTGGTACTTGTTACAATGGTATTTAGACTGCATGTTTAATTTTGCACTTAATAATTTTATGGACTATTGTTGTAGTTGATATTATTAAAATTTTGTAATTATTTATCAATTTTTGATATGGTACTATAGATGTAATGTTGTGTTTATAGGTATTATCTATGAGCTAGGTATATGCTTATAGTGGTACACCTAGTATCGAATAAAATTCTAAGTGGTTGGAGAAGTCTAAAAAGTATACTTGTTTCAATTATGTTTTCCATCCTTTGGACATCTAAATTGGTTATAGATTATGTCATTATCATGACATTGGTACTTGTTACATTTTATTGTATGCTATTTTAATTTTATCTTGTTGTTGTAAGTCATTATTTTCCATTTTTTATATACAACTGCAGTCTTTTATTCTACATCCATGATTAACTCTAGCTTATTCCTTTTGTGCAAACTCCTATTTACTCTTGCACACCTATGTGGATCCTACTTTCCTAATTGGATGAGTTGACTAGGACCTACCTAGACCTACCCTTGACACCCTTTGGACTATTCCTTAGACTATACAAATACCTTATAGTTCAAAGGTGGTGGCATGATTGTTACGTGGCTTGGTTATGTTGTATAAAGGCATTAGAATTAATATTAGATGTGGTTATATTATTTTTTTAATTGAGATAGGGTCGATGGAATATTATGGTTAATTTGATTTATTAGCATTTATGTTGGTTGGCGGCATAGTCCTTAGAGGTTAGGATGTTAATAAATGTTATTAGAATTAATTATGTTGTTTAAAGTGTTAACCTATGTTTTCATTGGTTGACCTTTTGGGTTGGTGGATCAAAATTTTGAGATAGGTCAATTAATGATCATTGCCTTCATGACAAATTTGGTGGGGGATTGCCTTAGGGAATGTAGGAGGATTTCTCTCTCATCATATTTAATGTGAACATTAAATGGGTATGGGGAAACTGGATGGATGGAATGGTGAGTTGGATGATAGATGGGATGAGTTGATGGGGTTAGGAAAATGGAAAAGAAATGAGGAGAATAGTGGAGCTTGACTAGTTTTTATGGTGGTCATGTTCGATTTTGGACTCACAGCTTAGAAAGTGGAAGGTTTCAGTTTCTCTCTTATTATCTTTTGTAAGTTTTTCTCTCTATAATTTTGGGCTTAGTTATATGTTTCTTTATTATTTATTTTGTTGTAGAAAACTTAGAAAAATGAAAAGGCTGCATATGCAGCCGAAATTCCTAGGACTTTAGGATGCATATGCAGACATTGACAAGATTTGATATGGATCGATATTTAACATTTTATATATAAACTTGAAAAATATAAATAGATGTGTTATTCTAGGTTGTATCACATGAATATTGGCTTTTTAATATATTTTATTGACTGTGTATTTAGTAAGGTTTCATGGGTTTGATTCTTTTGTTGCCTTATAAGGTTTAATTGCTCTATGTTAAAAAGGATGGTCGGTGGCTTATGGCTTGTAGTGTATATATGTCCTCATACTAGGTAGTGAAGGTTTTATGGTTTCATTTTTTGTGAATATAAGATGTTGTGTTTTTTTTTGTGAATAATGGTTGGATGGATTCTATTAGTTAAATTCAACTTTGTATATTGTTATAAAGAATTAACTTCTTGTTGTAAGTTTTGGTTTGATTGAAAAGTGTTGTTTTCTTCTCAACTTCATGCAAAGATCTTGGTGGTTGGTTTTGGGTTTTCATAATAATGATTGTGCCTTTCACTATAGGCTACGGTATGATTTGGACTTGAGGTTTTTAATAATATTGATCATTGGAGTTTTTGTGCATGTTTTTAGGTATGAAAATATTTTAAGGTTTTGGGTTCTTTATATGATGAAACTATGTTTCAAAACTGAATCACTCACTATTCTTATATCACTCTAAGGTATTAATATTGGTCTTATATTGGTTGTATCTTGACTGTGTATTTGATTCATATTGCTTTGCTTTAATATGAATGTGTTTATTTAAGTAAGATCTTGATTGTTGGTATGTTTTGACTGTTATTCAATTTATGCCATTTCATTTCAATAAGATGGTGTTTAAGAAAGTTGAGGGTTATTTTAAACAAAAGTCCTTTTTTTTATTTTGTTCTGGAATGTACTCTTCTTTTTGGGTTGTTATGAAAGCATAGTATTTTATTTTGATGTTGGGAAGCATGATTCATTATAAAGTTCATATCTATTTTATTATGGAGCTTTTAAAGAATGTTGACGTTATTCTTATAACCAAATATATTCTTGAGGCTATGTGGCTTTATTATGATATTAATTTAATTTTTTCTTGTTGTGTCTTTAACCACATGGAACATAATAATGTCATAACCCATTTGTGATAATGTTGATTGGGATCTTTGTTATATCTTGATTGTGTTTGTATTCAAGGGTCATGTCCTTATATTTGATTGGGTTTGTTCTTGACTGCATTTTAATCTTTGTGTAGTGATTATATAGGCATAGTCGACTAGTTTTTTGGTATTATGCTTGACTGTGTTTTAAATATTTAGATGTGTTTGGACTGGGGTTTAATCAGACCTATTGTTAAATTTTGAGGGCATGATTAATCTGGTTATTTTTATGTTAGCTCTTATTTATGACTTAATGACTCACCTATATAAGATGGCATGAATATATATGATTATAATTTTCTAGGTCTGAGAGGGTGTCAAATAAGTCTAAAGGATATTTCATTTGTTTTTATGAAATACCTAGGTTTGTGTTGAGCTTGTAAACATTGGAAATGTTATATTAAGTTCTAGTTTAACTTATTATGTTTGTTTGAATGAGTCAAGTGACTTATTTAAATGTTTATGTGGTTCATTTATTTGGTTGTGATTTTTATATGGGTAAATGGTTAATTGGTCCCCATTCCTAGACTAGACCTGAATGATTAAAATAATTGGTATATTATATGTCTAGTATAAATTGGCAATTGAGATGATTAAGGTTGACTAGAAACTTAGATGAGGATCTAAGGTGGTTAACTCAAATATTAAAAAATGTATTAGTTATTAATCCATTCTATCTCATTTGGTAGCCATGTTAGTCATCCCTACTTCCTATCTATATTAAAGACAGATTAATTATTCCCATCTCACCTTTGGAATGAAATTGTTGTCTTCTTGTATTATTTTATTTTTGAGATGCCATCTAGTTGGAAATATGATGGCTCATAATTCCCTCCATGTCTCTAGTTTCTAAAACCACCATCTTGCTAATGGTTGGGGTGGTAAGGGCCACCGATGGTTGGGATCATAGGGCTAGTTAAGAGGGCTAATCCAGTTTATTCACTTTCTACTCCATGCTTCAGTGATTTTGTGTGCACGTGAAGGAAGTTGGTAACAATTTAATTACGTTAATTATGTTTCATTTACTTAGTCAACTATAGTAATGATCATTGATTTAGATAGTATGCAATCTTGATTATTATGGGATAATTATGTTAATGTTAAATTGTGTTGTCAATGGGATGAAAATTATATGAAATTTGAATATTGCTTGAAGGGTAATATGGATAATTTGATATATGTTGTTGAAGGTGATACACTTCAGGTATATTACGTTATTAGATACTTATTTTAACCCTCTTCATGCTGATAAATTATTCTGATAATGCTATTAATTATGAAACTACTCTTCGAACATTGAGTTATAATTAAGTTGAATTACTATGATCTTGTATATTATTAACCCAAGTTAATCCTAATGATATTGATTCATTAGTTTATTTAGATGATCTAGATATTCAAATTAGATCTAGTTGATGCTATCCTAAATAGGATTTATTTAGACAATTGCACAATATTGCTTAAAAGCATATTGTGTATAGCTAATAATAATATAGAGATTTATATTCTAATGCAAGAATAATATTTTAGTTAGATTATATAGATAATTAGGTATATATTATGTTTTTTGATTCAGAAATACATAATCTTAATTTAAGCGTAATAGTTATCTTTTATTTATCACATATATGCTATAAATAAAATTACATATATGGATGGTATATGGGGTTCTTAGTTGTTTCCAGCTATGCATATACTATTCAAATGTTACTAGTTTCTAGTGTATGTGGAAACATAATCATAAACTTCACTTCTAAAACTCATTTTAGACATCCTCGGTTGTATATAAGGTATGTATGATGCATATATCAGTTCTAAATAATTATTAATTTTGTTCTTGTATTTAAATATCAAATGAATTGTAAGTTAATCTATTTCGTTTGCTTAATCAAGATGTTTCATAAAACATGCATAATATTTATGTGTAGGTTTGTCATGAAATGAAATGGATTATATGAGATTAATTCTAGAATGAAATGGTTCATTATGTATGCATTTCCTTAGATGATTATGGGAACATTGTATTAAAATAATTGATTACTTTATTATATAGTTACCTAGGAATGACTTAACTATTGGATTAATATATAGATTCTTTCTCATAAAAATGATTAGATAGTTAAAGACTAATTTATTAAATAACTTGGATGAATTATGAGCTTTCTTGTTTTATAATGTCACATTGGCTATACTAATATAATGTCATTATATGGATTCATTGATAGGGTACCTAAATTTTATTTGATGAATGATGATATTAATCATAACTATATCATTAATCATTATCATAAATAATGACATCCATTTTTAATAAATAAATGTTGTATGATCTATTAAAATAATGGTGTAGTGACTTCAAATGCCATAAGGTGATTATAACCTCAAATGATAACATTATGAAAAACCTTGAGTTTAAATCTGATCTTCTCTTTATGTGATATTATTTTTGTTGCATGATTGTTTATAAATTTGCATGTGTCAAATTGATTTATGGTTGTTGATTATGATTACCTATCTATAATCATGTTTAATTATGAGTTTAGATAATTTTACTTTAACATAAACATATTTTAACCTAAATGATAACTTAGGATGTTTGAATTATCCTTCTCAATTAAAATAATTATTGAACTTAACCATCCTTGAGTAGGGATGAAACTCACTAAGGAGAGTGAGGTATTTTTCTAGGGTTAAAGACCTAAAAATAGTCTTATGTGGAAGTACGAGTGCCACATATGATACTCAGGTCTCATCTGTGTATGCATACACTAATACACCCTAAACCCTATAAAACATATATTAGGGTAACACGCTTCCCCATAACACCTTTTGTATGTAATTAACTCTAGATAATTAAATGAGTCCACCTCCTTTGATTCTAGTTTCACATACATGAGTACATTGAACATTTATTGCTTGCATCATAAAACAAGGTAATTGGGTCTTTCTTTTACCAAATATTGCACCCTAGAGGAGGGTGTTCAATCCTCATCAATATATGGGCAACATGGGAATACTTATAGGTATGTGTGTTTACCTATAGTAGAAGTATACCTCTAGGTTTAAGGGTTAGCTCCCTGAATATATCTTGAAATACTTATCACCTACTTAACAAGTTGTTTGTGGGAAAAAAGATATAAGATTTCATGAAATGAAACTAATATAAGGGGGTGATACACCAAAATTAGTTCCACAAGACCATCATACTTATATCACAATGAAATAAGACCTACAAACCAGCCTGAAAGTCTAAAGATTTTCTAATATAAGTGCTTCAAGATAGACATGATATGCATGAGACAATATAAGGTAAGTGAACCAGAGAGGAAATTACACATTTTAAGGATAATTATACACTTAAAAGGAGCCTAAAAAATTAGCTACACTCTATATGACCTATTATAATAGGAACTCTTTCATAAATATGAGAGGATAAGGAGAAGCAAGGATAGAAGATTATCACTTAGCATCACCATACATCACTTCGCACACTTAGACAGATGTTCATGAACTCAAAACCATTCTTCTATTTATTTTTCAAAGCCAAAATAAAATTTTATTCCATAAATGTTTTTACATACATGATGTGGTATCCCTAGCATATCCAAATGCATCAAAACCTAAAATAGACTCATGGGAAAGGTCACTATATGCAGGGTCTTGAATGTGGACTATGGGTTGCATAATTGGGAGCTCTCCTTCCCCTATTTCCATGTTATAAGAGTGTAATTGGATGGTAATTATCACTTTGGGGTCTCTTAAATATATTTTGATCATAAATTATTTATCAAACCTTGCATTATTCACCTCTTATCTTGATTTGATCAACTATAGTCAACTATGACTATGTTTTCTTACCTTGAAGGAGGTGCTTTTAGGTGCATACTGCATGTTTAAACCTTGAAAATAATGCCTAAAGTCCTTATTGTAATCCTTAAGGTCATTTTATAGTTATTTATATCTATTCAAATCATCCTCATACTATGCCAACATCAAGAGCACCATTTTTTAGCTCACTATCAACCATAATCAGCGATAGTTGACTAAACATGGGTCTTATAGGTGAACATTAGCCTTGAAACCAATGTTGCATGGTTTATGATCCATTTAAAGGTCTTGGATAAAATTCCCATGTAAAATTATTCATGGTTTTTGGCCTAATGTCTATAGGTTCACAACATGGCCTTTGTGAACACCTATAGTCAGGCTGTAGGTATGCTTTACTAGGGTAATGTACAATTGTAAGTAGTAGTGTAGGTTAATACCCTGATCCACAAACTTATTTGATTATATTTGAATCATTGATATGCCCCTCACTCCCATGGAAACACTATTCATGGTGATATGCTCTTGTATTTCCATCTTAGGGTGTAGAGGTCACTTTGGAAGCTTAAATCATGTAAAATGCACTACAAAACTTCAGTGAACAAATGTGCAACTTAGAGGATTTCAAACATCACTTTCCTTTATTCACACATCCATTATATTTTGTAAGGCTCTTCCCCTAAGATAGGGATATAATATAGATTCATTTTTATTGATCAAAACCCTATGTGACATCATCATATATTAACATCAAAAGTGTTGAGGGCTTTATTTTGGTGTTTTATGGAAACTTGTCCCTGAGTCATAGTTCTTTTACTTGAGGTGACTTCTCAATTTTGAATGATAGTACAATGTCCTAAAAATGGTTTCCAAATAACCTTGAAAATCCACAAACCTCAAGCATGTTCTTAAAACATGTTCACACACCTTTGAACAACATTTTCAATTCTTTGTGGGACCACCTATAGGTGTGCATTTCTATATGCAAGTAGTGACTGTGAGAAAGTTGATATTATGAATGACATATGAGAATTAAATTATTTTTAGACCTATATAAAAACCTTAAAATTGATTATTATAATCTTTAAGGGCTTCACATGAGCTATATGCCTTGTCTTAACATAATTATCCTCCTTAAGGCACATGAAGGTGCATGTCAATAGACTGACTATGTATGTATATTACATTGAATATCATATTCCTTCTTGTGTCAATTGGAGGTGCTTAGTTGATTGATCATTTTATAATTATATATACAACACCTCTTAGACTCTTTATCACACCTCCATGAACATTATAAAGACCTTCATACACCATGACTATAGTTGGAAACAAATATAATGTTGACTGTGTACTACATATGACCATGTTCTTGATCAATGCATGATATTGAAAGAATAACATTAGAAGGAGAATAATTTTCATGACATGGAAATTTTTAATTACAACATATCATATCCATAGGAAACCATTAAAGATAAAGAAACCTTTTGAAAGTGGTGAAATATGACTTCAACCTCACTAGCAACATTTTCCTACAATTTAATCTATTTGATCCATAAAATCACTTCCAATCATGAAAAAAGACATGGGAAACATGAGATAAGTGATTATATATCCTCTAGAATAAAATTCATCAACTGAGTTGTATGGACTTGCTCAAACAAGATCAAAACCTATAGGTTGTAGGAAACAACAAGAAGAAATGGATAGTCAACTTTTTAAGGATGGTTCATAAAGTATAGGCAACAATTATTCCAAATATAAACATTAAAATGAATTAGACCAATTTTAATATCCACCACTAAGAGAATTTGACCTGGGATTCCTCCTACTAGTCGTACCATCTAAAAATTTGTTGACCAATTTTGTTTGCCTAGTGGAATGATGGAGAGATAGAATAGTTTTAGATAATTTTGGGTACTTCAAAATTAGTTAAAGATTGGAAATGGAGTCAAAAAATCTTAAGGTTCATTTCATAAGCTTATACCATGTACCATTGTTTCCCATAGGCTATACAACCTTTGAAACTCCCTTTTTACTTATTTTCTTGATTTTTAGTTAACATCTACAAGTTTCTATTAGTACTGACATTACTAACAAGGAATATGATAGGGACTAACATGAGGTATTTTTATAAGGAGCCTAGTACACTTGTCTACCTAATAAAATTATAACACCCTCATTAATGACCTATATATGACCCCTAAATGACTCAAAATGACATAAAGGCTAAATTGGACTATGACCAAGGCTAATAAGACATTAAATTACATCAAGTGAACTATTACACACCCTATTACATTATAATATACCCCTATATCAAGTTTTAAACTATAGAGGTTGACTTATTTTGACTTATGGTAAAAAAGGTCAACATTCTTGGTGATTTCCTAAGGGTGGTATGCTTGCTATGCCAAGACCAGTAGCCTAATCTTGTCTAATAGGCCATGGAGTCACCTATACATAAGACACAACACAACTAAAATAAATATACACACACCTTATATAATATTTACAAAACCTCACTCTTGAGGTGAAAAACATATTATCATACCTCAAGCAAGGCCAAAGATAGTTCCCCTTGCATCTTTGTCACTCCATGAAGGTAGTCTAACATGGGAAGCATGCCCATCATCAACCACTTGCATTTATGAATGTTCAAGAAGCCTACCACCTTTATGCCTTATTAGTCCTGCAAGTGAAATATTTTGAGCCTTTATGAAATCTCTCTCTTGATCTCGTAGATCCTTGATTAGAGCTTCAATCCTCTTGATCACTATCATATCCATTAGATGTTCTTCAAAATGTATATTAAAATATGTGTCAGTTTCCTCAACTTTGTACTCTTATAGTAAAACATGTACTTAATTTTTGGGAGTAACAATCTCTTTTTATTTATGATCCAACACCTTTGAATGTGGGTCAACATTAGATGGGGCTCTTAACTATCCTTGAAGCATAATAAAACTTTTTGCCTTAATTTACTAGGTCCTCATAAGACTAAAGGATTTTGAATTGTAGATTGATGTCCATCTTCCTTCACAACATGGCCTTTACTTTCATGCTTCATAGAACACTCAAGATCCTACTCATTAGTATTATCAACAAACACATCAGATATGAATTTCTTGGGAGGAGGAGTCTTAATTGGTTAAATTCTTCGCATATGGCATTGAATTTTAACAATAAGTCATCCTCCTCTTCTTCATGATTTTCATCATCAAGGTCAGCTTCATCAATAGTAAGTATAAATAACTCATTCTTCCCACTATGGTGATCAACTATGTTCTTTTATCCATCATCATCATATACATAAATCAAATAGTTACTCTTAGCAACCTACGGGAAAGGATGTTTGACACTTACCTTAGCTCCCTCAAATATATCTTCATGCATGATATAAGTGCCAAGGTCAGTTTCTCAAAGTATACATAAGGATCATGATCATAATTTATAGTACCATATTCATCAAGGAACAAGTCATAAATAGCCTCAAGTTTAGAAGCACATAATCCACATTAGACTCCTTCTCATTGATCACAGAATTCAAATTTGAACTTATTTCAATGTAGGGATCAATGTGAAACCTTATAAGAGGTTGAGTTATAATGGTCACCTTGGTTCCATACATTTCCTTAAGTGCCAATAAGTACCAATCAATTAAGATATTACCTTTAATCTTGGCTATAAAGTCTCTTGAAAGATAGATTATAAAATGAGCAGGAAGGTCAACAACAACTATGTCTTGGAGGATGGGAAAGCTAGGGAAATCATGCAAGAAAATTTTCAATTTTTTAATCAAACCTATTGTCTTATTAGTTTTACCATATATATGGATCACTAATTTTATATGGTATTCATATTTTAAGCCCACATCATCATCTACAATCTTGGGCATGATTGATGTAGAAGCACCACTATCAACTATGTAATTATGTACCAATTTATCACCCATAATGAGAGTGAGGTAGAATGGTGGAGGTATCTCAGCTCTATTAGATGGTTCAACAATGGTATTAGTGAAAATTTCAAGAAAATCATGACCATGACTTTGATTTGAAGGTGAAGGACAAGTAGGAATAGTGGATAGATGCTTTTTAAAAAGTTCTCTTTGACTAGGCATGTGAAGGACATCACATAAAGATATAGATGATTTAGCATTCTTCAAAGAATCCACTATTTTATGGCAATATCAATCACCTTATATTTATTACTTCAAGGTTGAAACATTAGGAATAGGATCACCTTGAGTAGACCTTCCAATGCTCTGATTTGAAGGAGGTGTAGGAGCATTAGGGACAGCCATGCTTTGTTGCCTTGGAGGAATGTTATATGAACTTATAGGAATGTTATTACCATATCCTAGAGCCTTCCTCTTAGATCTAGTGTTGTCTATAATATATTTTCCTTTATTGAGTACCAAAGTGTCTTCCACCAAGAAGTTGGTGAAGCTTTCTCCTTGAGGTTGTCAATCCTCATTTGCTTGCATCATGACTTCATCTTTAGCTGATAAGAGAGGAGTGACTCCTCCTTGAGAAACTATATCTTGCTCTCCACCTTCATTAACATCCATAAATTGGCCTTATTACCAATCTTGTCTTTATACCAAGTTTTTATGCACCAGTGCCATCTCTCTTGTATTGGTGGTGGAGTTGGTATTGTACACATTGGTAGGATTATGGAATTTAGGCTGACCTTAACCTCTTCATCTCCTATAGTGTTATCTATATTTCTACTAATAGGGGTATGAATTTTGATAATACCCTTATTACATGTTCCCTCTCCCAAGATTAGATTCTAACCATTAAGTATATGCACATTTAGCCATGCCATTATCTTCCTTCTTATGAGAAGTCTTAAGTTTGGTATTATCATTAGTAATTTGGGGAAAATTGGAGTATTAGTTTGAGTATTGGGTATTAGAGGCATATAAACCTTAAGAGGAAACTTTATTTCTTGAATGAGCCATTCTCATCTATAATGGTAAGTTCATATGCTTCAGGAAGAGTGAAACCACCCATAGATTTAAGCATGATAGTAATATCAGTAAAAATGGCTCTCAAGTATGTGGGGAGACAAATCTAACGGGTTGTCTCATAGGAAGAGGAAATCTATACCAAGTTTTTTGAAACCTCTTATTGAAGTCATGAATTATTTCCATGGGACCCCTTTTTATCACATTGAACTAATTTATGATACAAGTATGGTCACTTTCATCTTCAAACCTTGAAGTTAGAAACAATCCAAAGTCATCCCATGATGTGATGCATCTACCGGGCAAAGTCCTATACCAATCAAGTTCTTTCCCTTTAAGAGACATGAAAATGAGTCTAATGGAAATATTTTATTTAGTGACATTTTTAAAACTAAAAAAATTGGATATATCCCTAATATTTTCACTAGGTGTAACATGACTCTCACCATTTAATGTGTGCATACTCTTTATGGCATTAGGAGGAATGTCATCATAGGCCTGGAGGTGAATTTGATTTTCAGTATTAAAGGTAGGAAAGGAATGTTGCCTAGCCATGTTTTATTTGAGATCTTAAATTTATTCAATATCTTCACTTTCTTCTCTAGTAAAATATTTTTCCTCCTCAAAAGGGAAATTAGGATGAATTAAACTTTAAGAGGAAGTTTAGGCTAAATAGGTGGATTGATAGGATTGAGCAATCTACTAGATGATGACCAAGTAAGAACCATGAAGTATGAGATCAAATTTATGAAAAAAAAATGGCCTTGAACCATATTTTACCTTTAATGGAGTTTCCAAATTATGATTATCATACCAACTTGTAATTGATGTTGTCAAGACCAACATTCACCTTGACAAGTTATCTTGAAGGTAATGGGTCCCATCGAGTGTGTCAGAATTGTTATCACCAAATATTTCATCCTAGAGGAAGGTGTTAAGGCCTCATAAAAATTTTGGACCATGGTAATACTTATATGTATGTGGGTTTACCTATAGTATAAATAGACCTCTAGGTTTAAGAGATAGCTCCCTGAATATACCTTGAAATGCTTATCACCTACTTAACTAGTTACTTATGGGAAAAGAGATAGAAGATTTCATTAAATGGAACTAATATAAGGGGGTGATACAAAAAAATTATTTCTAAAAGACCATCATACATATATCATAATGAAATAATACTTACAAATAGATTGAAAGTCTTAAGAGATTCTAACATAAGTGCTTTAAGATAGAGGTGATATGCATGAAACAATACAAGGTAAGTGAACCAGAGGGTATATTTCACACTCTAAGGAAAATTATACAATTTAAATTATCCTAACACACTATACACACTCTATATTACCTAATATAATATGAAATCTTGCATAAACATGAGAGGATAAGGAGAATCAAGGGTAAAATATTATCACTTAGCATCACCATACATCACTTTGCACACTTAAACAAATGTTTATGAACTCAAAACCAATCTTAAATTTATTTTTAAAAGGTAAAATTAAATTTCATTACATAATTTATTTTACATACATGGTTTAGTATCCATAACATCTCCAAATTCATCAAACTAATTCATGGGAAAGCTCACTGTGTGATTGTGGGTTGTATTATTGGGAGCTCTCCTTCCCTTGTTTCCATGTTACAAGAGTGTCATTAGATGGTAATTATCACTATGGGTTATCTTAAATATATTTTTATCATAAATTATTTATCAAACCTTGAATTTTCCACCTATCATCTTGATTTGCTCAGTTATAGTCAATTACGACTATGTTTTCTTACTTTAAAGGAGGTGCATGTAGGTGCATAATACATGGTTGAACCTTGAACATAGTTCTTAAATTCCTTATTTTAATCCTTAAGGTAATTTTATAGTTTTTTAAAATCTATTCACATCATGATCATACTATGAAAACATCAAAAACACAATCTCTTATCTCACTATTAACCACAATCAGCTACAGTTGACTAAGCATGGGTCCTATAGGTGAACATTAGCCTTGAA
Organism: Torreya grandis; assembly: GCA_037957365.1. Classification (NCBI taxonomy): domain Eukaryota; kingdom Viridiplantae; phylum Streptophyta; class Pinopsida; order Cupressales; family Taxaceae; genus Torreya; species Torreya grandis. The sequence continues at coordinate 139,337 of JARHVA010007168.1, forward strand.
ATCAATTCTACATGATATATGATGCATTATAGGTCTTTGATAAACTTCCCATGGAAAATTTTTCATGTTTTTAGGCCTAGTTTCTATATGTTCACAACTTGGAATTTGTGAACACCTACAGTTAGGCTATAGGTAAGCTTTGTTAGGGTAATGTACACCTGTAGGTAGTAGTGTAGGTCAAGACCCTAATCCACAAAATTATTTGATGATATTTGAATCAGTGATATGCTCCTCACTCCCATGGAAACACTCTTAATGATAATATTCTCTTGTATTTCCATCTTCAGGTGTAGAGGTTACTTTGAAAGATCAAATACTGTATAAAGCACTACCAAATTTCAATGAACAAATGTGCAACTTAGAGGCTTTCAAACATCATTTTCCTTTAGTCACACATCCATTAAATTTTTAAAGGATATTAACCTAGGATAATTATATAAAATATATTAATTTTTATTGATCAAAAATCTATGTGACATCATCATATATTAACATCAAAAGGGCTAAGGGCTTTGGTTTGGTGTTTTAGGGAAACTTATCCCTAAATCATAGTTCCTTTACTTGAGGTGACTTATCAATTTATATTTCTAGTAAAATGTCTCAAACATCAAAGTTCCTTAAAAATCCAAAAACCTCAATGGGTTCTTAAAACATGTTGACACACCTTTGAACAACACTCTCAATTCTCTGTGGGGCCACCTATAGGTGTGCATTTATGTATGTAGGCAATGACTATGAGAAATTTGATAGTATGCATGACATATGAGAATTAAATGATGTTTATAAATATATAAAAACCTTAAAATGGATGATTAAAATATTTAATGGATTCACATGAGGTATATTCCTTATCTAAATGTAATTATCCTCCTTTAGGCACTTGTAGGTGCATGTCAATGGACTGATTATGTATGTATATTGAATTGACTATCATATTCCTTATTGTGTCAATTGGAGGGTATTAGTTGATTTATAATGTTTTAATGATATATCCAACACCTACTGGACTCTTTATCACACCTCCATGAATATTATAAAGACCTCCATACACCATGATTGTAGTTAGAAACAAGTAGAAGGCTAACTATGTATTACATATGACTATGTTCCTGATCAACGCATGATATTGAGAGATTAATATTGGAAGGAGGATAATTTTCATGACATGTAAAACATTAAGTACAACATATCATATCCATAGGAAATAATTGTCAAGAAAGAAATCTTCTACAAGTGGTGAAATTTGACTGCAACCTCACTAGTAACATCTTCCTACAATTTAAATTATTTGATCCATAAAATCAATTTAAATCATGAAAAAAACATGTAAAACATGATATAAGGTATTTAAAATCCTTGGGAATAAAATTAATGAAATATTTTTTGTGGATTAACTCAAACAAGAGCAAAACTTATAGGATGTGGGAAATAACAAGCAGAAATAGACAATCAACTTATTAAGGATGGTTAATAAATTATAGGAAACCATTATTCCAAATAAAAACATAAAAGTGAATAATACCATTTTCAATATCCACCACCAAGATAATTTGACTTGGAAGTCCTCCTACTGGCCATACCATTCAAAGACCTATTGACTAGTTTTGTTTGCCTAGTGGAGTGATGGAAAGATAGAATATATTTATCCCATTTTTGTAACTTAAAAAGAATAAAAATCATGTAAGTGGAGTTATTGAATCTAAATAGTCACTTCATAAGCTTCTCCCACATGCCATTCTTTCCCATAGGCTATACAACCTTTGAAACTCCCTTTTTTTTACTTATCTTCTTGATTTGTAGTTAACACCTACAATTTTTTGTTATTAATGGCATTATTAACAATTAATATGATAATTAAAAAATATTATGGACATTAATAAAGAGTCTATAACACTTTTATACCTAATAAAATATACCACTTTCATTAATGACCCATAAATGACCCCTACGTGACTCAAAATGACATAAGGACTAAATTGGAATATGACCAAGGTTAATAAGACACTAAATTACATTAAATGAACCATGACACACCCTATGACATTATAATATATCCCTATATCAAGTTTTTTACTAGAGGGGGTTGACTCATTTTGACTTGTGGTAAAAAATGGTTAGCATGTCTATTACACATTCAAAACGTACTCTGATATACAATTCCAATTTTTTTGGGAGGGTTATTTAATATTCAATGTTGGTGGGTTATTTATGGTCTCATATATTTACAATTTTATGTTTTACTATTTTCCTAATTTTATCTCCAATGCTTCACAAGAAATCATCTCTTCAAATCAAATTGACAAAAAGTAAGATGGTTGCATCAATACACAAGTTTAATTCTAATGTTGCTCTCTTTCCTTTAAAGAATTTCAAATTATTTCAATTTTATATTATATACACTGATTATATACTATAAAATTCTCTTTGTTGAAGGTTAATCACCAAAAAATCACTCAAGTGGGATTCACACAAAGATAAGATGTGTTATACACACCTAGGTATGCATTCATTTTCATTTAAACTAGAAATTTAATTACTATATTAAATGGTGGTAAATTTATACATGAAATATGAATTATATAGCATCTTATTCTTGTATACTTGGCAAGTACTTTTGATGGTTGTAGCCTTTATTTCTAAGACCTTACTACTATTGAAATGCTCACATATTCTATCACTTGTGCTTATTACTTATCTCTTAGTCTAAACATATGTTATTCTGATGATAAGGCCTCATATACTACTGAAAATGTTATTAACCTAATTATTATCATACTCTACAAGTTTTGGACCTATCCTTATTTTTCAATTTTTTGGACACTTTTATCTTAGTTAGATGCCTATGTTGACACTAGTGTCCTATGTCAAACTAAGTATATAGTACCCTAAAGTCATGAAATTTGCAAATGAAATGTATTTCTATAGTTTGACTATGTGATTTTATTCAAGATATTTTCAAAATGTATCAGTATATATACTAGATCAACCCTCATTCATTCCTCACCTAGAACAGACCTAACAACTCATAAGGAAATTTACCAAAATCACATAATCAAGCATTCAAGTGACCAAAGATTCCCTATTCTTTCCTATTTAAATATTAGTCATAGGGACAATCCATCTATAGGTCTGAACTATGAAAGGATCAATCCATGATCCATATTTTTGATGTTACAAGCTATCTCATTATATGTATTTTCTTATCACACATTACATCTTGATACAAACACAAGATAAAACATAGGGGATAACTACATAATTTGAAGGTCCTCATCAAAATATTGTCTATTTAAATAGTTACCATTGATAAAGGGGTACTTGGGATAGCTTGACACCATGTGCCCAATAACCCATTTTTCCCATGGTCACTCCAAGGGTCCTTTGTAAAAGATCTAAACACCCCAATACAAAGGTGAAAGAAAACCCAAAAATATTTAGTGGTCATAATCAGATATAATTAATATTTTTTACAAGACATCTACATCAAATTTAGATAGTAGCTTTAATACAACTGTCTAGATCTAATGCAAGCATCTAAGCCACAAAATGTAAACTTATATAAAATGCTAACTATTCTAAGATCCTAATCCAGTCCATTTCCAATGTGTTTTAGCTCAGATCTACATACGTATAATATACCAACTAATATTTCATGTTTATAATTTATTTAAATATAAATCAATAGATATAATTTCCATTTTTAGCATATATTAGCATTTAAATTTAGAATATATTTTATCTAAGTTTGTAAATTAATTTTCCTACTATAGAATTATTTATCACCCTTTTGCTTATTATTTTTTATATTCTTAACCCTATACTATATTGACCCATCTCAATTTAGGTCTAAACACTTCTCATTCCAATGACCTTTGCAACTCATCTTTCAAAGTATTTTTTAATACATTTAGACTAAGGTGAATAATGGATTGATGTATTGGGTTTTTAGCTACAGAAAGAGGCTCTTTTAGATGTAACTTTTGAAAATGGGGAGAGTTATTTTAGAAATTTAACTGGTAGTTTTGCTCATTTAGGAACTCTTTTTGGGGCTATTTGGGAAAAATAGGTTCTTTTGGAGAGACGTTTGGGAAATGAATGAAATGAATTCCATATTCCTTAGTATGAAGTGGCCAAATTAGTACTATTTCAAGGGTTTAATTTTCTTTGGAATTACAAGCCTCATTTCCCCTATACTTATATTATTCCACTAGTTATGTTTATAATATCTTAGCTTTAACCTCATATAACAACTCCTCAAATGGTATTGTTTATGGGATTCTAACAAGTGTTTCTTTTCTACTTTCACTTTATTATGTGGAAGAAATTAGCTTAATTTATATTCTTTCATCAAAATTTAGTCTCTTTGGTATGAATCTAACCAAATTATCTCTCTCAAATTGCATATAACCAACCATCTCTCTCTATTCTTTTTCCTTTTTTATTTTAATTTTGGATGTTTTATTCAATTATTGCACAAGATTCATTCAAAATAGTATTTTCATATTTTTATTAATCCATGCTATAGAAAGACATAGTGGAAACTATCTATAAATCTTGAAAATGTCTTAGTTTTTTAAGAACATAATAATTGAAAACTATCCCAAGAAATGATGCAGAAAATGTAGGTTAATACATGGACTTAATGATACAAGAATGTATATTTTGACTAGGGATTTGCTTTTTTTATGCATCACTTAGCTTATTTGATGAAGGGATGGATTAATGACTATTTTATTCTTTTTCATATGGAAATGAAACCATAACTTAAAATATAATCTAATCTGAAGCAAACCACACTTGAATTGAATCTAATTCACATTGTTAAAAGTAATGTTAAAAATAAAATACTTGAATGTAAGTTTTGGAAGGTTCCCACATAAATTAATTTCAATGCATAGACTATACATAATTGAATTACTCTCTAAGTATAAAAAAGAAATCAAACATTTGCATATATAATATACAATGATATCAGTTGTAGAATATAAATACTCAAAACCAAATGAAACTAATCTAAGCAATGTGCATCTTCACAACTAGTCTTCATGGAAAAGCCCCTTATCAGTTGGATTGATGCTTTAATCCCATAATCTAACTATGAAAGATTACTCCAAATCAGTTTTATATTTAACAATGTAAATAATCACATTGCAGTGCAAGAATTTTAACAAATTCAATTAAAATACTCTTTTTTGAATAATTGACTATCAATTAATGAATATGAATTCATGATTTAATGACTAACTCCAAATCCAACATTCTAATTTATTATATAAATAATGTATAGCTTATTATAATTATAACAATTAATGGTTACAAAAATAACTCATAACTAAGCTAAGAATAGAAAAACTCAACACGAAGAATTTACAAGTGGAAATAAATAGTTGGAACCACCTCAATAAGGTTATCATGTAATCATAGTCCAATGGGAATGTAGACAATGTAAACTAAATGTGAAACCATATTCTAGATATAAAGTAAGCTTTGTTCTCCATCTACAGAGTAAGTAAATCCTTAATTATTTTTAGTATTGATTATGTCATACCATATAGCAATGTCTTCAACTTCCTCCAACAAGTGTATAAGTAACTATAGTCATGGATACAAGCTATGAATTATTACATATTTAAGTTTAGCATGGAAACAAGTGGTTACAAGTAGCTCCACTTAATGACTATGAATATATAATATCTTACAAATAATTATGGAAATATAAAATTGCATTATAACTTAATCCATTAATCTATTAGTAATACCAAATTATATATATATATATATATATATATATATATATATATATATATATATATATATATATATATAATTAATTACTTAAAAAACATTACACTAGTAAATCTAGAAGTCAAAATATTTAAACCATAATAATAATAATAATAATAATAATAATAATAATAATAATAATAATAATAATAATAATAATAATAATATGTAACATGCGGGTATTTGGGTATGGGTGTGTGTGCATGTGGGTGTGGGTGTGTGTGGGTGAGGGACGGTGGGAGGGAGAGAGGGAGAGAGAAAGGGATATATATATTATTATGTTTTAAATCTTTTGATTTCTAGCTAGAGTGGTGTAATTATTATTATTATTATTATTATTATTATTATTATTATTATTATTATTATTATTATTATTATTATTATTATTATTATTACTATTTTAATTTGGATGGTAAAAATGTCTGTATAAAGTCTATGAAATAGTATAATAATAAGGGGTTCAAGATAACTTGATTTAAAAAAATGAGTTCCATTAAAGTCCCCATCAGATACCAATGCTTTTGATGATCATACTTATATGTATGACATGTAATTCTCATTTACTTGGTCATATATTCTAGTGATTATAGTTTTGCACCACTAAATGACAAGTACACCTATGAACATCCTAAAAAATAAAAGATATAATTAGCCCTCCATTTTATCCATCTTTAATCTATCCCCCAATTTTTTGGGAAACCTACGATCCCATAAATCTACAAAATGGTTTTCTTTTCCGCTTTATGACTATGTGGAGATCCATTAGGGTTTTTAATAGCTGTAAAAGTAGTTTTTGTCAAATTACACCCTAACCTTTCCCTCTTATGTTCATCCTTCATCATTACTACTTGATATTTTTATCCACTCATTACTTCATCATTTCTTGATCAGTCACTACATTGTTTTATCTATCATATGTTTTGATCATTGCATTTATTATGCTACTCAATGTTGCTAATATTCTCATACATTATTCTCCTCATTACATTTCCTTATTAATCTTGACATTGGAAAACCACCCTATCATAGATTATTAGTAGATGTTGGTGGAGTGAGTCAGTTTCACAGTTCATATAAACTCCACCTTATGTAGATGTGTTAACAATGTGAATTTAATTATGTGTATATAATTATTATAATACAAAATTAATGTGGTAGTTGTCCTCACATGTGTAAGAAGGGTTAGAGGAATGATCCCACTATTTAATCTACTAAAAATAATCTCTCACTCACCTCTTTATTGGCTTAGTGAGAATTTCCATTTTATGATTTTTGGTGAGAATCATACATTCCCATTTTATTCCAAGTTCCAAAAAAAATCAATTTTAACTTTTGTTTCACCTAAATATAACACTATGATCTCATTTTTCAAGTCAAGTATATCACATTTCACATAGACTTGGATAATTCAAAGGGGTAAGAATGACCCATTAGAAAGTAAAATATCCCTCTTAACTCACATATCATGTTTTTAGGTAGATATTTTGAGTTTTTGTAGTACATTGCAACAATCTGTTAGCTCCTTTGTTTGGATAGAGATTGGATTAGGGTCCATTCAAAGATTTTTATTTTTTTAACATGTATTATTCCTTCGTGGGTCATATTGGGCACTCTCACTTCATGGTTTTTAGTGATTTTTTTCACAAATCCTAAATTTAGACTTTTGGATAAATTGAGAAGATTTATCTTCACTTCCTCCTCAACATTTGGTGGGGGGGTTGTTATGTGATGATAATGAATCCTTGGTTGTTCAATATGATATGTACCTAGTGATTGTTCCTAATATTTTTAGAGGTTGGTTATTTCTTAGAAGACCTTCATTGCACTCCATTTTCAATGTAGTTGTTTCCTATATAAATTCTAGATGACTCCATTTTCATTCACTTAATGATACAATTTTTTTCAAATGACACACAAACCAATAGTCGTTCCTATTCACATAGATAAATTCATGAAAGTTACTTTTGATTCACTACATTAGAGGATTCATCAGATTTACCAGACATTTACTTTAGCATATTCATTATTATTATTCTCTTTCATTGAACATGGGTATCTCATTAGGCTTAATTTTTGGGATGCATACTCATGAGCATATGACTTATTTTTTTTATCATGTCACCTAAGATAACCTTTAAGGTAATGTTGGAGTGTGTCATATTCACACTTGATGTGAAGTCCACCTTAGGTAGATGTGTTACCAAGGTGTGATTTATTATGTGAATAAAATTATTAAATGCACAATTAATGTTTTCCTCACATGTGTAATAAAGTTTAGATGTAACTTGGGGAATGATCCCATGTTTTAATCCACCAATAATAATCTCTTACTTGGTTCTTAATTTTAATATATAAGGACCCATTGTGTTCTGCTAGAAAGTAATGGAGCTTAGAGTCATCTCTTGATCTAGTGGATATGTAGTCTTCTAGAGAGTCATGTTTTAGATAAACCATTTATTGTTGCACACATACATTGTACATTATATATAGTCAATATAGTGTGTCTTCATTGGTGAATATCTCTCTTGTATGAATAATTTATGTGAATGGTGTCTATGCTAAAATTCCATAGGCTATGTTGTCATTTTTATCTCTTTAAGAAAGATATGGAAAAGCAAATTCATACCCATATTTATAAATCCTATGTCCATTCTATATAGTATATGCCTAAAGAGAAACTCTCTTAAAAAATTCAACACTACTTAGACTTATATCTACACTTCAATATAAATGGGTTCTTATAATGTCTAGACTACACTTGACTCTAATTATATTGAAACTTGAGGGTCCCAGTTACTCAACTTAAAAAATTTAAAATTATCTTTACATTGAGATAGACTAACATGTCCCTTAGGAACATGACATTTTCTGTATTTTCTCTTTAGATCCTAAGACTAATGATCATTAAATTCTTTTATATGTTGAGATAAGAGGATAGTTATTTTTCCTCTTTAAAGATTCATGTAATTCTATACAAGTATTTATAGAATATGAATACCAAAGATTAAATTAGCTATCTTCATCTTGGAGATTTTTAATTTTCACTTCTCAAATTTGTAAAAAAGTGTGAAGATTTGTATTGATGTTATTAATTCTTACTTTCAAACCTCATACACCATGAGTAGTAAAAGGCATCATGGAAAGATTCTAATATCATATGGTAGAACCATGAGATTTCAAACACACACTGACTCGCATGGCCTTACAACCATCATGCATTTATTTGTAGCTCTAACAAGTGTTTCTCTAGACCAACAAGGAGACCCTCCTCCTGTTGGTCTTATGTTCTCCATTTTTTTGGGTCAGTTCTTTCCAATTGTTGTTTTTTACTCTTAGTTTAGTTTACTTTTTTTTCCCTTGGGATGTGCCACTATGCTTCCTTTTTTAATCTATATCATACCTTTCTAATAACCTTCAACCAATATTGGTTTTTAGTGGACATTAATCTATAAAAAAATTTTAAAAAAAAAGTAATACTTTAAACTAAGTACCCAAAATATTGGAAATCCACCCTCTTATAGATTCTTAGTAGAAGTTGGTAGAGTCAATCATATTCACACTTAATATGATGTCCACCTTATGTAGATATGTTACCAATGTGTGATTTATTATGTGAACACAATTATTAAATACACAATTAATGTATTAGTTATCCTCATGTTTAAGAAGGGTTATATGCAGCTTAGGGAATGATCTCACAGTTTACTCCAAATAATAACCTCTCACTCACCTCTTAATTTTTATATACCCTTTGTATTCTTGAGAAATTTAATGGAACTTAGATTCATGTCATGAACAAGTGGATATGTAGTATTTTATAGAATCATGTACTTCTAGTGAAACAATTTATAGTTGTACACATACATTGTATATTACACATAGTTAATATAATTTGTCTTTATTAGAGAATATATATCTTGTCTAAATAATGTATGTGGATTGTGTCTATGATGAATATCTAAGGGATATGTTATCATTTATAATATGGAATCATAGTGGGTTTTCCTAAAAATATTAATGAGATTTTTTGAGAGGAGATTCATATCAGTCTTAAATCTTGATTGTTGGCAAGATCAAGATGAGAAAGAGTAAAGGATCATCAAGGATTCCAAATCTTCAATATTTAGTAAGATTCAAGCATCAAAGATAAATTATTATCTCTTCATAATCTTTTACAATAAGTTAATCACATTTCTTATCTCTTTTGTTCATCCTTGGTTCATTCTTTCAGTTGGATACATGTACTAATTAAAGATCTACATATGGAGGAGTTTCATTGAATATATTCTTATAAAAATCACCTTTGAAATTTTTTGGTGAAAATCATACATTCACATTGTACTCAGAGTGACAAATAATATCATTTTAGGCTTTCGTTTAACCTAAATATGACACCATGAGCTCATTTTTCAATCCACGTAGTTTAATTTCTATGTAGGCTTAGAGAATTCAAAGGAGTAATAATGACCTAATGGGAAGGAAAATAACATTTCCACTCATTTTTCATGTTTTAAGTTAGAGATTTTATGTTTTTTTAGTACATTACAACATGTTATTAGCTCCTCTATTTGGATACATATTAGATTTGGGTCCGTTCATAGGGTTTTTTTTCATCTTGAAATTTTTCTTCATGTGGCACATTCAACACTCATTTGAGGATTTTGTAGTGATTTTTATTCAAACTTACCGCATTGAAACTTTTTGATATATTGAGTTGCTTTGTCTTCACTTACTCATCAACATTGGAGGGGGAAGGGGTAATTTTAATGCTTCCTTGGTTGTATTGAGTATGGTATGTACCTATTATATACTCATAATGTTTTTAAACTATATCATTTACTCACACTTTATCTCTTACAAGAACCTATCAAATTTTTTAATATCTTTGAGTGCATGCCTTAAAGGGTGCATCGAGAAAGGGGTGGCAAAACCTTTGGTGCTTCTCAATATTGTTGGTCCCCATACCATTACCTAAAATCACTACAAGTTACTTTTATCCAACTCCTTAAGCAATTAAAACCGATTTATCCACTCTTTTAATAAACTAACCTTCCAAAATAGCCCTTGACTAAGCAAACACCCTTTTTAATTTTCCTATTATATCAACTAGGTCAATTTTTTTATGAATTTATCATATTCTACAAAACTACATTGGCTTGACCGACCTAGTTTAAGACCTAATAACTATCTTTCTTTCCTAACAAGATTGAGCCGATCGACCTTATCATCTAAATTCCTATTATGGTTTAGGGTTAATCCTTGGCTATAAATACCCCCTTCACTTCAATATAATAGAGAGTAACATTCATTTTCAAATTATTACAGCTCATAATTCTATTATTTCTACAATTAAGGAGTCATTTCTTAGGGTTTTACCTTGGAAGGAAAGAAATTTGTCTTGTGGGAAAGTCTTGGATGTAAAATATGAGTCTTTTAGCCTAGAGCTTATTTTTATAATGTGATCCTTATAAAGCCACAAAAACATCTTAAAAATCACCATTGTCCAAGGGGGATATTGAGGCATGATATATTCATTCAAGGTAAGTATTCTTAGCTTGAACTCTTTCATTTGGTAGATAGACAATGCAAAAACTAATAGGATGAATATTTTACTCCTTGCTTAGTTTGCCTCTACATTCACTTGAGTAGAGTTATATTTGCATGTTTTGTTTGTTCATTTAACTATCCCATTTGTGCCACAAGATATAGTGATAATTAGATTAGATTTATTTTATGTATTGTAGGCTAAGATAGGGTTATTGCATAGTATCATTTTCCTAGAGGCTTTAGAAACCTCTCTTTGGTATTGTATATTAAGATATCCATTAGTTAGGTTTAATTAATTTGAATTAGTCATGTCCTGATATAATAGTTATGCAATGAGTTGTATTGGTAAGATTACCTTCTCCAAGCTTGGAATTCACTAAGTATGACAAGTTTAAAATCCATTGTGATTCATTACATACATTCTAGTGAACCCAATATGAATCTTATCCCTAAAATTTTTAATTTTTTAATTACAATCAACTAGATCAAGGCTATCAATCCAATTTTATCTTTTATGCATAGGTTTTCAACTAGATCAAACCTGCCAATCCACTTTTATCTTCTGTGCATATGTTTATAACTAGATCAAACCTGATGAACATGTTTTATCTTTTGTGCATATATTATCAACTAGATAAAACTTGTTAATCATGTTTTATCTTTTGTGTGTATGGTTTTCAATTTCATCAAATTGGATCAAACTAGTCAGTCCAGTCATTTTTTCCACTTTTTGTGCCTAACTAAATTGGCTTGCTCAATTTTATTCATTTCTTATTTTAGTTTCAACTAAAAAATCAATCTGATTGATATAATTTACATGTTATTGTTATTGTTATTGTTATATCAATTATATCCATACTAGATCAACCCACTCGATTCTATCTAATAACTATGATAAAAAAAACTTGCCTAAATAACCTAGTCAAATAATAATTTAGTACTTTTATAAAAAATACTAAATCAACTTGGTCAATCTTGTTATATCCCCCAGGTTCATTCTTATCATATTATTATTTCCATTTTGTTAGTTTTAATCATATTTATTTTCCTACTTTTTAATTAAAATTTAAATTTCATATTGTTTTCCTTAGTTTTTCAGTTCTGTAAAATTGTATCCACACAATCAACTAGATCAACCTGCTTGATCTAGTTCTATGTCTATATTTTACCATCAAAGAAAATTGAAATGGTTAATTTCAATTTATTGGGCCTATTTTTTAATGGACTAAAGTGACTAACTTTATTATGTTTTGTGTTGTTTACCCAACTAGATCAACCTACTCAATCTTGTCATATATGTTTCATTCTTTAGCATATGCAAATGAAACTAACCTCTATTTCATAGTAATTACAATAAATTTTTATTTTTATTTAGATTATTGTTTATTTTCTTTAAAACATTGAAATTTGGTTTTTGACAAATTGATTTTCACCTTTATTTTCATCTTGTTTGGTCTTCCTTAAAAATTATGTACCAGTAGTTTTAAAACTACTAAGGTGTTATCATGAAGGGTTATTAAATGTGGTGTTTAATATCCTTGTATATAATTATAGATATTGTACCATGAGGGGCTTTCCATAATAGTCATAGCCATAGTATAGAGTTAAACACAATCTTTAGTTTCTATGTACCTCATGGTATTTTAGAAATCCCTAGGATTTCCATTTGTATTAAACCTTCAAAATCCAACAATCTATATGATTGTGTGGTGCATCAATTAGAATTTATCACCAATAAGTACTTATATATTACCCTTAAAATTGGGTTTAGTGGGTCATGGGAATGTCACTTCTTCCATAGCACTCTAAAACATTGGGTTGTCACTATATAATGGACAAGCCAATATATTTGGAAGCTTACATTATCAAACATAACCTTTAGTAAAATCTCCTCGTCTTGTTTTTTTATAAATAGTTAGCATCTTTAGTCATAAAAATTATATTTTTATTGCTTGATGTTTGCCATTTTATGTTGTATTATAGACTGTATTATACAACATCGATACAAGTTCTATGTTGTGTGTTTCAACTAGATCAACCAACTTGATCTAGTTATTTGTGTGCTTATTTTCACTTTTATATTTAAAAACAAACAATATAACTTTAATACAATTCCAAATTTTTACTAGACTATAGAACTAGATCACCCAGCTCTATCTAGTAGACTATTATATTACCTCATTTTCCTAATTAGATCAACCAACTTGATCTAGTTAGCACACAAACTTTTATATCATCCCATTTAACCAACTAAGTCAACCAAATTAATCTAGTGCATTTAAGGATTATTCTATTTTCATGTCCTTTCAACAAGATCGACCAACTTGATCTAGTTAATTTATAGACTATTTTGTTTTGCTACTTTTTCAACTAGATCAACCATCTCAATCTAGTCAATTTATAGAATGTTCTATTTTTCTAATTTTCCAAGTAGGTTGACCAACTCAATTTAGTCAATTTATAAATTATTATATTATCCTACTTTTCCAATAGATCTATTAGATTGATTTTGTTAGTTTATAAATTGTTTAATTTTTATACTTTTCCAACTAGATCGACCAACTTGATCTAATCAATTTATGGACTATTTTATTTTCCTAATTTTCTAACTAAATCAACTAGCTCAATCTAATCAGTTTACATACTATTCTATTATCCTATTTTTTTAACTAGATCAACCAAATCAATCTAGTCCAAATTTTTATGTTGTCCTCTTAGTAAAACTAGATTGACCAACTTGATCTCATTTATTTTTAGCTTCCAAACTTTCACTTCTCTAGTAAGTGTCCAGATAAATTTTTCATCATGCAACATCTATTTGATGAAGATACACAAAAAAATTATACTAACATGATGAGTCTTACTAATCATCATAGAGCTTCTAAGACACATCTTACCTGTGATGTAATAGGTAACCCCAATCTTAGCATCATCCATGTTACTACTAGAATAAATAATTATGGGGCTCCTCACCATTATACTTCTCCTAATCCTCTATTCATACCTATGATAGAGTTTGAAAGTGATCTTGAATATATGACTAAAATGATCCTATTTATCAATGAAAACCCTCAACATTAGGGTAAGGATCCCAAAATCATTTATAACCTCATGCCCTACTTCTCAGAACCTCCACTTCTTAACAAATTAATGCCCGCACCCCCCCTCCACCCCAATAAAGACGCACATGGTAATATTCTAACACAACCTCCACTTATTAACAAATATATTAAACATTTACAAAATGAACCTCTAATTTTGAACATTGACATTGGTGGCTTAGTTCCAACTATCACCTATAATAGATCCACTAATCCAACCTTGAATTTGAATGTTTTTGGAAACTTATACAAAGATTGGGTTAAAATCAATACTTTTACCACCACCAAACTTGATGAAAACCTTTTTAAGTGACACTCTAGATTAGTATAATCAACTAAAAAGTCATTCTATCTCTAGCTTAGAAGACTTAGTCAATGCATTAGTTCAAGAACTACAATTTAATGATCTTCCTAAAAATATATCCAAGTGTAAAAATATATCCAAGTGTACTTTATTTCTCAACAAGAGCCTTGAAGTTTAGAAAATTTTCAAACACTTCAGACTTTTGTTTGAGAAAATATATCCAAGTGTACCTAGAGAAATCATCAATGAAAGTGAGGATGTATTTGGCCCTTGTGAAAGATGGTTTGGGACAGGGTCTCGATACATCACTGTGGACTAACTCCAAAGGTTTTGAAGCCCTCCAAGCTTTACCTTTGTCAAATTTTTCTTCAAGATGCTTCCCAAGGGTACACCCCTTACAAAGTCCTTTTGAGAATTGGACACTAGGCAAGCCAATGACCATGTCATGTTTGCAAAGTTGCTCAAGGTAGTGGTAGTTAAGGTGGCCAAACCGCTCATGCCATAATTTTCTAACTCCATCTGAATGAGTCAGCAATGTTTTCAGAGAATAATCTGATGCAAAATGTGAGGTGTATAACCTGGCTTGGTGATCTACCCTACCCACTGCCACTATAGTATCACTATGCAACTCCCTGATAGCCACTGAATCTAGTGAAAACTCAACTCTCATACCCTGACTAATATGAGTGATTTGGTACACTGATAAGAGATTGGTTGAAATAGAAGGAACACTTAGAACATTATTGAATGTTCCTCCTTCCATTTCAATTTACCCTCTCCCTACAATAGAAACTGAAGTGTCATCACCCAAACTAATTAAAGTCATGCTACAAGACTCTAAAGAATAAAACTCAACTAGTGAAGATCCAATGTGGTGAGAAGCACCCGAGTTGATGACCCATGAAGATGTAGAAGCTATTGTAGCTATAAGGCCTTGCCCTTTTCTTTCTCCTTACCCTTGCCTTTTGCCTTGGTAGAATCTTGGGTAGATGAATTCTGCTTGATAGACTCAGGAACACCTATGTTGTTCTTCTCTAGAAGATGAGTTAGGTGATCTATTTGTTTCTTCATTTATTTGTGTTCATCATGCCCTATATTTTTACAATAGGCACACTTAACCATATCCTTCTTAGGTTTAGCATTGGAGGATGAAGACTCAGTTTTGTTTTTGGTAGGATTGGCGTTTTCTTTCTTTTTCTCCTAGTCCTTGTTCTTCTTCTTCTTCTCCTTTGTTGAAGTCTTATCCTTACCATTTCCATCTATCAAAGCTTTGGGTTGAGTAGACTTCATTGTGACCATTTGAATTAGCTTATCTTGCTCCCTAGTCAAGTCGGCAATGAATGAATCCAAAGAAGGGCATTTTCCATGTAGTGCCAAGGGCACTTTTTATGGCATGGAAAGTGGAGACAAAGACTAAATAGCTTAGACCTAACTTTGTAAGAATAGAAAGAATGAGTTGATCATCTTTCTTCTCTATCCTGCATTCTTTCAATTACAATCTAAGGGCCTTAAACTCAGTGAAGAAGTCCTGTAGGGTGTCAAAGTTGCTAGGACTTACACTTATGAGTTCGTTTTCAAGCTCATGACCTCTCATCTCATCAAGCTTCCCAGATAACTTTTCTAAGGTGTCCCATATGTCATTAGGACTCTAGGAGGATTCTAGATGGAAGATAATAATTGTAGACACAGACAAGCTCAGTAATCCATAGGCTTCATCACTTCAATTGTACCACTTGACCTTTTTAGCATCAGTGTTGGGTTCTACTTTAGTACCCATGGTGATCCTATACAACCCTTTGATTCTAAGAATGATTGACATTTTAACCTTCCATTCATGATATTGAAGGGTGTTAGGGGTTTAAGTTGAAAATAATCCATTTTTATCTAAATTTAGGTGAAGTTGTGTTGATTGCAAGTTGTGAATTTATGCAGAAAGGAGAATGGAAGCAAAGATGTGCAAGTTGTGATAAGTAATCACACCCCCCCGATATATTTATCCCCCCCCCAAATATGCAAGTGCATGCTCAAAATATGTCTAACTCATCTGAGAATGTGTCTTAGAGCAATCAGTGCAAGACTAAAGCAAACAGGATGTTGTACTTAGTCAAAAATGTGTCTCAGGAGACCTAAATTTTTGGCACTTTATAAACTAGTGAATTTTGACAAATAACAAGCCTACACTATGAAAAAATGAATTAAAAACACTTTTGCAAAAAATGGCACCCAAATCTGAGCTACTATTTGCAAGATATTAAAGGTTCAATTTTCCCATAAACTAGTGTTTTTGCAAAAAAAGGCACTAAAACATTAAAAAAATGCCTATTTTGAGAGATAAAGTGGCCTTCCAACCACTCATTAGATTCGGCATGGAATTATAAATCCAAAGGAGGTTTGTGTGATGGGGAATTGGCTTCCCACCAACCTGGGCCTCACCCTTCGTCTTTGATAGGCGAAGATACAAGTTTTAAATGAAAACCACAAAATTACAAAACTATCTATAAAACTAAATATTCAGTCAAATTGACTGATTTTTGTTTTAACAAGTCAATTTTAGCTGACAATACTAAAGCAAAGATAGAATTGAACTTCTGTCCAAGCATCTAAGGGTCCACATGGGATGCCAAGTAAGGAAGGGGCACCCAAAAGGGCACAATCAGAATTTATCTTACAGAAAAGACAAAAAATAGACCTGCTAGAAACATTGTATGGCCTGCATGGCGCATTGATGGGAAAGAAAATAAGCTGGAAGGAGTGTGGTGCCAAGTTTGACTACTGACCAAAATAATAACAATAGAAGTGTGCACCGTATGGCCTATTTTGGACACCGTACAAAGGATGGCGTGGCTGTAGAAAGGCTGGAAGCTAGACACAGAAGCTTGGCTATAGAAGGATGTTGGAAGGGCTATTGTTTGGAGTTGCTGCTCCTCCCTTTGCTACTCCACACAAAAATGGTGCCCAAGAAGAGAAATAGATGAACTAGTACCTGAAGTGAAGACAACCAAGACACCCAAATGCCAATGATTTCCAAGAAAATGATACCAGAAATGATATATATTTTTATTTTAGATCAGATCTAAAAAAATAAAAAAAACAAAGAGAACTCCACTCCTCTTGATTTCAAAATGAACTAAAAGCATAACCATACACACGATTATCGTTCTTGCTCTGATACCATATCGGAGTTGTTGCCAGAATCTAGATAATGCGAGTGCAATGGAGATGTGATCACACGAGTTGAAGCAAGTGCACACCACATAGATGCTAAAGCAATTTGAAATTAACACAATAAGATAAATTGCACAAGACAAAATGGAGAAAACCAAAATCTGATTAACATGAGATGGCCAAAGTGAGGACTACAAATAGGATAGTATGTAAGTAACTCCTCCATAAAAGGTGGATAAGGCACCCCAAGAATAGACTATAACTCCTCCATGAAAGGTGGTGACAAGGTGCTAAGAATAGAGAAGTAACTCCCATCAAGGGAGTTACTTATAACATTCTTATGACACCTATGACACACACCTCCTCATAAGCTAGCCTATCCCAAAAATGTATGAAAACTCCATGTATGCACAAGAAATACAATTTCCCTAATTAATAAATAGGGAAAAATAAAAACCTACACTAATACCCCCCCCATAAGTGCAGCTTAGGTGGGTAGTGTGGAAATATAAAATTCATTATAGCCAAGTTTTCAAGGCCCTATCTCACTTACCAACTTTTTATGATTAAGATTAGTTGAACCCACATTATAGAGTACTATTCTAGAGAGATATTCATAACAGCTGTGTTTTTAGGGTCCTATCTCACATAACAACCCATTATAGTTATAATTAAATGAGCACTCAACACAAGGTTTTAGCTCCATCTCAACATATTTCACATTTATATACATTACAAAAAATTCCACAAGATATTTGGTTACAAATAGGTGAGCCCTTTTCATAGGAAACATTATCAGCTACAAAGCACATTCCTACACTACACAAGCAATATGGACACTTATTCATGTGGCCGATAGGGTTTTAATAATGATATAGCACATTTTGATATAACATACATTTAGTTTAGCATCAATTCATAATTTCACATAGTGGTGCAATGATGGAGCCAAAGGTCTAGCTAACCTTTGTATTCCTGAGCCACTCTTAGGGAGGTAATACTCACATAGTGCTATCTTACTTTCCCTTCCTACTAACAACTAACATTACTAATCCCAGATATCCATCCCTATCCAAAATTAGACTATCAAATTAAAAATATTAACAAATCAAACTTATCTAGTTACTTTACCAATCAAACCAACTCAAATTTATCGAAATAAATTACCAATTACCACAACAAACATTTTTTTTCCTAAATATGATTACAATCCAAAATCAATAAGCCTATCATCACAATTATCAAAACATCAAATCCCATATCCCAAGTACCATTTACCAAGCACATGAAAATTTAGAATCAATACTAGATCAACCATTTCTAAATTCAACCACTTACAATCCATGTACCAACATATTCTAGAATCCATAGCACAAATACACATGAGTTCAAAACCAAACCAACATCTATATATATCATGAAGTTTTCAAAACACATACATCAAAGTATAATCAATCATGAATAAGGGTCATGCCCTCACTCTCAGTCTCACTCTCTCCTCTAGTACTAGTCCCATAATACTATCTAGCACTCAATGATTCTATGCCTCTTCGAGATCTTGAATGCCTTTTGCACTAATTATCTCGCTCTAACAAACAACCATATGCCTCATGCAAGTTTGTATGTTGCCACTAAAGATCCATATAATCATCCACAATCTTTGAACTCATCGATCCATAATCAAGAGGAGGCATCCTATGCCTATCTCGCTTGGCCCTCATCTCTTCTCTCTCTCTCTCCTAGTGCCTTAACATATGTAGCTATAGCTATAATAGCCCAATCAAACAAATGAGCATACACACCAGGGATAATGGTCACTCTCTATCAAACCCTCCTCCACAACATCATCAAGAACATACCATGTAATTTCATGTAGTGTAGACTTAATGATAGTCTCCTAGAACACATCATCCCCACCACTAACCCTAGCAAGTGCCTCACCCTATACACATCCCACCCCACTTGCACACATAAGAAGTACAACATTATATTAGATACATATTTTAAAATCCAACCTTAAGCAAAAACATAATTACAATGCAAAAATCTAAGTCACTGATTACCTCCCATCATCTAGATCAGCTCAAGATCCTCATATATAAGAACATCCACTCTATTTCTAGGGCACAATGGATCCCACTACTCCCTGGCCCACCATCCAATGTATCCCTTGGCACATCCCATGTCATCCACATCAAGAACATCTATAATAGCATCCTATGTATCTAGAGGTAAAGGTGCCAACTTAGCCTTAGTAGGTCTCACATAAGCCCATGCTCTCATTGGTGCTTGTGCACTCCTTAACCATGCCCATTTTGTAAGAGAAACATCCTATTGAACTCCAAATTGCCAAAAACAAATCACAATCACTACCAAAAGCACATCACTATCATTTCCTTAGTGATGTACTCCTATAGGCACCCCAATAAAGCATCTAGATGCTTGATCAATGGTATCTGCACTCATATCATCCTATAATGTCACATGCCACCCACTAATTGACAAATATAAAATCTATTATACATCCTCCAAAGTAACAACAATCTCCTTGGTAGGAAGCTAGAATGTACAAGTATCAACATTCCACCTCTCACATAAGGCCATAATTAGATACCTATCCCATTATATAATACCTAAGTCACGTACATGACCTAATACATCCCTATCCATCATAACATGCTCATTAACCAACAATGGAAATATCCTCAGTGTCTCCATAACCTAGCCTCTACAAAACTCTCTCATCCATACCTCACCCTAAAGAACACACCAAAACTTAGATACATTAGGTAACCATGCCAAGTAAGTAGCCAAACTATATAATTACAAATAGTAAATTAGAAACTCTAAAATTCATCAACAATAGACATTAGCATTGCAAAAGGACATTAGTGATAGACAACAATGTCAGACCTAGACAATAACATTGAACCTTGGATATTATCACTACCTCTAGGATAGGAGCACTATAAATATTCAATCATCTTTTAAACCACTCAAAATATCTCAAAAATGATTAAAATAGTCTTTTAAATAGGCAAAAATCAAATGACTAGCTTACTCACCAAGCTAATCTCCCCACCAACCTCAATTTGGGTTGTCAGCTACTCAAAATGTGTCACAAAAGGTGCTCATCTCCTTAGCATCTTAAACTCCAAAGGTCCAATATCTCAAACTTGTCACTACACAAATGAGCTCAAAGTCAATCCAAATTCTTATATCAACCAATTATTCTATTCAAAAACAAAACATTGTTTTTCTCATAACTAGAGCACCATAACTCTATTTTACAAACTATTTTGATCCTTAGAATCATAATTATGATACCTTCATACATCATACAATCTCTACTCTTTAACTAAGTCATCCACCTACTCTAAAATTCACACACCTTTCTAACACCTAGGCATATAAATTAGTTCCCACCAATCAACACTCATTCAAAACATCCAATCAACCCAGCCTATTCAAAAAATCAATCAAAGACACCTTTTACTCCCAGTAATTCACTTACGCCAATTCAACACTAGAATATCAATAAATTCAATACACACTAACCCAATTTCTTATACATTCCACCACTAGTCATCACTTTTGGCTCAACCTCCTCTATCACAAATTTTGTCCCTCTCCCTAAAAGGGGGCATCATTACTACTATTCATATTCCTACACTTACCCAGCACACCTATCCACTCTCATTGATGGATACACCATGGTTCTCACACCTCTAGCAATCAAATTATCAGATTTAATTCAGATCAATCAAAACATAGAGTGATTCATACTACATGGGTCACTCAACATGGTTTTTACACCTCTAGTATTTAGGTTATTAGCATTACTCAGCATAATTTGGTCAAGATTATTTAGTGGTTTAGAAAACCACTATATGGGTCACTTAGCATTACTCAACTTATATTGGTCAAGATTATGCAGTGGTATAGACTATATGGGTCACTTAACATTGCTTAGCTCATATTGGTCAAGATTATACAGTGATTTAGATTACATTGGGTCACTCAGCATTACTCAAGACATTCATAGGGATAAACCTTTAATTTATAGAAATATAGACTATCTAGATACTAGATTTGGGGTCATGTACATTATTACAAGCCTCACACATATAGCTTTATACATCTTGACACATTTACAGACCATATAGCAGATTATAGGCATAGTGTAAGGCACATTGTTTTGATCTCTAATTTTGCACAAGGGGCATGACATAAATATTCATGTCCATCATCCAATATTAAACAAATTAGGATGTTAGGACATACCATATTCTTCTCACACATTTACAAGAATTTTTAGTGTACACCCAAGTATTACTCAATTTGTCACCAAGTTAGACTATATGATCATCTATAGCGATTAGTCCATAGTATTACTCAGACTCAAACCCAATATTTTATATAGGATAGAGGACAGGCATTGGTTTTGGACCTTAGATAATTTCTCAAATCCAATTTATATTATTTAGATTCAATATAGGGGCATTTACTATAGGGATTCTTTCTTTCTCCAAGTAGTATTAATATTCAGTACAGGGGGTATCTATCATAGGGATTCCTTCTTTCTCTAAGCATTATTCAAATTTAGTATAGGGGAAATTTATTACACATATTCCTTCTTTTTCCTAACATTATTTCAATTTATTCATCCACTTCCATGTCTAGGAAGTTGGACCCTTTTATTACACTTATCTTTACATAGGTAAGTTTAGGTATGCATCTTCTTTCTTTCTTTTACTCTAGTAATTCATTTCATTGCATCACTAGATTAAAAGGGGGTAAAATGTATACACCCTAAATTGGTCAAGAAAAAACACATATTATGTATTTTCATAGTCCTTTCACAAGAGACACCAACTAGATAATATGAGTTTTTATTCACATTTAGCTAGGTCTTTTTATCTAACTTGGCATAGTCTTACTACATTCCCTAGACATATTTTTTCTTATTCCCAAACATTTGTAGCATTCCAAACTTAACACTTTCAGGACCATGAACATATTTGGGTCTTAACCCATCCCCCTAGGTCTCACATCCCCTAGACAATAGTGCCCAAATAGGACTACAACAAAAAAAACCCAGGGTGTCTAGTTTCTAGTGTTGTTGTCCAAGCCCAATTTTGGCCCCAACAGTCAGCTTCTTCTATAGGTGAATCTTACCCCTTTTCTTTGCTTCATGTCTAATTTTTCCAATGTTATCCAAATGTAATAAATCTCCCAAATTCAAAATAATGAGTCTCCTATATAAAGGACTACACAAGGCATTTTATACCTAGCACTTACTATTTTAGCACTTTAGACTTAATAAAATCAATCAATAGTATAGCTCAGCTTCTCTACATCACTCATAGATTTACATGCTTGATCAAGGAAGGGACTATGTGAAATTCATTCTTGCATCAATCATGTGTGTTCATTATGCATGTTCCCTAAGGGAGAAATAAATTAGATCTGAGACACTTGGCATGAAGGTTAATGTAGGCAGTAGTTAGAGCAACAGAGGTTCTTGATTGTGTGACCATTCTTCCCACAACCTAATTTACCCCCCTTGTGCTTGGATTTCCTTTGTTTTTTTCATGTATGAAGGTTAATATAGGTATTAAAGATAAAATATGACACACAATGAGCTCCACACAGTCTTTGGATTCAATATTTTACTGACAGAGTATGACAGGGCTACCAAACAAAACCTAGAAAAGCCAAACCACTAAGACAACAGTACTAGAAGTGGATGAAATATCAAAAGTGGAAAATAGTGTTGCAAATTTCCTATAGTGCCAAGTAATAGTGTGTCCTAAGTTTGGTGCTCTTATTTAATCCATAAATAGAGTTATTAGTCCTATTTACAAAAGTCAGCCATCCCTACACGACAATTTCTAGACTCTGCATCATCTATTTCAGCTCAGAATAAGATAAGTTAATATTTCTTTATCTTCTCTTTATTATGTGAATTAAGTTGATCAAATTGGCAAAAACCTATATTTCATTACATTAAACTAGAATTCTCTCACTATTCCAAACCTTTATTACTTTGGAATTAAACATCTAATTTCCTAAATAAATAAAACACTAATATTAATTCTTATTCACTTGATGCTCACAGATCTAAGATGTATCACACCACACACTACCTCTCACCAACTCACTATTGATCCACTTTGGATTATGCTTCTTGGCCATGCTATGATAGAACCTTACTAGTTCAATATATTCTTAGATCTTTCTAGTTTACTTCCTCTAGAGATGTTGTAACCACTACACCATCCCACTTTGAGCTCATCTCTTGAAGTGACATAGCCTATTCCTGATCATATTCAAATTTATCCTACTATTGGTGATGGCATATATCCTTTTCCTAAGCTTGATCCTCTATCAACATGATGGATAGATGAGCTATATTATGGATTCATAGAGTTGTTAATCATTAAGCCAAGGATTATCACATACATCAACAACAACAATCTCCATCTTCTACTTCTACTATAGATAGCCAACCTTCATATTATGATCCTAGACATACTTGCTGTTTTCATAGTACACATACACATCCTTCCACTCATTACCAACATATTAGGTAGTACATTGATATGTTTTATTTACAGAAGGCACAGTCTATCAAAAATAACCTAACTCCTTATAATATGCTTCTACAATACAACCCTAAATATGGGGAATTTTATTGTCTTTGGCATTAGTGCACCACACATCATACAGATAGATTTTGAGTAAAACAATATCACTTTTATGATTTTCCATAGCCTATGCCTTCACTAGCCTAGCCACATACTCTAGGACATTCATGGAAAAATATTTGAACTTCTCTATAGCCCACATTTACTCATAAAGATGAGGATATTTATCACATCTCAACATCAATTCCTTATATTGAGTATAAAGTGTAGGAGCTACCCCATGAACATCATTACTCTTCTATCATACCCACTTTCTCTATAGAGATAATGTGTCAGGAAGTATTTTCATGGATCTTTTCAAAGACTGATGAGACTTTGATTAAATTCATATTAAATTTATTTTCACACCTAGTGGGACCATTGTCCTAAAGATAAATTGTCAAGGTGAATGTTGGTATTGACAACATTAGTTGCATATGGTGTGTTACTCAGCATTTGGTGACTCCATTCAAGATAAAATCTAGTTTTAGACCATTGTTTTATCATATATTCTTTTTCTCATACTTTATGATCCTTACTAGGTCATCTTCTATTAGATTTTTCAATCCCATCAATCCACCTCTTCAACCTAAACTTTGTCTTGAATTTCAACACCCTTAGCCTATATTGCCCTTTAAAGAGCAAGAGGACTTTGCTAACCAAGAAGACCAAGAGAGTGAAGAAGAATTTGAAGAGAACATCGCTAGGTAGCATGCCTTCTCAGCCTTTAACACTAAAAATGCAATTCATCTTGAGGTCTATGATGACATTCCACCTAATGCTACAAAGAGTGTCCTTACATTCAACGGTGAATTCCATCTCACTCCTAGTGAGCACATTAGGGACATATCAAATTTATATAGTTTTCACATTGTCACTCAGGTCAATATTGCCATTAGACTACTTTCAATGACCCTTAGAGGGAAAGTACTTGATCAGTATAGGACTTTACCTGATGGTTGCATCATAACATGGAATGATTTTGGAGTGATACTAACATCAATATTTGAGGATAAGAGTGATCACACTTCACTCATCCACAAACTCAATGTGATCCAAAGATAGCCCAAAGAGATAATGTAAGATTTTAATAAGAGGTTACAAAATACTTGGCATAAGTTACCTCCTCTCATGAGACCACCTTATAGCTTTGTGTTTCCTACATACTTGAGGGCCATTGGCATGAGCATAGATATCATGCTACAATCCATGGGTGGTTTCACTCTACCTAAATAATATGACCTTTACATTAGAACTACAAATGGACTAATTTAATAAGAAAATTTTCCTCCAAAATTTTCTCTACCTTTGCTTCCAAATATTTATGTTGATACCCCAAATATTTACCAAGTTCCTAATGCTAATGCCAAGCTAAAGACTAGTCCTAAGAAGGAAGATGATTCCATGGATAAATATGCAAGAATTCAATTTTTAGAAGCTCAATTTAGGCAATAAAGAATGAAAAAATGTTCTCATCAAAACCCTTACCCTTATAATTATTAATATGGTAAAAATTATGGCCAAGGGTGAGGTCAAGTGTAGCCTAATTTCAATAGGCTTACCAATGCATATAATCCTACTTCAACCTCCAATACAAGATCAATGGTACTAGTGCATAGCAATCTAATCTAAGGATAGGAATGGAAATAAGGTCAATTTATGGATTCCAATAAAGGTGGAGAGAAATCTCTAGTTGATTAAGGATGAGTCATTCCTCTACTATCAATATAAGATGAAGTCCTAATGCAATCAAGTGAATGGTGTCAACCTCAAGGAGTAAGTTTCACTAACTTCCTATTTTAAGACACTTTTTTGATTAATCAAGGAAATTATGTTGTAAAAAACACTAAAGTTAAAAGTAAGGCTCTATGATATGCTAATGGTGTGCCCAAAAGTTCATATAATCCTCTTATAAGGCCAAAAGGCATGACTCCAAGCATGGCTGTCCCTAACACTCCTACACCTCCTTTAAATCAAAATGTTGGAAGGCTTAATAAAAGTGATTTAATACCTAAAGTTATAAACACTTCCTTGCCTCCAAGTACTCAATAAAATTTAATTACTTCTACTGTAAACATTTTAGATTCATTTAAGAATGCTAAGGTATATATTTCTCTTTGGGATGTCCTTCATATGCCTAGCCAAAAGGAGCTCTTACAAAAGTAGATGTCCACTATCCATGCTAGTCCATCTTCAATCCATGGTCATGGTCATGTTGATCTTACTAATTCCCATAATAACATTGTATATCCTTCTACCAAATCTTAGAATCCTCCACCCTTCTACCTCACTCTTATAGTGGGGGGTAGACTACTCCATAACTGCATAGTTGATAGTGAAGCTAGCACATTAGTGATGCCCAAGGTTGTAAATAACAAATTAGGTTTAAAATATGAACCACATAGTAAAGGGGTTCTTCAACTAAATGGTACCCCTGCTAAGTCATTGGGATTGATCAAAGGGTTGAAGGTTTTCTTTCATGAATGTCCTAGTTTCCCCATCCTCCAAGACATTATGGTTGTTGACTTGCTTGATCATTTTGCAATCTGGCTCTCAATATATTTCACAACCAAGATAGGAGGATACCTCTCAACTAATTAGTCCTTCTTATCCTTCAAGACAAGATATGGAACAAAGGTGACCATAAAAACTCAACCACTTTTTAGGTTCCACATTGAGCCCTATGTAGAAGCAAGTTCTAATCTTAATTGTGTTATCAATGAGAAGGAGGAGTCTATTATGGATGATGGTGATTCTTCCAAGATTGAAGGTATATCTAACTTGTTTCTAGATGATCATGGTGTAGATTATTATGGACATGATCCATACACTTATTTTTATCAAATTGACCTTGGTACCTATATCATCCATGAGGGAGCATTTTAGAAATCTGAGGTAAGCATTGAGCATTCCTTCTCATAGGTTATTGAAGGCAATTACTGTATTCATTTTTATGATGATGATAACTTGAAGAACATAATAGATCATTATAGTGAGAAGAACCATGTAATTATTTTTGTAATTTATGACGTGACCCTGAAGATGACATTCACAAGGAAGAGTATGACTTATGGCAAAGGTTAAATGCCATATGAAAATAAGTTGATCAATTAGGTAAAACTACTTCTCCTCTTAAGAAGTGTGAATCTAATTATATGTTTGCTAATGAGACTAACAAGTAGGATATTGAGTGTCTTATTAAAAAATAAAGAGAAGGGACCATCAAACATTAGAGTGTATGTTTACTATTTTCAAAGAACTTGTAGTCATAGAGAGGCCTATTGAATTCAAGGAAAACATGTTCATTCTTGAGAAACAATAAAGAACTCAACCTAAACATGAATCATTTTTAGAAGTGATGAAACAAAGAGAAAATAATATTGATGCTCCCAAGCATCAAATACATCATGACAATGAATGAAGTAAAATTGACATAGTCTTGATCACTCACAATCTATAGATTGAAGAACATCAAATGGATATGATAGAGGTTAATATATTTGTAGTTTCAAACAAGGTCCTTGGAGAACAAGAGAGAGAATTCATGAAATCTCAAAATAGGCCACTTGTAGGCATGAGAAGATATAAGAATGGTAAGTCATTTCACCATCTACATAGTCAAAATTTTGATAACAAGCATTCCTCACATGACTATTTGCTTTCATGGAGTAGAAATTATGCAAGAGGAACCATATTTGACCCTATTTTAATCATCGTAAGTTATTTATCACTTAAATAGTGAGGTCTTAAAAATACTAGGTTTGGTGTGTGTCTTTGTTTCAATTGTGTGTGTGTTCCATAAGTTTTCTTGAGAACACATGTGTGTTTCCTTTGGTGTGTCTTGTTTTGTGTGTCTCTCTTTGTTTTTTGATGTGGTTTTAAAATTAATTGAATTTCAAACTTGTGTATAGGTGAATCCATATCCCAATGGATGAGTGTAGGCTACTAATCTTGGCACAAACCACCCCTAGAAAATTACCAAGAATGTTAACTATTTTAACCACATGTCAAAATAAGATAACTCTATATAGTAAAAAACTTGATATAAGGGTCTTAGGGTCTTATATGGTGTGTCATGGTCCTAAGCAATGTCATTAAATGTGTTATTTACCTTAGTCATAGTCAAATTTTAGTCCTTATACCATTTCATGTCTTATAGGGTCATTATTGAGCCATTAATGAATTTTATATAATTTCCCTTGGTAAAAAAGTGTTATAAAAATTTTCCAACATCCCCTATGTCATATTATTGTTAGTTATGTTAATCATAATTGAAATACTTGCAGGTATTACATTGACATCAAGAAAATAGTTGAAAAAAGGAGAATTTGGGTAGTTGTATGACCTATACAAGTGTTTTAACACATGTGGAAGGTTTTTAAATGAATCTTCATCTTCCTTGAGTTAAATTATACATTTTATCAGATTTTGAAGTCCCAAAACTGTCCTAAATTTATTTTTCTCCTTCATCACTCTTTGTGGCATGTAAAATTGGTCAAGTTTTCTCATGGTACAGCTAGTAAGAGAGGAATTGGGTAAAATGACTCTAAGGGATATTAATAAAATTATTATACATACATTTGATTTTAGTATTTCAAGGATTTATTTGTTTTTCTTTATTATAGAAGTTGATTGATCCTTTCTACATGCTTATTTCTACACCTTGCAAGTTTCCTCCTAGTTTGAGTTATTATATATAAACCACTTGATAAAAGTGTTCTATAAGATGTGTACATACTTATCTCATGGTTTCCATATTTTATTTCATGTTTGGATGTTTTTTGATGATCAAAACATCTTTATTTTCTAGGTAGGAGATCCATTACTAAATTGTACGCATGTTCATCAATTACAGAGGTTTTCTTTTCTTGTAGTGATTTTAAACAAAGGTTTTATGTTATGATTCATGAATATTATATCATAATGGTAAATTTTTCTTAAAATATTAGCTTCAAAATTTTTCACATGATGGTCACAATCAAAGATCATGTTAACACAATCAACTTTCTACATGACTGCCATACATAGTCAAGAGGTAAGGAACTTTGCATGGCCATGCTAATCAAACATAGGGTTTAAAAGAAGTAAGATAGATCCTAAGGTTTAAATAACATATTTAATTTATCTAATGATAGTTTGATATTGTTTGAGATAACAAATTCTCTAATGCATACAATTTTACCTTGTTTGATACTGATGTGCACCTATATGTAGTTCACAGAGGAGTGGGTGTTGCATGATGTTGTTTGAAGCTTTTTTAGACCTTAATTGAGGTATTAATTAATTGTGAAGGTCATAAAAACTATAAAATATTCATAATGTAATAATCAAACTTGAATCTATGACTCTTAAGTCAAGAAGGTGGCTTTAAGGATTCCTTACCTTAAACTTTCCAAAATAGAGACTTGGCCCTTCTCTTGATCCTTTCATGATCGAGAATATTGAGATAAAACTGATCTAATGGTTTCATTATGTATTATAGGTATAGGGGAAGTAAGATAACATGATAGGATAGGTGTTTAGCCCTAAGAGGTATGCTAGAAGTTGTAGACACCTAAAATTGGCCACCAATAACCTCCAACCAAGCTTTTGGCCAATTTCCACTTAAAATGCACAATTTGGCATAAAAACACTAAAACATGTTAAATTATTTGAAAATGACATATTCAAGTGTTGATTTTAGCTAGGGTATCCCTAAATGGGGCAATGTAATTTGTGGGCTAGCTAACTTTTATTAGATCATTTTGAGTCAAAATACTAATTTAGCACCTAGGTGCTCTGGATTGATCTTTCCTATCAAATCTCTTGCACAAGACATGTGCCTTCATTATTTATTATTGACAACATTATAAATGGAATAACATATCCAACACATCTAACATCACCTTCCAATTCTAATCTAGTCAAATTTTAGACTAATAACAGGGCATTCTAATCAATTTGAGTAATTTGTGCACAAAGTTCTTAATCATGCTTAAGAGATAATTAATCCAAATCAAGGCCTAATAAATAATTCCATGTAAAATTATTAAATATCTATTTTTGGAAATTAATATTAAATATCTACATCATCAGGTGACCTCATTTCCTGGGAAGGCATCCCTAGCCCATAAATGCCACAAATATCAAGATTCATGCCCTCCATGCCTCATCAATGCCTTCCATGATGCCCTCCATGCCTCTTAATTTCCCCTTATTCCAATGTCATAATGAGGATAATTATAAACCTAATTCAAAAATTAGATTAATCCTTAGCCACACATCTCAATCCTGAGATAGATGGTTTAAGTTGATTCTAATCAATCTCAAAAATCTATAAATAGGAGGCCTTACCACATCATTTCTAAGCTATTTTGGTGAAAAGTTATAATGCACAAGTATCTTCAAGAATCCATTAAAATTAGTGTTACGATGCCAAATTAATTTCAAGCCAAGCCAAGCCACAAACCAAAGGTGCCAATGAGAGATGGAGGTAGCCAAGCCAAGCCACAAGCCAAAGGTGCCAAGGAGAGATGGAGGTAGCCAAGCTTCCACTACCAAGGTCTTCATGAGCACAAGCTAAGAAAACCACTACAACAAGAATTTTGGAGCATCTAAGGAAGGTAAAAGAAGGTTTCTTTTGCATTTTAGTTGTGTATTTTATTCATGTTTGTTAACTAAGCTCTCGGCCTAGAGATGTTATGCTAGTTAGTGTGTTTCTTTCATTTTGTTTTCATTTTGGAAATAAAACCATACTAACCATCCTCTCTTGAGTCAAATTCTTAGTTCACATATGGCATGCCTGGTGGGACCAAACACATCCCACACAGGAAGAATATCATTTTTCAACTTTAAAATCTTCATTTGGATCATTAAACTTTTGCAAATTGATTTTATAACTTTTTTTTGCCATTTTTTGTTTGCCACAACTTTACACAGTAACTAACATCAGTTAGTAAAATTGACATCAATTAGATAGATGTCATCAGTCATATTTTTATAACTGATGTTGGTTAGATAACCATCATCAGTTAGCAAATGTAACCAATATCGGTCACTATGTTTTTCTTAAAATAAAAACATGAGAGCTCTTTTTTTAAAGTTCATTATTTCAAACCTAAAAGAGCTTTAAGGCTAAAGGACATGATAACATTTTTTCTGTAGGATCAAGATTGACACTTGCTAAAAACATGTTTTAGATCACCTTTTTCATGCCTAAAAATCAATTAGGAACCTTGTTTTAGTGTTTAACAAAAAAATTAGATGTTTATGGTGAATTTTTTCAAATTTTGAAACTAACATCAAGGGGTCAAATGAACACCACCTCATTTTCCATTTGGGCTTACAAATGAACTCACCTTTTCAAGCTTTTTGTATTCACTTATTTATTTAGATTAAATTTTTGTTTGGCAAAAAAAGGGATGTTACATGTATGCTCTTCCATTTGTCTACTTTAGAGAACCCTTGCAATCAAAAGTGTCATTCCTATTGCAAAAAGCCTAGTTCAAGGCTTAGAAATAATGTCATCTAAAGCACTCCCTAAAAACTTGTCAAAGTTTAGGTGACCGTGAAAATGATCCTAAAGTCTTTCTCTTATTATTTTATTTTCATTACATCTCAGCTTGTGAGGGGGACGTCATTACCTCTCGTGGGTTATTTAGGAAAGCTTTGACCTAGGGTTTCATCTCCTAGCATTGACTTCACTTACTTTTTTGGAGTTGCACACAAGACATATCTACATTTGGACATCACACTACATTGATCAAACAATAGGATGTAGTGGTTGTAAAAAGGACCAAACCTTTTTATAACTAGCCAATGCCATGGTCACCCAATTTTCATACTTTTTGTTTACATTGTTTGATGTGAAATTCATTGTGTAATTAATTCCCCTAGAGACATTCAAAACTTGATAGTTTAGTCAGCCCCACATTGCCATACCCTTGCTAGGATTTGGATGATTATACTTAGATTATTTTGGTCATTTTTTCTTGGTATGTTTTGAGACTAAAACTTGTTTGTTTGTTCAAAAAGCCATGTTAAAACCAATTTGTCTATACGTCACTCTTTTATCTAAAGAGTCATTATGCTGGCCATTTTACACCACACTTGTGCCTTAAATTTTTTGCTAAAATTGTTTGTGTGTGTGTCATTTGATTTGTAGAGGGTAGTGTTATGCTACCCAAATCATGTCAAAACATTTTGAGCCTTTTGAGTCTTTTAAGCATAACATAGATCACATCATTTGAGTATGCTTACACCATTAGGCTGCTCAATTTCTTTCAAGACTTGTTTCACCTTGTATCAAAAACCATTTGTTTCAAACCATGTCATGTATACCATCTGGACCTCATTTATGTGTCATCATGATATCTGATCTTGTCTAGCATGTTTGGTCAAATCCTAGTTTTCAATGTTGAGTTTTTAATTAGCCTTGTCATGTTTGGATTCAAACATTGATTGATTTCTATTTAGGCCTTAATTCATGGGGCTAATACACAGATCTTTCTCTTTTGAGTTGCATAACTTTGATTAATGGATTGCCCAAATTTGAAAACTATTGATGGTTTATTTGTTCAGTACCTATCCTTATAATTGTTTGTACCTTTATTTGGGAAAACATAGTCTTTCTTCAAAGAGCCTTTTGTCTTATGCCTTATTCCAAATGATCTTGTTTATGTTTGATTCCATGTGTCGAGTTTATGTCAAAATTGTTTCCAAACTTGTTAGATTAAATCAAATCATATTAGACTTTATTTCAAGTATAGCTTTTGATGTTGTTTGGCCAAAATTACTAGCACATGCCTATTTGTTTAAGCTTAGATTTTGAATCCATGTTTGGACAAAAGACCTAGTAACTTAACTTTTCCCTTTCCTAGTTTAGACCTTATTTGGAATACTTTGACCTAAACCTTTGACATGTTTTTTATTCAAATGCTTGACCTTTTATGCATATGACATTTGACATTAGACATTTGATGTTATACTATTTTAAGCTAAGTATTAGCATAAATCATTTTGGAGATACAACTCCACTTTTAGACCATATTGGAGATATAACTCCACCCCTTCGACTAAGTGAGACCAAGTTTGAACCATTAGTCCTTTGGATAGTTTTTTAAAGTTTGTATAACTCTAAGCCTTTTTATTTCATATTTTTCATCATTTATGCAAATATGTCTAGCTACACTTATGGTGGAGTCACATACAATCTAACTTATGATATAATGACCACATAAAATCCCACTAGGAACCCCTATAGAGAAAGATTTTCTAAGGATTTTTATTATTCTCCCTACAATACTCCATATGGGGAACATAGGCAAAATCCAAAAAATCCAAATTGAGACCTTGATTGGCATGATGAGGCTTGTGAGGATGACTTTAAATACCCAACTATAGATAATTTTATTTGGGATATAGATCCATACCCTCTTTGCAATAATCAATACACAAAACATAGTTAAAAACCATCTTATGAGCCAACTCATGACTGGGATAATATTGTTTATGAGGAAGACTTAGATGCTTTGGCTTATGTGAGTAATCAATCTCCACCACATCATACCATTTCTATTCTAAGACCACAATGTCACACCTTTCCCATGCCAAGACCTCATCATTTGGTTTGTGCAAGCAATCAAGCTCCACAATTCCCCTTCATCATTCTAAGACCTAGTCCTTTGGCTTATGCAAGCAATCATGCTCCACACTGCACTATCATTACCATCTCAAGACTTTCTCCCTTAGCTAATGCAAAAAATCATTCTCCCTAAGGCCCTACCATTATCCAATCATGAGCCATTCCTCATCTAGAACCAATCTCATCCAAACCTCAATCGATCCAATCATTTGAAGACCAAGCTATGTTTAAAATTGGTATCTTCTAACTCATTGAAAACCAAGGCAAAGAGAACCAACCAATCTGAGATGTTTCTATTGAATCAACCATTTGTGATAAGTCAACCTATGATAAATTGTTTATTAATCCTATACCAGTTGTCAAGGAGTCTCACTCTAATGAGCCAATCTTTACTGAGTCACTTCTTAATGATTATAGCCACCTTTGGGTAAATCATTACCTCAACCATGTGCCTATTTTTAAAGAGCCTCCTATTAACAATCCAATATTTGAGGAGTTTCCTCTTGACCTTTTTCCCATCCTAAAGGATTCCCAATTTGACAAACTAGTTTTTGTGGAGCCCATTATGCCATCACAAGCTGTTACTTATCCAAAACCAAATATTCAACAAGACATCATTGTAATAGAGTACCCATAAAATGAAGAATCAGAGTTAGAGTTAGGTTCTATTCTTAAACTAACATTATATTTAGCATCAAAATCATAATAAATATTAGTAACAACATCGGGTTTAGAGTCCCTTAGTTAGAATCAAATTTAGAAGAAGAATATGTTTGTGGTTATTACAACATTAGTTGCACATACCTTGCAAATCAATTTGAATATATTTATGATCCTTCTATGGTTTTTAAGGATGATTAATTTAGCTTCAACACAAGTTATCTTAGTATCTCATATGAGGATAGTGCATCCTCTCCCCATTCCATTACCATTCCACAAGCCATTACCATCAACCAAAATAGCCATATCATTGACATTCCATTTCCCATAAGTGTCGATTGGAATCGATAGAATCACACTTTGTTGAATTTCATCCATGGTGACATAGTAGTTGAAGAAGAGCAAGGAGGCCAAGACCACATTCATATAGCAGAAGAACACTCTCCCAGTGAAACATTTTGGAAGGTGCTAAGGGACAATCAAAGTTAGAAATCAACATCTTTTAATGAAATTTTTTTAGAATCACTAGAAGATAATCAAAGTCAAAGTCAACATTCCTTAGTAAAACCTTCTTGAAGGTTCTATAAGAAAATCAAGACAACTTCATTCATGAAAACCTCTTTGAGGAACCAATAGCTAAGAACAAAAGTTCCTCACTACTTGATGAAGATCAAATCAAAATAGCTTGCTATCTACAACCTAATCAGATGGTAGCTACTATCAAGATCAAATAATAGAAAAATCTGATGGTCCTATTCAGAGAATAAGTCTTTAACCCTATCACAACCAAAATTATGTCAAATCTGGCATCAACAACATTATGTGTGATTGAAATTATTGATCTTCATTTGTTTCCCCACCATTATACATTCTATTACCATCTACCATTCCATTTCATAATCAAACCTACCATCCATTATTTTTTCCTATTTACCATCCACAGACACACTTTCCTTTGCAGAGGCTACAAAGATACCTTGTCTTGATGTTTAAAGGAATTATAATCAATGACCAATGAAGATCATAAAAGTATTCTTGATAGCTAGATCTACATCAAGTTCTTGATAAAGCAACTATTCAGATGAGTTGTGGGCTAGCAATTAACATGATCAAGTATTATGTTTGTATCATTTGTTGATTAGGATGTGCATCTCCCCATCATTAGGAACAATAGAATCAAAAACCACACCCAGGCCAACAACATGTACCATATCATTTCACATTATCATGCCATTACCATTGTTACATATATTTTTACCATTTTCATGTATCCTACCATTCACCCCATCACTTGGAGGCAAACCCTCTTACCAGTTTATACATTCTATCATTCCACTCCTATCTAAACCTAAGCCTATTTTTTTACTCATCCTACCCAATCCTATTTTGATCTTGGTTACTTTGGTCCTTCCCATGATTTTTATGAGGGGATTTTGATCACATTTCAACAATAAATCCAAGTTCATGTTTAAATGCTAGGCTATGAAAGTAGTGTGACAATTGATCTAGCAAGATATCTTTCATCCTATCAAGTTTGTTTATGTGATCCTGATTATAACCACTTATGGGCAAATCAGTGTCTCACCAGTCTTGCTACTAATTATAAACACTTATGGGTAAATTAGTATCATTGACCTATGTTTTTGTATCCTAGTTATAACCACCTATGAGCAAATTAGGGGCAACATTTGTTTATCATGCATTGTAACATCACTTTTCCATCATTATTTTCATTTGATTGGCCATTTGCTGGATTTGAGAACTTATTGGGACCTAATTAGTTTTTCCCTACCTTTTGGGTGGATGGAATTATTATGACTTGAGGTCATTTAAGGACTATGTGGGGTCATGATCAATTCATATTGAGGTCACCTCAGTCCCCCTTTCCATATGCTTTCACCATTTTGTGAGCAACCTAAGCCAAATGCTCTCATCATTTTATGAGCAGATATCTTGTCATTCTCTAATGAGTTAAGATACCTCAAAATGCCAAAAACATTCATACCATTTCAAAAATACCAATAA
This sequence comes from Torreya grandis, assembly GCA_037957365.1. Taxonomy (NCBI): domain Eukaryota; kingdom Viridiplantae; phylum Streptophyta; class Pinopsida; order Cupressales; family Taxaceae; genus Torreya; species Torreya grandis. The sequence goes on from JARHVA010007168.1 coordinate 176,234, forward strand.
TATTTATCCTATCTAAGCCTAGTTAGTTATCCTCGATCTGCCTTACTGGGGCATGGTCATTGTTAAGATGCTTTTTTTCTTTTATTTTCAAGCTTTTTGTTTGTTTATTTATTTCAAGTTGTTTGTTTGTTTTTTATTTATTTGTTTGCTTCTTTATTTGCTTGCACATTTATTTTCTTTCAAAACTATTGCCTTGACTTATTCTATATGTGTTCATTGGGTAATTCCTTGAGCACATTATTCTTGAGTCAATCCATATTCACGCATTACCATTGTCATCATGGTTTTTATCATTGGTGCATTATTTTTGAGTGTTTATTGGATATCAGGAGTTAGTCCTTATGCATATTTTAGTGAAGTCTTCATGGTGTTTTATCATGATGCCTACCATCACATGCTATAGTAAAAATTATCTTAAATAAGGTCTACAATCAATGGATCCATAGAAGTTTCACCTTTGCACCTTGGCAAACCCTTCCATCCCACCTTTGATCAATATAACTAATTTGACCATTCTAGTTGTATCATTATTAATCAATATGAGCATCTCATCATTAATAGGTACAACTAAATCATTCTATTGACTAATCTCATTCCTCTATCTATCTATTTCATCACTTTGTGCTTGTTCATCATTAATCTATATTCTAGGTTATATCCTTGAGTTATGCTTTCTAATCAACTCTAACTAGGGCACCATCATCTTTAGCCAATCTAGGTCCTTTTAATGATTATAACCACCTATGGGAAAATCATTATTTTGACTTTTATTCTTGATTATAACCACCTTTGAGAAAATTAGTATCCTATTTACATCAATGCATGCAAGCATTTTCTCATTTGGATTAATCTCAACCATGGGTTAATTCCACATTTCTTCTTGTTTCTTTTCTAGGCACCATCCATCAACAAATGTAATGGCCACTCCCTCGAGGGGGCATCATCATAGGCTTCCCAAAACCATTTGGATATTTTTTCTTTAGTCATCATCTATTTTTTGGCATACAAGCCATCTCTCATTATTTGATAAGACATTGCTTTTCCTATGGTTTGTAACATCTTCCCAAATAGGGGCGAACTGTAGACACCTAAAATTGGGCACTAATAACCTCTAATAAAGATATTGGCTAATTTTAACTTAAAATGTACAATTTGGCCTAAAAACACTAAAACATGTTAAATGAGTTGAAACTGACATATTCAAGTGTTGATTTTGGCCAGGGTATCCCTAAATGGGGTAATACAATTTGTGGGATAACTAACTTTGATCAAATCATTTCGAGTCAAAATACCAATTTAGCACCTAGGTGCTCTAGATTGATCTTTCCTATCAAATCTCTTACACAAGACATGTGCCTTCATTATTTTTTGTTGATAATATCCTAAATGGAATAATAGATCCAATGCATCTAACATCACCTTCTAATTCCAATCCAGTCAACAAGGCATCCTAATCAATTTGAGTAATTTATGCACAAAGTGATTAATCGTGATTAAGAGTTAATTGATCCAAATCAAGGCCTAATCAAGAATTCAATGGAAACTTGTTGAATACTTATTTTTGAAAATCAATATTGAATATATGCATCATCAGGTGACCTCATTTCTTAGAAAGACATCCCTAGGCCATAAATGCCACAAATATTAGGATTCATGCTCTCCATGCCTCATCAATGCCTTCCATGATGCCCTCCATACCTCTTAATTTCCCCTTCTTCCAATGTCATGATGAAAATAATTAAAAACTGAATTTTAAAATTGGATTAATCTGTAGCCACACATCTCAATCCTAAAATGGATGGTTTGGGTTGATTCTAATGAATCTCGAAAATCTATAAATAGGAGGCCTTACCACATCATTTCTAAGCTATTTTGGTGAAAATTTATAATGCAAAAATATATTCAAGAATCCATTACAATTAGTGTTACCATGCCAAATTGATTTCAAGCTAAGCCAATCCACAAGCCAAAGATGCCAAGGAGAGATGGAAGTAGTCAAGCTTCCATTGCCAAGGACTTCATGAGCACAAGCTACGAAAGTGACTACAACAAGCATTTTAGAGCATCCAAGGAAGGTAAAATAAGGTTTTTTTGCATTTTAGTTTTATGTTTTACTCATATTTGTTAACTAAGCTTTAACTAGTGTTTAGGCCTAGAGATGTTATGCTAGTTAGTGTGTTTCTTTCATTTTGTTTTCATTTTAGAACTAACACTATACTGACCATCCTCTCTTGAGTCAAATTCCTAGTTCATATATCATCATCATAGGCTTCCCAAAACCATTTGAATATTTATTCTTTAGTCATCATCTTCTTTTTGGCATATAAGCCATCTCTCATTATTTGAGAATATATTGCTTTACCTATGATTTTTAACATCTTTCCAAATAGGGGCAAATTGTACACCTAAAACTGGTCATCGATAACCTCCAATCAGGCTTTTGGCCAATTTCCACTTAAAATGTATAATTTAGCCTAAAAATACTAAAACATGTTAAATGAGTTAAAACCGACATATTCAAGTGCTGATTTTGGCTAGGGTATCCCTAAATGGGGCAATGCAATTTTTGGGCTAGCTAACTTTGATCAAATCATTTCGAGTCAAAATGCCAATTGAGCACTTAGGTACTCTAGATTGATCTTTCCTATCAAATTTCTTATACAAAACATGTGTCTTCATTATTTTCTATTGACAACTTCTTAAATGGAATAATGGATCCAATGTATATGGCATCTCCTTCTAATTCTAATCCAGTGAAATTTTGGACCAATAACAAGGCATTCTAATCAATTTGATTAATTTGTGGACAAAGTGCTTAATCATGCTTAAGAGAAAATTAATCCAAATCAAGTCTTAATCAATAATTCCATGGAAACTTGTTGAATACGTATTTTTGGAAATGAATATTGAATTTTTGAATCATCAGGTGACCTCATTTCTTGGAAAGACATCCCTAGGCCATAAATGCCACAAATATCAAGATTCATGCCCTTCATGCCTCATCAATTCCTTCCATGATGCCCTCTATGCTTCTTGAATTCCCCTTCTTCCAATTTTATAATGAGGATAATTATAAACCTAATTCTAAAATTAGATTAATCCTTAGCCACACATCTCAATCCTAGGCTAGAAAGTTTAGGTTGATTCCAATCAATCTCAAAAATATATAAATTGAAGGCCTTACCACATCATTTCTAAGGTATTTTGGTGCAAAGTTATAATTCACAAATATCTTCAAAAATATATTGCAATTAGTGTTACCATGCCAAATTGATTTCAATCCAAGCCAAGCCAAAAGCCAAAGGTGCCAAGGAGAGATGGAGGTAGCCAAGCTTACATTGCCAAGGACTTCATGAGCACAAGCCAAGCAAGCCACTACAACAATAATTTAGGAGCATCCAAGGAAGGTAAAAGAAGGTTTATTTTCCATTTTAGTTGTATTTTTTGTTCCTGTTTATTAACTAATCTCTCCCTAGTGTCTAGGCCTAGATATGTTATGCTAGTTCGTGTGTTTCTTTCATTTTATTTTCATTTTGGAACTAACACCATACTAACCATTCTCTCTTGAGTCAAATTTCTAGTTAATATATCATCATCATAGGATTCCTAAAACCATTTGGAGCTTTGTTCTTTAGTCATGATATTATTTTTGGCATATAATCCATCCCTCATTATTTGACAAGACATTTCTTTGCCTACAATTTACAACATCTTCCCAAATAGGGGTAGACTATAGACACCTAAAATTGGCCATTGATAACCTCCAACCAGGATTTTGGCCAATTTCCACTTAAAATGCATAATTTGGCCTAAAAACACTAAAACATGTTAAATGAGTTGAAACTGACATATTTAAGTGCTGATTTCGGCTAGTGTATCCCTAAATGGGGCAATGCAATTTATGGGCTAGCTAACTTTGATCAGATCATTTCAAGTCAAAATGTCAATTTAGCACCTAGGTGTTTGGGATTTATCTTTCCTATCAAATATATTACACAATACATGTGCCTTCATTCTTTTTTTTTACATCCTAAATGGAATAGCGCATCTAATGCATCTAACATCAGCTTCCAATTATAATCTAGTCAAAATTTGTACCATTAACAGGGCATTCTGATCAATTTGAGTAATTTGTGCACAAAGTGCTTAATCATGCTTAAGAGATAATTAATAAAAATCAATGCCTAATCAATAATTTAATGGAAACTTATTAAATACTTATTTTTGGAAATGAATATTGAATATTTGCATCATCAGGTGACCTTATTTCTTGGGAAGATATCCCTAAGCCATAAATGCCACAAATATCAAGGTTCATGCGCTCCATGCCTCATCAATGCCTTCCATGATTCCTTCCATGCCTCTTAATTTTCCCTTCTTCCAATTTCATGATGATGATAATTATAAACTTAATTCCAAAATTGGATTAATCTTTAACCACACATCTCAATCCTAAGATGGATGGTTTAGGTTGATTCTGATCAATCTCAAAACTATATAAATAGGAGGCCTTACCACATCATTTATAATATATTTTGGTGAAAAGTTATAATGAATAAATATCTTCAAAAATCCATTACAATTAGTGTTACCATGCCAAATTGATTTCAAGCCAAGCCAAGCCACAAGCCAAAGGTGCAAAAGAGAGATAAAGGTAGCCAAGCTTCCATTACCAAGGACTTCATGAGCACAAGCTGAGAAAGCCATTACAACAAGAATTTTGGATCATCCAAAGAAGGTAAAATAAGGTTTATTTTGTATTTTAGTTGTGTGTTTTATTCATGTTTGTTAATTAAGCTCTCCCTAGTGTTTAGGCCTATAGATTTTATGCTAGTTAGTGTGTTTCTTTAATTTTGTTTTCATTTTGGAAATAAAACCATACTAATCATCCTCTCTTGAGTCAAATTCTTAGTTCACATAAGTATCCAAATTCAAGCAATTCTTCACTATAGGTTCACAGTGTTTTCTATAGTATTTTTAACATTCAATGACCTTATAGTCCAAGGTGACATGATAGAAGATAAGTTCCATGGTAAGTGACCCTATTAAGGTGAGAAGGACACTTGTGGATCAAATAAAATTTAAATGGGTTGAATTCTAGTGTCTTTACCTATATCATCACATACAAGGCTATCTTTTCTCATAAAAAGATCATCTACAGTTTGACCGTAGGTACCTACATGCTCATGATATGAAACTTGGATATTGGAAACCTAAAAACATAAATACTTGCCAATTGGATTTAGTTCCAAGAACTTAAAATAAACCATAAGATGTGTAACAAAGAGTAAAAAAGTTTATAATAATCTACATGTGTCCTTTTTACCCTCAGGATGATCACCTATAATCAACTATAGGATGATAGTGCACTAAAGCATAATAGTCTAAGAGGTTGTCCTAGCATATGCATGATGTGAATAGGTATTATTTAATATGAAGTGACATTTATGACTTTTAAGAAGTTAAAATCATGAAATTTATGGACTAATACAAAATTTTCACATATAGGCATGCCTTTTTTTGAGTGAACACATAGTTATAGTTGACTACAAACTAGCCTAGTCAAGTAGAGGTGAGTGCACGTTAAGGAGTTGGAAAGGAAGAACAAGTGTTGACATGTGTGAAAACACCTTAAAAATTATTATTTCCATGTTATATTATTCTCATAATAATAAAATATAGTATGAAGGTTTCCAACATGTAACCTACAACCATGCTTACAAACCCTACACAGTCACTGAGTTAGAGTAGTCTACCTTGAGGATATTTGAAGAATTGAAAGGGATTTGGCTATGATATAATCTTTAAAATTGGTACATACAGTCTTCATAACATACCCAATCCTCTCATATCCTTGTTTTTACTAAGATAATAGGGGACATACATTTTGTTATATCTTAGACAGAGGATACTCCTAAGCAATAAGGTCTGCAAGCAAGATATGAGAATGATGAGAGGAAGATGCATATAGGATTATAAAATTTAAATAAATGTTATATGATTTGTTTTTAAAATATAAAAACAAATAAAAAACCCCACAATCATGATAAACCACTCAAAGGCGGTTATGAGTAACAAAGCACAGACTAAGCCTACTTGGCTTAGACTAGGCCTAAAGCCATAAGGGGTGTATGGTCTCATTTATAGAACTAGATGAACGGTAAAATTCATTGGAACATATTCATGGGGAGATATTAAGTGTGTTAAATCTATTACATTGTATATATTCATCATAGTTTGGTCAAGCATGACCTTTTTAACCTTAGGCTTACATAGAATGCAAGGAAGGGTTCAAGAGGCTATCTTTGGAAGCTCATATCTATATGGATGATTATAATGGAGGTCTAAGGAGTTGGGATATGTTGAATAGGGTCATAAAAAATATTCTAGTGTAATTTTTCTGAGGATTGAATGTTAGGATTATATGAACAATCCTTAAGGGTCAAAACTACTCAAAACCCCCCAAAACCCTTTCTCACGACCCAATGGGAAAAAAGTAACAAGAAATTAATCCAAGAAGGCTAGTTTGGGTAGGAAAATTATTGGTCTTGAATAAAACTCCCTCAATCTCCTTCCCATTAGATTGACTTGTACCCTATTTGTATGGATAGGGTACAAAACTAGTTTTCTTTACAAATTTTGATGTTTTATAGGTTCAAGGGAAAGTTGAAAGATGAGAATCACCTTGGGAGATAAAGTGAGACCTAATATAACTATTAATTTTCATTTATTGCCTCATTTAATCACATAGGTACGTCTGTAAGCACCTTCACTTTAGGTAATCCAAACTGGCATAGTGAATGAAAGGTGATCACCAAGTGAGAAGGTGATAAATCTAATTGGGAGGACTTTTAAGGTCCTCCTAATGGATTTAACGATAGGAGGACTCTTTAAAAGTGTTATAACACCCCATTTATGTATTGTATTGTAAAATTAAAGGTCATGTGAATGATAAGTGTGAAGAATGAGTGAAAGAAGCACGATGGTGATTATAGGTAGTGAGAATACTTATCTAGAAGAAGATTAGTTATTAGGGACACATCGAATGCATGTTGGGTATTTTTTTTAACCCATCCATTATATTTCACATGTGGTAAATATTCTTAATCTAATTTGGAGTGATCAAGAGATGCCAATGATGAAGGTAGTTTCAAAGAAGGTGATTGAAGGGTCTTATGCTAGTTTTGAGGAGTTTCCATGCCTTGGAGGGAAATTTATACAAAGAGACCTTTCATGGTATATTTTTCACTCTAATCCTCTACAACATAACTGATTCTAGTTCCTTTACAAGTGGCATTACGACCCTTTATCTCCACTTCTCTCTCTCTCTCTCTTCTCTCACATTCTATAGTAACTAGCCATTTTAACTCTTTTTTTATAATTCCATGCCATATATGGTGAAGCCCTACTGGTTTGATGTTGTGATTTGATTTTTAATAATACATAAACATCTTTTCTAAGTGTGTGAAGTGATTTATGGTGAGGTCTAGTGATAAACGTCTATCCTTGCTTCTCTTTATCCTTTCATTTTTAGTGCAAGAAATTCTCATTCTAAATGGACATATGGAGTGTAATTATTGTGTTTGGCGCCCTTAAAGTGTGTAAGTGTCCTTAGAGTCTATAATTTGACTTCTGGTCCACTTGCCTTGAGCATTCTTATGTATATCACCTCTATATTGAAATACTAATGTTAGAACATCTTAGGACTTTGAAGCTAGTTCTGGTCCACTTGCCTTGAGCATTCTTATGTATATCACCTCTATATTGAAATACTAATGTTAGAACATCTTATGACTTTGAAGCTAGTGTTGTAAGTCTTATTTCTTAGTCTAAGAGTATGATGATATTGTGGAGATATTCATAGTTTATAAACCTCTTATAATATGTTGATTTCATGCATACTTATTCCCCTTTTCACACAATAAATCAGTTAGTGTAGGTGATAAGCACTTAAAGGTCAATTTAGGGAGCCAACTCTTAAACATAGAGGTCTACCTCTACTATAAGTGACCCACAAACCTAGATGTATTCCAATGTTGTCAAAATTTTAGAGTAGGATTGAACAACCTCTAGGGTGTGAGACTTGGTGAAAGCATTTACATAAGGATGTATCAGATGTTATGAATGATATTTTCCATGAAATTTATCTATACTTGTAAACACATGATGGTGTTTCATCACATTATTTATTACAATTTCATATGACTTGGATTTGATTTATGAGCATATATTGATCTTATGTTTCACTTATCACTTTAAAATGTTTCATGGATTAATTTTATTTTCATTTATTTTTCCCTTATTTCTCTTTAGGATGATTATATATATATATATATATATATATATATATATATATATATTGGCTAAATCATTTATTGTAATTAGATATTTATTATTGTGATATGGTTTTCATCCCACATCCTTTAATATAATGTCTTTACAATATGATCAAAGCTAAAAATCATATTTCTCATTGTATCATTACATGCATATATCTATATGATATTTATTTTCCCTTCATAATAATTATGCATATGGTTAGTCTTGAGATCACATAATTATTTATGGGTAAGCTTAATTATTTAACAGGTTGACAAAATCTCTGGGTATTTTGTATCCTATAACCAAATCCTAAATCTTATATGTGTTTGTCAATTTTATCACTCATGTTTGGTTATTATGAATCCATATGGATGAGGAATATAGAAAGTCATAAAAAGGTTAAAAGCCAAATCATCTAAAAAAAAGGCAATGATAAAAAGACAAAAATAAACATTCAAAAGTAAAAATCACACCAAAATATGTGATTCACATCTTAGCACATCTCTTATTTTTAGTCAAAGCTCAAACTCCACAGTTGGTCTTCTGACAAAGTCTAGGTCCATTGGGGTGTGGTAGGCCAATAAATTGAAATAGGAGGTCTCAAAATTCTATAAAGTGATACCTACTTTCTCATGCAAGTACCCAATCTCACAGTAGACCATAAATTCTATAATAGGTCTTGAGGAATGGGAAACACATTGTGGGAAGGTAGGTTCATTTTATTTTTCTGGTATATATCACCTTCATGAGTTAATCTAAATATCAAACTTATTTGCCAAATGTTTTATGTCTACTACAAAAAAATATCTTAGGAATTTATCATCTAATAAATTATTAGCATTTACTTATTTGATTAGTATGTCTCATGTCTACTAAGGATTATTAAAAATGCCTATGTCATATTTTTTCCACTCCCTTTTTCATTATAAAATTCCCAATATTCCTCCTTCATAAATATTGTTTATAAGATGATCATACCCATTTGGTTTTCCTTTTGTGAGTTGAAATTTAATACCTTAGATATGACCAAGACTTCCTCACAAGCATCCTCTTATCATTAATAAGCATTCCCCATAATTATCATTCACCTCATTGATTTACACTTTGTGAGTTGCATTGTACTATTTTAGATAGGACCATGCTTTCCTCACAAAGTATCTTGAAACTTCATACCATGTTTAGTCACAAAATAATTATACTTTTTCTAAATGAGTGATTAACACACATCCAATATTTTCTACTTGTCATTTCACTCTCTATTTTTTTTATTTACATTCATAAATCAGTTTTACACACTTCCCAACATTATTTAGTGTTGTTTTAAATTTCATATTATTATAACAATTCATTTATATATGTTTTACATGCTTCCCAACATGAATTAGTGTGTTTTACATTTCATTTCATTATCACTCTTGATTATTTATGTTTTACATGCTTCCAAACATGATTTAATGTGTTATAATTTTTATTTTCCCCATATAATCTAATGTATTTTACATTACATTTTACATTTTATATCATTCTTTTTTACCATGCATTTGTTCACAATTGATAGAAAAGAATCAAAAATACATCACACAATCTCTTATAATATATATCAAATATTAAAACACATTCTAAAAATAAAATGCACACATCCATAGTATCCATGAGTCATAACAATAAATATAGATCTATATATAAATGTCTCCAAAGTTTGATACAATACAACAAACTGTTATAGCATAATACAATCTTAGCTCTACAACTGTGGTATACCCTACCTATCTAGTGGATGAGATACACTACCCATATATCCTTGTGATTGACCCCTATGAATAGTAAATTATAGTGACTTATTCTATGCATGTATGCCTTCAATATGTCCCTATAAATTGGCCACCTGGCCCTAAACACATGCAAACTCTCTATATGTATCTAAATGAGTGGCTTGCTCCTTAGTTAATGTTTGTCATGACTACATCTCTCCATCACCCATTATTGGTGGTAACCCCACCTTTTTTACATATCCCCATATCTAAATCTCTCACATTATCTCACCAACCAATCAAAACCAACTCATGACGAAGGGAAAAAGGTAAAAAATATTAATCACCTATGAAGTATCATGATTTGGCAAAACAAGATCTAGTATATCATGATATGTTTTTCACACCATCACTAACCATATAACCTCCTCTATAAAACACAAACCAAATATACACTATATCTCATATATATATATATATATATATATATATATATATATATATATATATATATATATATATATATATATATATATATATATACACACATATATATATATACATATACACATATATATATATACATATATATATATATATATATACATACATATATATATATGTATGTATGTATGTATGTATGTATAATTCATAACATAATAAATTTCAAATACATATAAAAACATAAATCACTCACTAACAACCTCTCCATTGACTTTCTCATTAAGTACCTCTAGTGAGGCATGCATTCATGGTGTCATAAATCTAGGATAGAGAACATGAACACACTAGAGTCCACTACAAATCTATCACTCTATCAACTAACTCTCTATGTGTTTTTATATGGGATCTCCCTACTCTAGTGCCTCTACATGTGGCTCAAGCTCTACATACACCTATCTTTATTTATGTCATCATGGTGGTAAATATAAACACTATGGTATCACAACAATAGCCACCTATACCTCCTCATCCATCGCTACCTCTACCTCCTCCTAACGTACTCTATCCTTTCCATACTTCTATTGGATTCTTTACAACCAAGGCCTAAGTCAGTGTGAATATATCACAAGCACATCCATAGGTGCCCTTGCACCTATACTACCCTGATGCTCCCTCACATATTATTCCCAATATTTAGGCACTACTATAAGAACCACTTGATGTAGAAAACACAACTGACTTGGTAAACAAGAAACAAAATGTGGCTCCACCCACCATGTGTAATGACATATAATATAAACATGTTCCAATCCCTAAAAAACACTTGGCCAAGAAGGCCATGTAGATATAATACCCACATAAGGCTATCAAATTTCTCTCCTCAACTAACTATTTACAACTCTAGGACATGTGGTACAACCCATAATACATGGTCTTAGCTCCATCAAAAAATATGAGGTAAAGTATCATTTATTCCATGGGTAATCCCACAAGCCAATACATCATAAACCTTTTATATATTCAACTACTTAATAAAATCATAGGGCTAATAGTCATCTACCCTTGTGATAGGATACTATACATATCATACACTAAATATGCCTAGATCACTAACCCTAGATCTTACAGCATAACCTAATCCAATATATAATTACAAAAGGAAGCCACATATAGTAGAACCTTCCCATATAACTTGTGACAAAGCACACAAGATATCACAAGGTAAATAATGGCCTTCTAGGTATTTGAAATGGCTGACACATAAAGATAAAACAAATGAACCTAGAAACCACTAAAATATCTCTCTAAATCAATCACCCATAAAGCTAAGGGTCATCTTTGATCATCCATCTCAGGAGTATCACAAATAATAGGAAACCTTACATTATCAAGTCCTAATATAGCATAGACATCCTTCAAGGTTATACCCACCTCAATGGTGTTTCTATCTACCACCCACCTAAAAGTGTTGGTTAGCCACTCTCATGTCCTTAAGAACATGGAGACTAATTTAACACTCAAAGGAATGCAACACATATATAGGAATGCCTCCAAAACCCAATGCCATCAACTATGCTTGATCATCTATTGTTAATTTATCCAACAAGTAAACTACATTTGTAGTCATATAAAATGCAAAATTTGATGACTTAAGCATGGATAATGATACCCAATCCATAGGTCTTCATACTTGCTTACCCAAACCTTCTAGGCTATTCCTTCACTAATTCCCAATCATCCACAACATTCTAAACTTAACCCTTATAGACCTAGGTAGCTCTTTTAGGTCTATATCTATCCCCGTAGGTCTCATTCCCTCTAGACAATAGTGCCCAACTTAGATAAAAGCACTGAAACCTAGGGTGTCTTGATTTTGGCACTATTATTCGAGTGAAAAATTGGTCATAATGATTAGATTCTTTTGGATCCTTATCCTTTTTCTTGTTAGACTAATGTGAATTAATTTAACCCATGATAATTAATTTCCCTATAAAAATCCATTCAAATTCTATTTAGAACTCATTTACAAGAGAGAAGCAAGTACACTCAAGCAGTCTTCCCTATTCTCTACATACAACCTTCCAAGATCATTTAAAGCTTATTCAAACTTTTACACCAATCCCTAGCCATCTGAAGTACATCCAATTTTTCATCTAATTTCATTTATCATACAAAATTGCACTAATCAATTCAATGGGAGAAATACATTATCTTGATCCCTCCACAGAGTATTGGTATGTAGGTAGCATGCCCACACACAAGGTGTGAAGTGTGTCCAGCTTATCCTTTACACACTAACACCTTCTCTATACTTTCCAAGTTTACATTCAAGTTTAAGAAAAAAGATATCTTGGGGATTTTGAAGATTTAAAATAGATGCACAATGAGCTCTATAAGCTTCCAAGCTTTGATATTTCATTGACAGGGTAACATAGGCTTGCCAAACATAACCTAGAAAGCTTAGACCACCTAGACAACAATGCCAAAAAAGGACTACAAAATTAGATAGTAGGGTGTCCCACTTTTATCTCTCCTTTACAATTTATAAAGGAACCTTAGGATCTAATTTTTGACAATTTTCCAATCTTTCTCCTCTAGTATCAGACCCTATCTCAGTCTGGATCATTCAAAATAAGCTAAGTTAGGTTTCTATTATTTATTACTATATTTATAAAAGGTAAAAATACAAATATGTTTACACAAATTATAATCTTAGGTACTTCATATTATTTAATGATTTAATTTTCTTAGACCTATTTATTTAATTAGGAATAAAACTCCATTATTCTAAAAATAATAAAATGTTTGGTGAACCTGACTTAATTCAAATTTTACACAAAAACCCTAGAAAGCCTAGGGATAATTATTATTTTTTTTTTCCATAATTTATTGATTTTTCCTTCATTTAAAAATCATAAATATACAAATTAATTTCAAAAATATCACATATTTTGTTAAAACCCTAGTTTGCACATAATAGGTCCTTCTTGTATACAAACGCATTCCAAACACTAGGAAAAATATATTACTAATTTTAGAAATATTTTCTAATTTTTCCTAACTTTTTCAAGAAAAATTATACAAATTGTCTCTAAATTTTTAAAATTATTACATTAATTTTAAAAATTCATTCAAAAAACCCTAGTTGCATCAACTAGTTCTCAATTATTTTCCATTACTTTTTCAATCATTTTCTGCATTTTTAGTTGCATATCAAACTCAAAAAATCAATTTTAAATTAAAAAATTCATAGTATTTTGCATAAATATTTTTAAAACATCTTTAGTTTCATATATTAGCACCTATTTGCTTTTTGAGGTATCACCTTACATGCTTGGGAGCTTCATATCCTTTCTATGCATATTTAAGTTCCTTGTTTAGATTATATCAGCTTAATATTTTCTACTATTATCCAAGTTGTTTTCCTTATGCCACCTAATTTCATTACATCTTTTCCTTAAAGATAAAGTGCAAGAATTAGTGGAAATCCTCCTAAATTCACCTATATTCATACAACTTGACCATATACCATGGATAAACAACCAACTCAGGTTCCAGTCATAGATTTTACACATCGAGATTACACCAATTTCAATGAGGATAATTTTGACAAAGAGAAGTATGAAAATAAAAATGATGATATACACACTAATGCTCATGCTCCACCACATTAGACTATTGATCCACTTCCACCCATTGTTGATAATGAATTAATACTCAACAAAGATTTAATTTTGCAAAACTTTAGAGAAAGACTTAAGGAACAACCTAAAGATAGTACACTAATTTTTTAATCTATCATGGAAATTAAAAAGGCTAAACAAGTTGAGTCTCCCATCCCCATAGAGAAACTAATTAAGAGTGACACTATGGGGGCAACTATGTCTCAACAACCCCTTATAGCAACCCAACCTTCTTCTATGCCACTAGTTACAACTAGTACATCCCTATCTCCTAATGTGGTAACCCTTATGCAAGAGATAATATATCTTCAATCTAAGGTGAAACATCTTGATCAAGGTACCACTAGACCTATGTAGGCTTTGGATTATTTTGCTCTTCTACATACACCATTAGCATTTCATATTTATTTTACACCCTTGCCATAAGGTTTTGTTCAACCCAAGCCTACTCTTAATGATGGCAAGGGTGATCTAGAGACACACTTGAGAGTCTTTCACATATCATGCTTGGACTATGTATCCAATGAGTAGATACTTACCAAGCTATTTACATGAATCCTAAAGGATTATACTTTACAAGGGTTTTATAGTCTACCAAATCAGTCAGTCATAGCATTCAATCCTTTAGTAGATATGTTATTATCACATTTTAGTATCAACATTGATGATAAGGTTTCTTATGTACAATATTCTCAACAAAAACAAAGGTCAAATGAGCCCCTCACAGATTATGTTCTTAGATACAAGACTATTCTGGCTGAGCTAACTAACCCCATGGCTAATCAAGAGTTAAAAGACATCTTTAAACAGAGCCTTCTACTAGCATTGCCTGAATCTATTATGTTTAAAATATTCTCTTCCTTCATTTAATTGTGTCATACACTCAAAGAAAGAGAATTCAAGATAATTTAAATGGGAAAACTTAAGTACTCAAGTATCTCAAACACAACAAACAAGATTAATATCAAAGTCCCATATAAGGTCAAAATCAATGACAACAATAGTCAAAATCAACCAACATTAAATGTGGCTTCAGATCCCCCTCAGTGTGTGGTTTTATCAACACCTTCTCATCATGCATTCACCAATCTACCAGTTTCTCTAGCTAGGGTTTTATAGAAGTTATTAGAATGTAACATCATCACACTCCCTCCTATCTGAGAAGCTGCCCCAGTGAATCCTCTTCCATAGGGATATAATCAAAATGAATTTTTCAATTTTCATAGGGCACTACGCCACACAAAAAATAGATGCATTAGTTTGAGACATAAGATACATGACTTGATAGATGACAATCCACTTGATCTACGCACTTTAGTTGAGCCTCTAAAGGCAAATCCAACACAAGATAAAGCTTTGAAAATATTCTAAGATCCATTTCCATAGAATATTAAATATGAGAAAGAGGACACCTCAAGTGTTTACCATACATACCATGCACATCCTCCACCAGCTACATACCAAGCACCTTCAATTGAGGCACATCCTTTGAGAGGTATGATAGATGTGTATGAGTCTAGAGTTCCAACCAAACCTTTGATATATTTTTTAGATTAGGAGATTTTTAAGGATAATATAGGTTATAATGGACTTTTTATTAGAGCACATATTCATAATCAACCTATTCATAGTGTACTTATTAACAATGGTTCCAGCCTTAACATGTGCACCTTGACACTACTACATCATTTGGGTTATTTTGAGTAGGATATCACTCCAATAAACATAATTATTAGTGGTTTTAGTGGGCATATACAGAGTTCATTGGGTGAGATAGTACTTTCACTATAAGTTGGTCCTACATATTTGACAACACCATTCATTATAGTTCCTAGTGTGGGAGTTTTTGACATATTACTTGATCAACCATGGATTCAAAAACTCAAGGTAGTACCCTTTATAGTTCATAGATGCATGAAATTAATTCATGCTAATCAAGTTATTATAGTTAGTAGAGTTCTTTATGAGTCACCACTCCACACTTTAGATCCATCTACCAACTTACAAACACCAACCTTAGTCCTTCCACCTATTTCAGTTTCTCCTCCAGTTTTAGTTCTACTTCCACTCTAGATCTAGCCATAGTTGTGGCATCCATCACCAATATAAAGGGTTCATACACCTCCATAGTTTTAAGATTCTAGATAACTTCAAGCTACAGTGTTCACACCCATAGTAGTAACATTAAGGTCTCATGTAGTTACATAGAGAGCACCTATTCAGAGAGTTTATTTTACTTACAAATGGTTCCTTAAGATTCTTATAATTGCATCCACTTCTTAGATTTATAAGGAGACCCCATATTCAATTTCTACTTTAGATATTTCATAATAGTTATAATGTACATAGATTTTAGCTTCATAATCTCAGATATTTAATCATGCCTTATGATCATACATGATTCAGTTGTTCGATACAAGACACCATGATAGGGAGTCTCATTCGAGACTCATTAGTTAGTATCATTTCTTCCTAATTTTACCTATACATAGCTTATTTCAAAATACAAAAACATTCAAATATTTAAAAATACAAAAACATTCAAATATGTCAAAAATACCGAAAACATTTTGATTGTATGCATCATTCATGATTTTCATTACTAATATCATGCTAAGACTTACATTTTTTAGTTCATGCTATTGTATGTAAATTTTTATACATTACCATGCTTCACTTAATCTTCTTTGATTGTGTGTAGTGACATCTAGTTACTTGATTGCTTCACTCTACCCATTGAGGGGGCATTATTATTTTTACATTTTAGACACACATCGATATACCCACCCTCTGGGGGCATATTCTACATGACTACACCATCCAGGTTATGTCATTCCTACACTGCACACTCTAAGTTATCATGCTGATGTAAATTCCTTTCTAGATTACATAGATTATTATATTGACATTTCACTAATGTCTAGCACTTATGTATCTCTTAGCATATACCTAGTCTTGTACTACACGTGTTTTGCATAATTTCACATTTTATTTGATTATATAGATGTGATTCTACCTTTCTAGTTGTTCCATGCTTTTTCCTCTTGCTTAGAATAACTTGTATGATTACATTTCTAGTTCTTGCTTGTCTCCTATTTATGCCTTAGGACATTTGCCAATGTCCTTTATTTCTAATCATGTGTGTACCTTAGGACATTTTACAATGTCCTTTGTTTATACTCTTTCAACTTTTCTTTTAATCTTCCATGTGCCTATGGCCCTCATGCCAATATTTGCTTGTTTCAAATTATATGTGTATGTGGCATTTGAGCATGCCTTATATGCTTGATTTCCAATTTGAGTGACATGTGCCCATGTCCCTTGTTTGCATGGCCCCTTGTCCATCATTTTATGTTTCTTTCTTCTTGCTTGTTTGCCTGATTTCTTGTTTGCTTCTCAATATGTGCAATGCCATGATCCACATCATGCATTTCCCTTGCTTTCGTTGATGTCATGATGGACATCATGCTCCATCCCTCTAACTAACAACTAACATCTAACATTTCTAGTTCCAATTTAGTATTTTGCACATGATTTTATATATGTATATCTATCTAGGCATACCTCTATTGATCTAACAATCTATAAATACAAACATATCTATATCTAGAGATATTTTGTCAAATATCACTACTATAGCTTAAATATCTATATAGCTTAACACAATTTCAAGACTCTTTCTTCTAAGGGAAATCATTACAGATTCATCATTATTACCCTTAGAAGAGGGGGAAATAAATAGAGTTTTTTTCATAGAGATCAAAGCTCCTAATAGTCAAAATAGCAGCATTCAAACCACCCAGTTTAGAATCTAGAGGTTAAACTAGTCAGAACAGAGCAAAATAATAATAATAGTTCTAGATCAGCAACCAATTTTAGCATAGGATAACAACACCAAAAATAGATAGTAGCACCAAACATAGATGTTTCCTCATTTTGGAACTCCTATCTAGGTATAAAAACACTCAAGTTTTCTAGAAAATAGGCAAAAAGTTTAGTTTAGATACAATTTTTACACATCTAGATCAATCAAAATCAGTAGTTCGGTATAGTTTTTTGAGAGAGTCTATATATAAGGGGTTATCATGTGTGGCATGATGATTCTTAGTTTTAGTTTTAGATTAGGTATTTGACATAAATTCTAGATCAGAATCCATGTTCCAGACACCAGTGATTAGGGGCAATGTGAGTGACATATTGATCTTCTTTTATCTCCAAGTTTAGTTTATTATATGGGCATTCTCAGTAGTTGTGTACCTTACTCTATCTACAAGTGGTTGACATCACTTTCAAGTTGAAATTTCATACAAGTTTAACTTTTCAAGTACCTGAGTTCTCAAGTTGGCTTTCACATAAGCCTAGTACATCAATTTTGGAGTGGATTTCATACAAGCCTAACCTCCATCATTTGAAATGGCCAAGAGTGGCCTAGTTTCCAGCATACATTTAGGATATCCATACCACATTATCATATTTCCAAAACATTCATGAGCTCCATGAGATATCTCTTATGACATCTATTCTATACTGGTATCACTTCATAGCTTCATTGGCACCTTTGTATTTTTGAGCCAGTGCCACTATATCTCTTGTGAGCTCCATGAGATATCTCTTATGACATCTATTCTATACTGGTATCTATTATGTTTCTTGCTTCTTGCTTGTTTGATTGATTACTTGTTTTATTCTCAATATGTGCAATGCCATGATCCACATCATGCATTTCCCTTGCTTTCTTTGATGCCATGATGGACATCATGCTACATCCCTCTAACTAGCAACTAACATCTAACATTTCTAGTTCCAATTCAGTATTTTATACATGCTTTTATATTTTTATATTTATCTAGGCATAACTCTATTGATCTATCAATCTATAAATACAAACATTTCTATATGTAGAGATATTTTGTCAAATATCACTACTATATCTTAAATATCTATATAGCTTAACACACTTGCAAGACTCTTTCTTTTAAGGGAAATCATTACAGGTTCATCATTATTACCCTTAAAAGAGGGGGAAATAAATAGGGGTTTTTTCATAGAGATTAAAGCTCTTAACAGTTAAAATAGCAGTATTCAGACCACCCAATTTAGAATCTAGAGGTCAAACTAGTCAGAACAAAGCAAAAAAAATAATAATAGTTCTAGATCAGCAACCAATTTTAGCATTGGACAATAACACCAAAAATAGATAGTAGTACCAAACATAGATGTTTCATCATTTTCGCACTCCTACCTAGGTATAAAAACACTCAAGTTTTCTAGAAATATGCAAAAAGTTTAGTTTAGATACAATTTTTGCACATCCAGATCAATCAAAATCAGTAGTTTAGTATAGTTTTTTGAGAGAGTCTATATATAGGGGGTTATCATGTGTGGCATGATGATTCTCACTTTTAGTTTTAGATTAGGTATTTGACATAACTTTTAGATCATAATCCATGTTCTAGACACCAGTGATTAGGGGCAATGTGAGTGACATATTGATCTTCTTTTATCTCCAAGTTTAGTTTATTATCTGGGCATTCTCTATAGTTGTGTGCCTTACTCTATCTACAGGTGGTTGATATCACTTTCAAGTTGAAATTTTATACAAGTTTAACTTTTCAAGTACCTGAGTTCTCAAGTTGGCTTTCACATAAGCCTAGTACATCAATTTTGGAGTGGATTTCATACAAGCCTAACCTCCATCTTTTGAAATGGCCAAGAGTGGCCTAGTTTCCAGCACACATTTAGGATATCCATACCACATTATCATATTTCCAAAACATTCATGAGCTCCATGAGATATCTCTTATGACATCTATTCTATACTGGTATCACTTCATAGCTTCATTGGCACATTTGTATTTTTGAGCCACCTATTTAGAGGGATTAGACACATAGTCCAAACATCGATTATCACATGTATAATCATCTAACTTCACTTAGTTGGTGATGATGGATCTAAAGGGCCAACCTTTGCATTCTTGAGCCACCTTCTAGGGAATTAAGCACTCAGCTCCATTCATGATATTACTCTTGATTCAATATATACCCAACATCAATCTGACATCATAATAGGTTTTGTATTGGTTTGCATACCTAATGAGGTGTATTCATTCCTTTCTCTTCCTCTTCCTCATCTTTTATATGTTCTTATCTTTTATATCTTTTGTATTCATTCCTTTCTCTTCCTCTTCCTCATCTTTTATATGTTAATGAATAAAGGGGAGGGAATGTAGTCATATTAAATGTGAAATTGGATGACTTAAGCATGGTTAATGACACCCAATCCATAGGTCTTCCTACTTGCTTACCCAACCCTTCTAGGCTATTCCTTTACTGATTCCCAATCATCCACAAAATTCTATACTTAACCCTTATAGACCTAGGTAGCTATTTCAGGCCTAGATCTATTCCCTTAGGTGTCATTCCCTATTTATAATCGTGCCCAACTTAGATAAGAGCACTAAAACCTAGGGTGTCCTAATTTTGGCACTATTGTCCAAGTGCAAGTTAGTCCTAACGATCAGATTCTTTTAGATCCTTATCCTTTTTCTTATCATCCTAACATGAATTCATTTAACCCATGATCATTAATTTCCCTATAAAAGGCCATTTAAATTCCATTTATAAGGGTTGGCACTCATTTACATGAGAGAAGCAAGAATACAAGTACACTCAAGCACTCTTTCCTATTCTCTACATATAGCCTTCCAATATCATTTCAAGCTTATTCAAACCTTTGCACCAATCCCTAGCCATTTGTAGTACATCCAATTTCACATCTAGTTGCATTTATCATACACAATTACACCAAGCACTTCAATGGGAGAGCTACATTATCTTGATCCCTCCTTGAAGTATTGGTATGTAAGAAACATGCCCACATATAGGGTGTGAAGTGAATCCAGTGTATCCTTTACACACTAACCCCTTCTCTATATTTTCCAAGTTTCCATTTAAGTTCAAGCACAAAGAGCTCCTAAGGATTTTAAAGATTTAAAATAGATAAATAACAAGCTTTATAGGCTTCTAGGCTTTGATATTTCACTGATAGGGTAACACAGGCCTACCAAATAGAACCCAAAAATATCAAACCACCTAGACAATAACACTAGAAAAGGACTACAATGTTGGAAAATAGGTGTCCTACTTTTGGCATTCTTATCCAATCTAGAAATGAACCTCAGGATCTAGTTTTTGATAGTTTCCCAATCCTGCTCCTCCAATATCAGACCCTATCTCAATATGGATCATTTAGAATAACCTAAGTTGGATTTCTCTTATTTATTACTATATTTAGAAAAGGAAAAAATACAAATCTATTTATGCAAATTAGTAGCTTAATTCTTGCATATTGTTTACTAATTTACTTTGCTCAGACCTATTTATTTAACTAGGAATAAAACTCCATTATTCTAAAAATAATAAAACAACATCCACCAATCTCCAAAATATCCTTAATCTCTAAAAAAAATATCAAACAACAAAGCACATATTAGTTATCTATATCAAATCATCATCCAATTATATTTTAAAAATCAAAATAAATGTAATTACATCAAAATTAACTACTTCATCAAACTATGTTGTCTATTTCTCAACACTTTATACTATGTTTTCCAAGAATATAATTTATATTATATTGGCCACAAATCTATCTACATCAACCACTATCAAAATCAAACTACATAGGCCACTTCATATGAAGTCATCTAGCTAATGTAATTGTCTCGACCACTTCATATGAAGTTGGTCAGCTAATGTAACTACATCAACCACACCATATGTAGTCATCTATTTATTGTAACTACATCATCCAGATACACAGTCAATCATCTAACCCCACTATATCAACTACTTCATTTATAGTCGGCCATAAAACCAATGCATCAACCATTTCCTATATGCATTTGGCCACTTAAATATATTACTAAATTGTCTAGGATATATGCAATCAACAACCTATACCATTTTACACTAGATCAGCCCACATATACACATTCATCTATTTAATAACTAACTAGATCAGCATGATACTATGTAATTGGCCACTGACATAAACCTATGAATTTTAAACTACATTGACCTTGCCAATCCCATTCTATTTTTATGAAATTTTTTAACACCCTCATCATTAATTACCTAAGAATTAATGACCCTATTTTGACCCATACCCATTTTTTCTCCTAATTTTTATTCTACCCCAAAATTTTCTAGGGTAAATGTTACTACACAAAATTGCCTTGATAATTAAATTTATAAATCTACCTCATTTATAATTAAAATCAATAAAAAAATTCAAATTCAATACATCCCATACCTATATCATGCTCGTAATAGCCACAATGTATCCCCTCTCATGATTCTTGCATCCATGCCATCATCTCTCTCATCACTCCTCTAAGTCACATAGAGCTCTGGTTTCTCAAAATAGTAAATTTGAAAATGAATATTTAAAAATCTATTATATATTTAAATTTTACAAATACTTTACCTAGAAAATATTTACCAAATAATTTTTTATTTTTCTCATAACATATTTCTACAAACTCTTTTCAAAAACCAAAAGAAATTCTAGAATCCTAAAAATGTAGAGAATTTTTCTATATTTACCCCATATTTTTGCAAAAAAAATAGAATTTTAGCTTATTTTTCAAGTCTGCCTAATGTTTTGTATATTGGATGCCTCTCCACCTACTTCTCACATAGCTTCTATTCCCCAATAAAAAGGTAAGTGAAGTTATGTATTTTTCAATTATTACTTTTTTTTTCTACTTTTTAATTCAATTTATTAGCTCAACATTATGTGTTGCTATTTATTTTTTTGAATAACTATCTCTTGTTACAACTATGTGACATGTGATGATATTTGAGTGGGGCATATGTATACACACAATATTTTTAAACTTTATTATTTATTGATGCTTTCACTCTTATAAGAACCTATTGAGTTTCAATATCTCTAAGTGGGTGCCTTAAAGGGTGCACTGGGAAGGGGGTGGGTAGACCTTTTATGCTCTCCAACATTTTTGGTCCCTACACCATTACCTAAAACCACTACAAGTTACTTTTATCTAACTCCCTAAGAAATTAAAACCCATTTATCCACTCCTCTAATAAATTCACCTTCCAAAATATCCCTTGACTAAATAAACACCCTTATTCATTTCCATACTATGTCAACCAGGTAAATTTTGTTAGGGATTAAGCACATGTTACATAACTACATCAGCTCAGCCGACCTAATTTGAAACCTAATGATTATCTTTCTCATCAAAAATATTGAGTCGATTGATCTTTTTAGCTAAATTCTTGGGAGGTTTTAGGGTCAGTATTTGGATATAAATACCCCCTTCACTTAAATCCAATATAGAGGAACATTCATTTTTACATCATTACAACTCACAATTCTATTACTTCTACTCTTGAAGAGTCATTGTTCAAGGTTTTGCCTTGGAAGAAAGAATCTTATCTTGTGGGAAAGTCTTGGATGCAAAGTATGAGTCTTTTAGCCTAGATTTTATTTATATAGTGTGATCCTTACAAAGCCACAATAACCTCTTTCAAATCAAC